>CM075754.1:1356544-1763491 GCA_037974335.1 Prionace glauca | reverse complement strand
TCACGTGCTCACTGTGTCGCCAGCAGCTCCACATCATATTCAGAATGGGTTTTAAGCCTGTAGGAAGAATGTTGCTTATTTGGAACTGGAATAGTGATAAGTTAGCAATCAGAGTTGTTTGTTTTCATGTTTAAAGATTGAACAACTGTTAAGAATTAGCCTGCTTCATTTTGTTTTGAGTTATAGTTAAACTGTGTTATGAATAAAGTTCATTTTGATAAAAGACCCCAAATTTGTGCGTGGAATTGTTCCTGGAGCAAAGCGTCCTTTCCTCACATTTATACCCAAACAGAAGACTTGTCTAGTCTAATGTAACTTGGAGCTCTGGTTCAGGACTGTAACAGTGCCCAGAAGCGGAAGCTGTATTAGCCGAGGGTAGTGTTTTAGAAAGACTGGCAAGCCCCTGGTCTGACTGACCCCTCCCCCTCCCCCCGAAACAACTTTCCAGACTAAACTCACCCAATGGGCATAACTATAAGGTTCATGGTGGGAGATATAGGAGGGATATCTGAGGTAGATTCTTTACTCAGAGAGTGGTTGGGGTGTGGAATGCACTGCCTGCTGTGATAGTGGAGTCGGACACTTTAACATAGAACATTCCAGCGCAGTACAGGCCCTTCGGCCCTCGATGTTGCGCCGACCAGTGGAACCAATCTAATGACCCTCTAACCTAAACTATTCCAATGTTATCCATATGCCGATCCACTGACCATTCGAACGCCCTCAAAGTTGGTGAATCCACAACTGCTGCAGGCAGGGCATTCCACACCCTTACTACCCTCTGAGTAAAGAACCTCCCTCTGACATCCGTCCCTATAATTACCACCCCTCAATTTAAAGCTATGTCCCCTCGCGTTAGCCATCACCATCCGAGGAAAAAGGCTCTCACTATCCACCCTATCTAACCCTCTGATCATCTTGTATGCCTCAATTAGGTCACCTCTCAACCTTCTTCTCTCCAATGAAAATAACCTCAAGTCCCCTCAGCCTTTCCTCATAAGACCTTCCCTCCATACCAGGCAACATCCTGGTAAACCTCCTCTGCACCCTTTCCAATGCCTCCACATCTTTCCTATAATGCGGCGACCAGAACTGTAAGCAATACTCCAAGTGCGGCCGCACCAGAGTTTTGTACAGCTGTAACATGACCTCACGTCTCCGAAATTCAATCCCTCTACCAATAAAAGCTAACACACCATATGCCTTCTTAACAACCTTATCAACCTGGGTGCCAACTTTCAGGGATCTATGCACATGGACACCGAGATCTTTGAACTTTAGGAACTTTCAAGCGGTTATTGGATAGGCACATGGAGCACTCCAGAATGATAGGGAGTGGGATAGACCGATCTTGGGATTGGACACAGCTCGGCTCAACATCGAGGGCCGAAGGGCCTGTACTGTGCTGTACTGTTCTGTGTTCTAATATGGTTTTCAAATTGTGTGTTGCAGGACAGCTGGCCAAAGAGTTGAAACAGGAGGAGTGCCTGCAGTACGCGGGCTTCTGTAACCTCGCCGTAGCAAGGTGAGCACAGGCCCTGCCATCCTCAGCATTGCTGCATCTACTGGGGGAGGGGAATGGGGGTGGTGGGGTGGACTTAATGAGTGTGTGGGGGGACTAGGCTAGTTCCTGTTTCTGTTCGGGTTCTCCCTTCCTGTGTGGCACTCTGTGAGGGGGAGCTGCCTCCACAGTGCGAGGGAGGGGCGTCTCTGCGGCACGAGGGAGGGGCGCCTCCGCAGCGTGACTCCGGGCGATGTGTTTGGTGAGGTTTATTTCTGCGTTGCTCCCACATTGCGAGACCAGAGGGGAGTTTCCCCAGGCCCTAACTGTCTTTGTGTCTCTGTATCTCCCCCCCCCCCTCAATTGCCCCCAGGTGTGAGCAGACGCTGTTCAATGCCCCCGGCGAGGCCCTGGCTCTGACCGACGCAGGCCGCCTCTTCCTGCAGGCCGAGAAGGAGACCCAGAAACTCCAGTGCCCAGGCTTTGAGGAACATTTACAGGCCGCGACCAACTGCTATAGCTTCGCTATCAAGGTAAGGAAGAGAAGGTCGCATTTGTGTAGCGCCTCTGATCACCCTTTCTGCTTTGGAAGGGCCGTCGCTGTTGGAGCCTCTGCGGCAGCCAGTCTGTGCACAGCAAGATCCCACCAACAGCACAGAGATAACTAACTAAGGTGGTTGGATGTCGGGAATGTTGGTCGAGGGATAAATACCGTCGGGAAAGATCTCCTCTGCCCTTTTTCAACCCCGGCTGTGAGAGGGGAGCAGGTTCTGGGATAATTCCAGCTTTGCTCCTCTGACAGCGCCTCACTGTCCCTCAGCGCCTCACTGTCAGGCTTGGCCTGTGTGCCGAGCTCTCTGGAGTGGGCCCTGAACCCGTGGCCTGTGCGCTGGGCCACGACTGACTCCCAGATGGCCAGGACTGTGATCCAGGGCACAGGAAGATCCCAGTATCCACGTTACCTGTCGTTCCACATTCCGTGACTTCCACCACTTGGAGAAATTGGAAGGGTAACCCCTCCCTTTGTCTTCTCACGGGTTGACCCGAGGGGGGGTAGAGGGGTCCCTGAGCATCGGTGAATCCCCTCATTACTACGCGCTGGATGATCGGCTGTGGGGGGGCGTCACAGACTAATGATCAGGATGAGAAACCTTGGCAGAATCGGTGCATCGTGGGCGGCACGGTAGCACAGTGGGTTAGCACTGCTGCTTCACAGCTCCAGGGTCCTGGGTTCGATTCCCGGCTCGGGTCACTGCCTGTGTGGAGTTTGCACATTCTCCTCGTGTCTACGTGGGTTTTCTCCGGGTGCTCCAGTTTCCTCCCACAGTCCAAAGATGTGCGGGCCTTTCCTGGCCCCAGGCAGCAGTCACTTTGATTCTGCGCCATCAGAAAGAGATGGGGCTGTTAGTGAGCCCGGCTCCCGCTGCAGGTCACATCCCCATTCACGAGGACAGACCAGGTCCGCACTGCTTAATTCCTCCCCCAGCCCCGACAGCTCCCTCCGTCATCATGACTCCCACTCCCACTAATCCCAACCTCACTACCCGGAGCAATCAGAGCCTCAATCTGGGAGTGAGGAGGTGAAATCCTCTCGGACACCTCGCTGGAATAGCACAGTGGGTTAGCACTGCTGCCTCACAGCACCAGGTTCCGGGTTCAGTTCTCAGCTCGGGTCACTGTCTGTGCGGAGTCTGCATGTTCTCCCCGTTTCTGCGTGGGTTTTCTCCGGTTTCCTCCCGCAGTCTGAAAGACGTGCTGGTTAAGGTGCATTGGCCGTGCTAAATTCTCCGTCAGTGTAACCCGAACAGGCACCAGAGTGTGGCGACTAGGGGATTTTCACAGTAACTTCTTTGCAGTGTTAATATAAGCCAACTTTAATAAATAAACTTAAAACAGGATTCAGGCCAGTGGGCAAGGATTCAACAACAGGAGGAATACTACAGAAACTCACAACCTGAAGAAGCGATAGGGTCTCAGCAATAAAGCAGCAGTGATAACAGCTCCTCTCTCTGTCTCTCTGCAGGTTTATATCGAACTGAACCAGCCAGTAATGGCAGCCAGTTTATGTTTGGAGCTTGGAAATGCATTGAAGGTAAAAGCTGCGCTCACTGTACTGTACCATCCTTCAGGGGCACAGTGGTTAGCACTGCTGCCTCACGGGGGCACCCATTTTCATACACAGTCTTAAAGACCTGCTGGTTAGGGTGCACTGGCCTTACTAAATTCTCCCTCAGTGTACCCGAACAGGCACCGGAGTGTGGCAACTAGGGGATTTTCACAGTAACTTCATTGCAGTGTGATTACAAGCCTATTTGTACACTAATAAATAAACTTAAAGCACTGACCCTCTGACAGTGCGGCACCCCCTCAGCACTGACCCTCTGACAGTGCGGCACCCCCTCAGCACTGACCCTCTGACAGTGCGGCACTCCCTCAGCACTGACTCTCTGACAGTGCGGCACTCCCTCAGTACTGACCCTCTGACAGTGCAGCACTCCCTCAGCACTGACCCTCTGACAGTGCAGCACTCCCTCAGTACTGACCCGCTGACAGTGCAGCACTCCCTCAGCACTGACCCTTTGACAGTGTGGCACTCCCTCAGCACTGATCCTCTGACAGTGTGGCACCCCCTCAGCACTGACCCTCTGGCAGTGCGGCACTCCCTCAGCAGTGACCCTCTGACAGTGCGGCACTCCCTCAGCACTGACCCTCTGACAGTGCGGCACTCCCTCAGCACTGACCCTCTGACAGTGCGGCACTCCCTCAGCACTGACCCTCTGACAGTGCGGCACTCCCTCAGCACTGACCCTCTGACAGTGCGGCACTCCCTCAGCACTGACCCTCTGACAGTGCGGCACCCCCTCAGCACTGACCCTCTGACAGTGCGGCACTCCCTCAGTACTGACCCTCTGACAGTGCGGCACTCCCTCAGCACTGACCCTCTGACAGTGCGGCACTCTCTCAGCACTGACCCTCTGACAGTGCGGCACTCCCTCAGCACTGACCCTCTGACAGTGCGGCACTCCCTCAGCACTGACCCTCTGACAGTGCGGCACTCCCTCAGCACTGACCCTCTGACAGTGCGGCACTCCCTCAGCAGTGACCCTCTGACAGTGCGGCACTCCCACAGCACTGACCCTCTGACAGTGCGGCACTCCCTCAGCAGTGACCCTCTGACAGTGCAGCACTCCCTCAGCACTGACCCTCTGACAGTGTGGCACTCCCACAGCACTGACCCTCCACCAGTGCGGCACTCCCTCAGCACTGACCCTCTGACAGTGCGGCACTCCCTCAGCACTGACCCTCTGACAGTGCAGCACTCTCTCAGCAGTGACCCTCTGACAGTGCGGCACTCCCTCAGCACTGACCCTCTGACAGTGCGGCACTCCCACAGCACTGTCCCTCTGACAGTGCGGCACCCCCTCAGCACTGACCCTCTGACAGTGCGGCACTCCCTCAGCACTGACCTCCTGACAGTGCGGCACTCCCTCAGCGCTGACCCTCTGACAGTGCGGCACCCCCTCAGCACTGACCTTCTGACAGTGCGGCACTCCCTCAGCACTGACCCTCTGACAGTGCGGCACTCCCTCATATATGCCCCTGCAGCCCCCATTCCTATCCACATTGGCTGGCAGTGTTTAACCTTTCCCTCCCAGTCCATCCCTCTCCCACAGGGGCTGTGTAGTTATGGTGTAAGAAGTCTCACAACACTAGGTTAAAGTCCAACAGGTTTATTTGCTCCACTCTGCATTCTCCAGCGCAGAGTCGCTGAACAGAGACTGATAGCCAAGTTCCACACACATGAGGACGGTCTCAACAGGGATCTTGGGTTCATGTCGCACTATCTGTAACCCCCGTGACTTGCCTGGGTTTGCAAAATCTCACTAACTGTCCTGTCTGGAGACAATACACATCTCTTTAACCTGTGCCCTTAAATTAAAAAAAAATAAAAAATAAAAAATAACCTGTGCTTAACCCTCTCTCCACTCACATTGCCTGTACTTTTAAGGTTTGATTACCTGTAAAGACTCACATTCCAACCATTATTTTGTAAATTGAGTTTGTGTCTCTGTGCCCTGTTTATGAACTCCCCACTCACCTGACGAAGGAGCAGCACTCCGAAAGCTAGTGGCTTTTGCTACCAAATAAACCTGTTGGACTTTAACCTGGTGTTTGTGAGACTTTTTGCTGTGTTTACCCCAGTCCATCGCCGGCATCTCCACATCATGGTTAATGGTGACCCGGTGCTCCCTGTTGGTTTTTTCTCTGCAGGAGATGAATAAAGCAGCAGAAGCCTCGGTGCATTATCAGAGAGCGGCTGAGCTCCAATCCCAGGTTCCCATCGAGTGTCTCCTGTCTCTGGGCAAAGTGGCAACCTGCAAAATAATAACCCGTGAGTACAGAATACCTGCCACCTGGCGGTACCCTCCCCGGGGGCTCCACCAGTTCCTTCTCCCCGCTGCCGCCCCCCAGCCGTCTCTCTCTCTCTCCTCCTCCTCCTCTGTTCACCTCCACCAGCCCTCCCCCCCTCTCTGAGTTGTTGCTGATGATGTTTGGGTGGGAACTGCGGTGGTTTCACCCCGTTTCTCGGATATTTTGCAGGCGATTACGATGGAGCTTTAGCCGTGTTCACAGAAACGCAGCTTCTGGCTCAGGAGAAAGGCTTACAGGTACCAGGAACCTGTACACCTGTCGGTGAGTGTGAGAATTAGTCAGCTAAACTCGCGGGCATCTACTCATCATCTAGACTGGCTTCGAATCCCACCAGGGCAACGGGAAATTTAAATTCAAGGAAGTGAACATGGATTAAAAGTCTCATCTCAGTAAAAGCCTTCGAAAAGCAGCCAGCAAAATTAAGGACCCCACACAGCCCGGACATTCTCCCTTCCACCTTCTTCCGTCGGGAAAAAGATACAAAAGTCTGAGGTCCCGTACCGACCGACTCAAGAACAGCTTCTTCCCTGCTGCCGTCAGACTTTGGAATGTTCCTATCAGATACTAAAACTGAAGCATTTTCTTTCTGAGTTGCAATGTCCCTCCAGGAGCTGTACCAGCCTCCAGCCCCCCTCCACCCCCATCCGTTTAGTTTTCGTTTACGTTAAAGAATATAACAGAAGCTATGATTAAAATGAGTGGCCTTTTCCTGCTTCTATGTTTCTGACCTTTTTCTACACCATAACCATGACTGTAACGTTATATTCTGCATGCTTTCCTTTCTCCCCTGTGTACTCTATGTACGGTATGCTCTGTCTGTATAGCGTGAAAGAAACAGTACTTTTCTCTGTGTACTAATGCGTGTGATAATAAACCAGTAATGGTGACTATACAACATCATCAATCGTTCTGAACATCCCAATCTGATTCATGCGAGCTGGAGGCTGTATCGTGATATTGTCACTGGACTAATAATCTAGAGACCCAGGGTAATGCTCGGTTCAAATCCCATCACAGCAGATGGTAAATTTTGAATTCAATACAAATCTGGAATTAAGAATCCACTGATAACCGTGCCGATTGTCAGAAAAACCCATCTGGTTCACTTTAGGGAAGGAAATCTGCTGTCCTTACCTGGTCTGGCCTACATGTGATTCCAGAGCCACAGCAATGTGGTTGATTCTCAACTGCCCTCCAAGGGCAACTACGAATGGGCAATAAATGCTGGCCAGCCAGCAACGCCCATACCCCAGGAATGAAGAATTACTCATTACTCAGCACAGTGCCTTTCCTGGTAGGAGTAGTCACTGCAGTGTGACATGTTTACAATAGATAGGGTGGACTCTCAGAGGCTATTTCCCCGGGTTGAAATGGTCGCTACGAGAGGACACAGATTTAAGATGCGGGGAGGGAAGTACAGAGGTGATGTTAGGGGTAAGTTTTTCACTCAGAGGGTGGTGAGTGAATGGAATCGGCTGCCGTCATCGGTGGTGGAGGTGAACTCGCTGGGGTCTTTTAAAAGACTTCTGGATGAGTATATGGGGTTTAATGGGATTGGGGGTTATAGATAGGTCTATAGATTGGTGGGGTTGATGTGATCGGCGTAACTCAAGGGCCGAAGGGCCTGTTTGTGCTGTAATGTTCTATGTTCTATGGGTAGGTGCCATTGCAGGGAAATGGACACACAGATTCACACGGGATTGCAGGGGGGAATGTCTGCTCCACCGTCAGACTTTTTAAACCTATAACTCAAGACTTTATTTGCAGCAATGCTTTTGCTCTGATGTTCCAAACTCATGAATATGCCATTCAAAATCATTAAAATTAAACTCCCGTGCCTCTCTCTCAGCTTTGTGAGAGTGTGTGCGCGGTGAGTGTGCGTGTGCGCGCGGTGTGTGTGTGTGTGCGCGTGTGGTGTGTGCGCGCGGTGTGTGCGTGTGTGTGCGGTGAGTGTCAGTGCCTCATGGTGGAGATGGGACGCTATCCATTGCAGCTACTGTCCACAGGTTAATGTAACCCAGCCTTATGTTCATGGGTTGTTGTAACTCTTGCTTCCTGCCTTTGTAGATGGCTCCTCGTCGCAGTGAGCTGTGGCTTTAGTGCAGGACAGCGAATAGTGGGAGCGTTTAATTCTCCTGCGTAGTCAGGGTTGATTTCTGAGTGTTAGTGCCGGCTTTGGGTTCACTCGTTAACTCACTGAGCCATTTCCGATTTGTTCTTTCAGGTGCCTTTATGGATGTTATCGCTCGGTGTGAGGTCTCCCGGGTCTTGCTGCTGATGCTGCTCCAGGTGAGAGTCTGTAAACCAGCCCAGTGTGCGCTCCGACTGCCTCTCTGTACGTCCTGGTCTGTGACCAGCAGATCCAACCCTCCCTGATTATAGCTCCACCCTGCCTCCCCACAGCAGCAACGCTCCTTCCCTGGTTGGTTGTCTCATATCCCCTACTTGTCTGCTTTCCACTGCATAGAAGAGGCCATTCAGCCCATTGAATCTGCACTGACTCGCTGACAGAGTATCTTGCCCAGGCCCTGTCCCCTGCCCTATCCCCGTAACCTCACACATTTATCATGGCCGATCCACCCTAACCCGCACATCTTTGGAGCGTTAGAGGAAACCGGAACACCCGAAGGAAACCCACGCAGGCACGAGGAGAATGTACAGGCTCCACGCAGACAGTGACCCAAGCTGGGAATCGAACCCGGGTCCCTGGCGCTGTGATAACCACTGTGCCAGTTCCCAATCCCATTGAGGCATATAAACATTCCCTGATAATCTCACCCTTTTCCTTTCTGGTGCCATGGATCTGTTTCCCCTACAATATTCATCACTCCCGGTACCCGTCCCTGGTGTGTAACTTACTGTGTAACTATTCCGTCATTCCATGTCCGTTTAAATTGCGTGTTGGGATGTGGGCACCTCTGGCATTAATCACCCAGTAAGAAGTCTCACAACACCAGGTTAAAGTCCAACAGGTTTATCTGTAGCAAAAGCCACTAGCTTTCGGAGTGCTGCCCCTTCGTCAGGTGAAAGAACAGACAGTTCCGAAAGCTAGTGGCATTTGCCACCAAATAAACCTGCTGGCCTCTAACCTGGTGTTGTGAGATTTCTTACTGTGTTTACCCCAGTCCAACGCCGGCATCTCCACATCATTAATCGCCCATCAATAGACGCCATGATTGAGAGCATCCCTGGGAACCCGTCAGAGGGCAGCTGAGTGCCAGTGTGTTGCACAGGACTGGAGTCACATAGATTCAGTGAGAAATCCCAGACTCCTTCCCCGAAGCTTGTGTTTGTTAATGACAACTTCATGAACCGACACGGTTACCACTTTGCACCATCCCTGGTAACCCTGGACAACAAGCAGCTAAAGACACTGACGGGCTGTTTGTTATTGCCTCGGAGACAGTTACTCAGGAAGGAGCTTAGCTGGTCTAGAGGGCTCCTGTTCAGGGTCAGCTTTCGCTCCCTGACCCCTTACATTTTATCCACTGCTCTGCAGCAATTGCTTTGCTGTACTTGAGTTTAAAGTTTAGTTTATTTATTAGTGTCACAAGTAGATTTACGTTAACACTGCAGTGAAGTTACTGTGAAACTCCTCTAGTCACCACACTCCGGTGCCTGTTCGGGTTACACTCTGAGAGTATTGTACCCTAACCAGCAGGTCTTTCAGACCGAGAGGGGAAACGGGAGTGCCCCAAGGAAACCCACGCAGACACGGGGAGAATGTGCAGACTCCACACACAGTGACCCAAAGCCAGGAATCGAACCCAGGTCCCTGCGCTGTGAGACAGCAGTGCTAACCGCCGTGCTGAATCTGTTATGAAGTGTGGGTGGTGAAGTTGGTGTTAACCTGCTCGGAGCTGAAGCTGCGCAGTTTCATTCATTCTCTCTGCCTCTCTCTCTCTCTTTCAGCCTCCCCCACAGAAGTTGTTGCTGGAACATGCTCAGACACTGGAGAAATACGACTGGGAATCATTTGACAGCCACAGTCAAGGTAGAGATGCCACCTCGGACTGCCTACCCCACACTCCCCCCTCCTGGGGGAGGGAGTTGAGCGATTGTTTCTAACGGATTTCTCTCTCTTTTTTTTCAGTGAATTACCTTCCTGAGAATATTTTCTTGCTGCTGCAGTCGGTGGTGGTGAGTGTTGGGGTCCCTGGTGGTGGGCACTTGGGTGCTGGAGCCCCCAGTAGGCGGGTGGGTATTGGGGTCCCCAGCAGGCGGGGGGACAGTTATTGTGGTCTCCGGTAGGCGGGTGGGTATTGGGGTCCCCGGTAGGCGGGCGGACAGTTATTGGGGTCTCCGGCAGGCGGGGGGGACAGTTATTGGGGTATCCGGTAGGCGGGGGAACAGTTATTGGGGTCCCCGGCAGGCAGGCGGACAGTTATTGGGGTCTCCGGTAGGCGGGGGGACAGTTATTGGGGTCCCGGTAGGCGGGGGGACAGTTATTGGGGTCCCCGGTAGGCGGGGGGACAGTTATTGGGGTCCCCGGTAGGCGGGGGGACAGTTATTGTGGTCTCCGGTAGGCGGGCGGACAGTTATTGTGGTCTCCGGTAGGCGGGCGGACAGTTATTGGGGTCTCCGGTAGGCGGGCGGACAGTTATTGGGGTCTCCGGTAGGCGGGGGGACAGTTATTGGGGTCCCCGGCAGGCGGGCGGACAGTTATTGGGGTCCCCGGTAGGCGGGCGGACAGTTATTGGGGTCTCCGGTAGGCGGGTGGACAGTTATTGGGGTCTCCGGTAGGCGGGCGGACAGTTATTGGGGTCCCCGGTAGGCGGGCGGACAGTTATTGGGGTCTCCGGTAGGCGGGCGGACAGTTATTGGGGTCCCCGGTAGGCGGGCGGACAGTTATTGGGGTCCCCGGTAGGCGGGCGGACAGTTATTGGGGTCCCCGGTAGGCGGGCGGACAGTTATTGGGGTCCCCGGTAGGCGGGCGGACAGTTATTGGGGTCCCCGGTAGGCGGGCGGACAGTTATTGGGGTCCCCGGTAGGCGGGCGGACAGTTATTGGGGTCTCCGGTAGGCGGGCGGACAGTTATTGGGGTCCCCGGTAGGCGGGCGGACAGTTATTGGGGTCCCCGGTAGGCAGGCGGACAGTTATTGGGGTCCCCGGTAGGCGGGCGGACAGTTATTGGGGTCTCCGGTAGGCGGGCGGACAGTTATTGGGGTCCCCGGTAGGCGGGCGGACAGTTATTGAGGTCCCCGGTCGGCGGGTGGACAGTTATTGGGGTCCCCGGTAGGCGGGTGGACAGTTATTGGGGTCCCCGGTAGGCGGGCGGACAGTTATTGGGGTCCCCGGTAGGCGGGCGGACAGTTATTGGGGTCCCCGGTAGGCAGGCGGACAGTTATTGGGGTCTCCGGTAGGCGGGCGGACAGTTAATGGGGTCCCCGGCAGGCGGGCGGACAGTTATTGGGGTCTCCAGCGGGCGGGAGGACAGTTATTGGGGTCTCCGGCAGGCGGGCGGACAGTTATTGGGGTCCCCGGTAGGCGGGTGGACAGTTATTGGGGTCCCCGGTAGGCGGGCGGACAGTTATTGGGGTCTCCAGTAGGCGGGGGGACAGTTATTGGGGTCTCCGGCAGGCGGGCGGACAGTTATTGGGGTCTCCGGTAGGCGGGCGGACAGTTATTGGGGTCTCCAGCAGGCGGGGGGGACAGTTATTGGGGTCCCCGGTAGGCGGGCGGACAGTTATTGGGGTCTCCGACAGGCGGGCGGACAGTTATTGGGGTCTCCAGTAGGCGGGCGGACAGTTATTGAGGTCCCCGGTAGGCGGGGGGACAATTATTGGGGTCCCCGGTTGGCGGGCGGACAGTTATTGGGGTCTCCAGTAGGCGGGCGGACAGTTATTGGGGTCTCCGGCAGGCGGGCGGACAGTTATTGGGGTCTCCGGTAGGCGGGCAGACAGTTATTGGGGTCTCCGGCAGGCGAGCAGACAGTTGTTGGGGTCCCCGGTAGGCGGGCAGACAGTTATTGGGGTCTCCGGTAGGCGGGGGGACAGTTATTGGGGTCTCCGGCAGGCGGGCAGACAGTTATTGGGGTCCCCGGTAGGCGGGGGGACAGTTATTGGGGTCTCCGGCAGGCGAGCAGACAGTTGTTGGGGTCCCCGGTAGGCGGGGGGACAGTTATTGGGGTCCCCGGTAGGCGGGCAGACAGTTATTGGGGTCCCCGGTAGGCGGGGGGACAGTTATTGGGGTCCCCGGTAGGCGGGCGGACAGTTATTGGGGGCCCCGGCAGGCGGGGGGACAGTTATTGGGGTCCCCAGTAGGCGGGCGGACAGTTATTGGGGTCCCCAGTAGGCGGGCGGACAGTTATTGGGGTCCCCGGCAGGCGGGGGGACAGTTATTGGGGTCCCCGGTGGGCGGGGGGACAGTTATTGGGGTCCCCGGTAGGCGAGCGGACAGTTATTGGGGTCCCTGGTAGGCGGGCGGATAGTTATTGGTGTCTCCGGCAGGTGGGCGGACAGTTATTGGGGTCCCCGGTAGGCAGGCGGACAGTTATTGGGGTCCCCGGCAGGCGGGGGGACAGTTATTGGGGTCCCCGGTAGGCGGGCGGACAGTTATTGGGGTCTCCGGTAGGCGGGCGGACAGTTATTGGGGTCTCCGGTAGGCGGGCGGACAGTTATTGGGGTCCCCGGTAGGCGGGGGGACAGTTATTGGGGTCTCCGGTAGGCGGGCGGACAGTTATTGGGGTCCCCGTTTGGCGGGGGGGACAGTTATTGGGGTCTCCGGTAGGCGGGGGGACAGTTATTGGGGTCTCCGGTAGGCGGGGGGACAGTTATTGGGGTCTCCGGTAGGCGGGCGGACAGTTATTGGGGTCCCCGGTAGGCGTGTGGACAGTTATTGGGGTCCCCGGCGGGCGGGCGGACAGTTATTAGGGTCCCCGGTAGGCGGGGGGACAGTTATTGGGGTCCCCGGTAGGCGGGGGGACAGTTATTGGGGTCTCCGGTAGGCGGGCGGACAGTTATTGGGGTCTCCGGCGGGCGGGCGGACAGTTATTGGGGTCTCCGGTAGACGGGCGGACAGTTATTGGGGTCTCCAGTAGGCGGGCGGACAGTTATTGCGGTCCCCGGTAGGCGGGGGGCCAGTTATTGGGGTCTCCGGTAGGCGGGCGGACAGTTATTGGGGTCCCCGGTAGGCGGGCGGACAGTTATTGGGGTCCCCGGTAGGCGGGCGGACAGTTATTGGGGTCCCTGGTAGGCAGTCAGGTGTACCCGCCTGCCGAGCTGTCTCTGCATTTACCCATGATGGGGAGGGGGCAGGTGTGGGTGTGCACGGAGTGTGTGAGTGAGTACGGGTGGGGAATGGCCACTCCCTGATTCTCTGCTATATTATTTTCACAGATGGCCTGTCAGGAAAAGGATCTGGAGTCCTTAAAGGTTCTGCAGGTGGAGCTGTGGTGAGGATGCTGCTGTTGGTGAAATCTTGGCCCTCTAATCCCTGTTCGAAATCTCACACCAGGTTAAAGTCCAACAGGTTTATTTGTAGCAAATGCCACGAGCTTTTGGAACTGGCTGTTCCTTTGTCAGGTGGACGGGAACTCCCACTCACCTGGCGAAGGGAAAGCGCTCCTAAAGCTAGTGGCATTTGCTACAAATAAACCTGCTGCACTTTTAACCTGGTGTTGTGACACTTCTCACTGTGTTTACCCCAGTCCAATGCCGGCGTCTCCGTGATTCCTGTCTAATCCCTGCCAGCAGTGCCTGAGGGAGCTCCCTCGCACTCTGACCTCGAGGAGACGCAGCACTGATGACCCTAATCCTGCTCTCGTGCTCTCTGCCGTCACTCATTATGATCGTGGCTGTTCAGCTAATTCCATATCCTGGGGTGGCACAGTGGGTTAGCACCGCTGTCTCTCAGCACCACGGACCCAGGTTCGATTCCCGGCTCGGGTCACTGTCTGTGCGGAGTCTGCACATTCTCCCCGTGTCTGCGTGGGTTTCCTCCGGGTGCTGCAGTTTCCTCCCACAGTTCAATGATGTGCTGGTTCAGTACATTCATGGAATCCCTACTGTGCAGAAAGAGGCCATTTGCCCATCGAGTCTGCACCGAACACAATCCCACCCAGGCCCTATCCCCATATCCCTACATATTATAAGAACATAAGAAATAGGAGCAGTAGGAGGCCATTTAGCCCTTCGAGCCTGCCCCGCCATTCAATAAGATCATGGCTGATCTGTCATGGCTCAGTTCCACCTTCCCGCCCTCTCCCCATAACCCTTAATCCCCTCGCTTATCAAAAACCCATCAACCCGTTTCTTAAAAATATTTAGCGAGGCAGCCTCCACCACTTCAACGGGCAGAGAATTCCAGAGATTCTCCACCCTTTGAGTGAAGAAGTTCCTCCTCAACTCCGTTCTAAACCGCCCCCCCTTTATCTTGAGGCTGTGCCCCCTCGTCCTACTGTCTTTTTTGAGCGGGAAGAGTCTCTCCACCTCTATCCTATCCATCCCATTCATCATCTTATACGTCTCAATGAGATCTCTCCTCATTCTTCTAAACTCTAATGAGTACAAGCCTAGTTTATTCAGCCTCTCCTCATAGCTCAACCCTCTCAACTCCGGTATCAGCCTAGTAAACCTCCTCTGCACTCCCTCCAAGGCCAAAATATCTTTGCGCAGGTGCGGCGCCCAAAACTGCACACAGTACTCCAGCTGCGGCCTCACCAATGCCCTATACAGCCGCAGCAAGACCTCCCTACTTTTATATTCAATCCCACTATACCCACTAATCCCTCTAATTTACACATCTCAGGATGTTAAGGGCAAATTTAACACAGCCAATCTACCTAACCCGCACATCTTTTGACTGTGGGAGGAAACCGGAGCACCCGGAGGAAACCCAGGCAGACATGGGGAGAATGTGCAAACTCCACACAGACAGTGACCCGAGCATCGAACCCGGGTCCCTGGAGCTGTGAAGCAGTGGTGCTAAACACCGTGCTGCCGTGCTAAATTCTCCCTCAGCGTACCTAAACAGTCGCTGGAGTTGGCGACTCGGGGATTTTCACAGTAACTTCATTGCAGTGTTAATGCAAATCTACTTGTGACACTAATAAATAAACACCCCCCCCTCCCCGCTCTCCCATATCCATTGATCCTTTAGCCCCAGGCGCAATATCTAATCTTTTTTCTTGAAATTAGACAATGTTTTGATCTCAGCTACTTTCCATGGGGGTGAATTCTGTGCGTTTAACTCCCCCTGGGTGAAGAAATTTCTCCTCACCTCAGTCCTAAAATATCCTCAAACTATAATCCCATCAGGAACATTCTTTCTGAATCTACCCTGCCTAACCCTGTTAGATTTCTATAAGTTTTTATGATATTCACTCTCTTCTAAACTCCAGTGAATATAATCCTAACCGACCTAATCTCTCCCTGGATTCAGCCTGGTAAACATCGCTGCACCCTCTCCATAACTCAAGTCCATATGCTCAAATCCTCTCGCTATGAAGGCCGATACTGTTTGCTTTCTTACTGCCTGCTTTACCTGTTCACTTACTTTCAGCAGTAATGCACAAAGACACCAATGTCTCGCTGAGTATCCACCTCTCTCCATTCACACCCATTCAAATAATAATCTCTCTCCCTATTATTGCTACTGAAATGGATAATATCACATCTATCACATTATACTGCGTCTGCCATGCGGATACCCACACACTCAGCCTGTCCAAATCACACCTCTGCATCCTCCTCACAGCTCACCCTCCCACCCAACTCTTAGGGCGGCACGGTAGCACAGTGGGTTAGCACTGCTGCTTCACAGCTTCACGAACCTGGGTTTGATTCCCGGCTCGGGTCACTGTCTGTGTGCAGTTTGCACATTCTCCTCGTGTCTGTGTGGGTTTCCCCCCACAGCCCAGAAATGTGCGGGTTAGGTTGATTGGCCATGCTAAAATTGCCCCCGAGTGTCCTGGGATGTGTAGGTTAGAGGGATTAGTGGGTAAATGTATGGGGATAGGGCCTGGGTGGGATTGTGGTTGGTGCAGACTAGAAGGGCTTCTTTCTGCACTGTAGGGTTTCTATGATTTTATCATCTGCAGATTTGGAGGTACCACATTTAGTTCCCTCATCCAAATCAGTTGGGATCCTGGTACTAGTCACTGCCTGCCAATCGTAAAATGACCCATTTATTTCAATTCTTTGCTCCGTCTGTTAACCTTCTCAAAACACTACCCGCAATAACTTTACACAACAGTCTGTTATGCCAGACCTTGTCGAAAGCCTTCTGAAAGTCTAAATAAACCACATCGGCCAGTTGTCCTCGGTCACCTCGACTGGTTAGATCCTCAATAATTCCAAAAGATTTGTCAAGTATGATTTCCCTTTTGTAAATCCGTGCTGACTCTGTCTGATTATCCCACTGTCTCCCAAACACTGAGTTACGAAATTCTTGATAATAGATTCTCGCAACTTCCCCAGTATTGATGTTAGACTCACTGGTTCCCTGTTTTCTCTCTACCTCCCTTTTTGAATAGTGGGATTACATTAACCGTCCTTCAACCTGTAGGAACCATCCCAGCGTCCAAAGAATTTTGGTAAATGACCACCAATGGATCCACAATTTCCTTCAGTTCTCTGGGATGCAGGTTACCTCCCCGGATCTGGAGATTTACCCACCTTCAATCTCATCAATTTCCCTCAAACTGTTTCTCAATAATACTGATTTCCTTCAGCTCCTCACCAAAACATGAGTTTCTCAGAACTTCTGCTAAATTATTCATGTCTTCCTTTGTGAAGACTGGAGCAAAATATAAATTTAATTCCTCAGCCATTTCTTTGTTCCCCTTTTATCAATCCCCCCGTTTCTCACCATTCATTTATGTCAAATCTCTTTCTCTTAACACGCTTATAAAAACGGATTAAAAGTTTCTATGTTCCCTGCTAGCTCACTTTCCTACTCTATTTTCCCCTTCTTAATCAAGTTGCCTTCTTTTCACCTCCAATTTCCCTTTTTTAAACCATCGGCTGCTATTTTTTTGTGAACATAGAACATAGAACATTACAGCACAAACAGGCCCTTCGGCCCTCGAGTTGCGCCGATCGCATCAACCCCACCAATCTATAGACCTATCTATAACCCCCAATCCCATTAAACCCCATATACTCATCCAGAAGTCTTTTAAAAGACCCCAGCGAGTTCGCCTCCACCACCGACGACGGCACTCAATTCCATTCACTCACCACCCTCTGAGTGAAAAACTTACCCCTAACATCACCTCTGTACTTCCCTCCCCGCACCTTAAATCTGTGTCCTCTCGTAGCGACCATTTCAACCCGGGGAAATAGCCTCTGAGAGTCCACCCTATCTATTCCTCTCAACATTTTATAAACTTCTATCAGGTCGCCTCTCAACCTTCGCCTCTCCAAGGAAAAGAGTCCCAGCTCCCTCAACCTATCTTCATAAGGCATGCCTCCCAGTCCAGGCAACATCCTTGTAAATCTCCTCTGCACCCTTTCAATAGCTTCTACGTCTTTCCTATAGTGAGGCGACCAGAACTGCGCACAGTACTCCAAATGAGGCCTGATGAGGGTCCTGTAAAGTTGCAGCATTACCTCCCGACTCCTAAACTCAATCCCTCGATTAATGAAGACCAGTACACCATACGCCTTCTTGACCACCTCCTCCACCTGCGAGGCCTATTTAAGAGTCCTGTGAACCCGGACCCCGAGATCCTTCTGCTCTTCAACGCTACTAAGACCCCTGCCCTTAATAGTGTACTCGTTCATCCCGTTGGTTCTGCCGAAATGGACGACTACACATTTATCCGCGTTGAAGTCCATCTGCCACTTCTCCGCCCATTCCTGCATCCTATCTATGTCCTGCTGCAACTTTTGACATCCTTCCAGACCATCCACAATACCGCCGACCTTCGTGTCATCAGCGAACTTGCTAACCCATCCCTCCACTTCCTCATCCAGGTCATTTATGAAAATGACAAACAGCAAGGGTCCCAGAACAGATCCCTGGGGCACCCCACTGGTGACTGACCTCCATTCCGAAAAAGACCCATCCACAACCACTCTCTGCCTTCTGCAGGCAAGCCAGTTCTGGATCCACAAGGCCAAAGGCCCTTGGATCCCATGCCCTCTCACTGGAATATGAAGTCTGGGACAATGTTAAAAGCAGCACCGGAACATTTGGGGGATGATGTTGGGAAGCATTTTTCCGCATGCGAGAGGAATAGGAATCTGCAAATGAATGGAGTTTTAAAGACAGATAGAATTTAATTGGATAAGGGGACTGAGGGATATGGAGCAAAAACGGATGAATTGAGTTCAAATTGACCATGTTCTAATTGAGGGACAGCACAGACACGATAGCCCGAAGAGCCTCATGCTGTTCCTAATTTACATCAGGAATGCTGCTCTAGTGTCTAAACAGGCACTTGTTCGTTCCTTCAGAGTCTGTGCACTGCCCGTATCCCCCTCCAGTGCTGAATGTGACAAAGTGTTTCCAAGTCTGAGATCTCGGTGTAAAATACACTCCAGCCCTGTGACTGCCTGGCTGACTGGTGCAGTTGGGCTCGGTGTGTGACCCATGGGCTCGTAACGAACCACTGGCGCGCGAGGGGCTTTGCAATGCGAAGGAGCCGCCGTGTAACCTTCCCTTCTCTCTGCCTAGGCCACTGCTGACCCCAGAACAGAACCACCTTCTGCACCTGGTCCTGCAGGAGGTCCTGGCACCGTCGGGCCGAGGAGTCTGAGCGTCAGCGTTCCCGCCGGCAGCTGTGTAACCGTCCCAGAGAAATCCAGTAGTATTTATCGTGTCTGATCACTGACATTTCCTCCTCCTCTCTCTCTCTCTCTCTCTCCCCCCCCCCCCCAGCCGCTCAGCAATACATTCTATTTATTAAAGATGGAAATGATGAGAATTCTCTGGCTTGTGAGTAATTTTTTTTAAATTCTTGCACGCAGTGGGTGGCGCAGTGGGTCAGCACGGCTGCTTCACAGAGGCAGGGTCCCGGGTTCGATTCCCGGCTCGGGTCACTGTCTGTGTGGAGTCTGCACATTCTCCCCGTGTCTGCGTGGGTTTCCTCCGGGTGCTCCGGTTTCCTCCCACAGTCTGAAAGACGAGCTGGTTAGGGTGCATTGGCCGTGTTAAATTCTCCCTCAGTGTAACCCAAACAGGCGCCAGAGTGTGGCGAGTAGGGGATTTTCACAGTAACTTCACTGCAGTGTTAGCCCACTTGTGACACTAATAAACAAATTTTAAACTTAAACTATGTCAGCGCCGTTGATCTTGACGCAGACCCCGTATCGTTAGCACAATTGTTACAAAAGATTGCAGACTGAAGGAATGCCTGGCTGTTTGTCTTGGATGAGGGCTGAGCTGCCCCTCAGTTGGATATTAAAGATCCCATGGCACTTACGTCGTTTGTGTACGCTTAAACTGGACCAACTGACGGGCAAACACGACACCTCAGTGACTATCACTGTTTGCTGTGCAGTTACAGGGTCCCGGGTCGGATCTCCGACTTGAGTCAGTGCCTGTGTGGAGTTTGCACATTCTCCCCGTGCTTGCGTGGGTTTTCTCCGGGTGCCCCGGTTTCCTCCACACCCCAGCTTTTAGGCTGATTGGTGTTAATAAATTGTCCCTAAATTAGACCTCCCTTAATCTGGCGCACACATAATTCTCTAAATTTGCTCCCCCTTTATTGTGGAGTCCATGAGATGTAGACAAATGTTGTAGGTAGAAGGAGGATTGGAATGAGGCACTCACTGAGTGTTAAAATGTGCGGCGCGGGATTGTCGGGCCGAAGGGCCTGTTTCCTGTGCTATGTTGTTCTTTATTTCATAGAATCCTACAGTGCAGAAGGAGACCATTCAGCCAATCGAGTCTGTACTGACCACAATCCTATCCAGGCTCCATGGATTCACCCTGATTAATCTCCCTGACAATAAGGGGCAATTTAGCGTGACCAATCCACCTAACCCACACATCTTTGGACTGTGGGAGGAAACCCATGTAGACATGGGGAGAATGTGCAAACTCTACACAGACTTTTCAAAGTTGAGCATCAGGGAGACCTGGATGGATTCATACAGCAACACAAATAAAAGGGGATAATAGAACAACATCCTGCCTGGAATACCGTGCACAGTTTTGGTCTAAGAACAGAAGAAATAGGAGCAGGAGTAGGCCATCTAGCCGTTCGAGCCTGCCCCGCCATTCAATAAGATCATGGCAGAACAGCACAGCGAAGGTTGATTGGTTTGCTGAGGGTTGTCCCATGCTAAATAAATTTGACCAATGGAAAAATTAGTGGCATTGAAACATGGGTGGCACAGTGCTGCCTCACGGTACCAGGGACCCGCATTCGATTCCAGGTTCGGGCCACTGTTTGAAGTCTGCACATTCTCCCCGTGTCTGAGTGGGTTTCCTCCAGCGCTAATAAATAAACTTTAAACTCCAGTCGCAGGACTGTTTCTGTGGCGGTTCAGTACTAGTGTGTCTAGATAGTCAAGTTCATAAGATATAGGAGCAGAGTTAGGCCATTTAACCCATCGAGTTCACTCTCCCTTCGATCCTTCTCCTTGTCCCCATTTTCCTGCCTTCTCTCCGTGCCCATTACCAATTAAAAATCAGTCAAAATCCCATTTTAAAATATATTTCCATGTCCACTGTAATAAGGTCAAGGAAGCCATTTTAAATTCTAACATGGCTTCCGGCAGCCATTTTATTCTCTGACTCTCTAGTGACTAATGATTTTGTATTTAAAGCCAGTTGTGAAATGGATGATTGATCAGAAATAAACCCTGATTAAGTTACAACTAGTGAATCGAAGGAAAGGCTGGATTTTTTGAAACTATTAATAGTGTATAAGCTTAATTTTTTTTCTAGGAAAGGCAAAGCTCATTGCAACTGTTCAAAGGAATGTTTTGAACTTTACAGGACATCAGAGTGGCCAAGATCTTGCTTAATAATAATGTTTATAGACCACAGTCTGATCAAGATTAGTAAATAAAGAAGTTGTTGTCTTCGTTTGAACCAAGGTGTTGTGGGTAAAAGATGGAATTAGAAACCAATTGAATTATCAACCAATTAAACCAATTAAATTATCAGCAATGGGATTTTGACTGATTTTTAATTGGTAATGGGTATGGAGAGAAGGCAGGAAAATGGGAACAAGGTGCCATGATCGAAGGCAGAGTGAACTCGATGGGCCAAATGGCCTAATTCTGCTTCTATATCTTATGAACTTGACTATCTAGACACACTTACACTGAACTGCCACAGAAACAGTCCTGCGACTGGAGTTTAAAGTTTATTTAGTACAGTAAGGTATCAGTGGCCTGACTGGCATGCTGGCCATTAAAACTGGAGGCTCTCAAAGCTTCTTCCTGGTCCCGTACTGAATGTTCCCTGAGAGAGGATCCCTTTGAGGGATTGTCTGTCAAAGCAGGAGTTTGTCAAAGAGTTTTACAGCAGAGAAAGAGGCCTTTCTGCCCATTGTGGGGGAGAAGCTTCACAGAACGACCCCAAGAATTCGTAACGAGTCAACGTCTCAAAGTTGTCATGTATGTGGGTTAGCATTGCTGCCTCAGGGGCCTGTGTTCGATTCGCAGCGCGGGTCACTGTCTGTGTGGGGTTTGTACATTCTCCCCGTGTCTGCGGGGGTTCCCTCCGGGTGCCCCGATTTCCTCCCACAGTCCGAAAGATGTGCTGGTTAGGGTGCGTTGGCCGTGCTAAATTCTCCCTCAGTGTAACCCGAACAGGCGTCGGAGTGTGGGCGACTAGGGGATTTTCACAGTAACTTCACTGCAGTGTTAATGTAAGCCTACTTGTGACACTAATAAATAAACTTTAATAGAAAAACCCTTTGGCAGCTGCGGTACAGTAACATATTACCTTTTGTTTATTATCACAATCTCTTGTGCTCATCACTCCCCCTGCCAGTCTAATAGTCTGTGTTTTAATCCTGACAATCCTCGGAGAGCCACATTATTCTCCTAGCTTTTTAATTTAATCGTCTGTATTTGCCGTGCGTTACAGTTCAACGTCTGATATTATCAGGATCATTGGGGGGGGAAAGATCGGATTTGCAAGATCAGTTTAAACTTATCCCTTCTGCATTACTGTTCTTTGTTGGAAATCAAAAATAACCCAGACATATCATTATTCCTATTTTAAATTCTTTAATGCGATTTGAGCAACGCTGACCTTAGTTACCCATTCATAATTGCCCTTGAGGAGGTGGTGCTGAAACAATGCCGGGGTAACTGATGTAGGTACACCCACAGTGCTGTTAGGAAGGGACTAAATAGCCTGGGTCTGTGTTGGAGTTCAGAGGAGTGACCTTATTCAAACATATTCAATCCTGAGGGGGGATTCTGTGTAGAATCACAGAAGGAGACCATTTGGCCTATCGAGCTTACACCAAGAATAATCCCACCCACATCCTATCCCCATCACCCCATGAATTTAGCCTCCCTCACAATAAGGGGGAAATTTGGCACGGCCAGTCCACCTAACCCACACATCTTTGGACAGTGGGAGGAAACCCACGCAGACACAGGTAGAACATGCAAACTCCACGCAGACAGTGACCCGAGGCTGGAATTGAACCCGGGTCCCTGGTGCTATGAGACAGCAGTGCTAGCCACTGTGCCCATCCAGGAAGTAACCTCATGGTGTAAAAAGACATGGGATGTTTGACCCATTTGGCAACCCAATCGAGTTGGTGCAGCATCCGAAAATATCAGATTCATAAGAACATAAGAAATAGGAGCAGGAGTAGGCCATCTGGCCCCTCGAGCCTGCCCCGCCATTCAATAAGATCATGGCTGATCTGTCGTGGCTCAGTTCCACATTCCCGCCCTCTCCCATAACCCTTAATCTCTTCTCTTATCAAAAACTCATCAACCCGTTTCTTAAAAATATTTAGCGAGGCAGCCTCCACCACTTCAACGGGCAGAGAATTCCAGAGATTCACCACCTTTTGAGTGAAGAAGTTCCTCCTCAACTCTGTTCTAAACCACCTCCCCTTTATCTTGAGGCTGTGCCCCCTAGTCCTACTGTCCTTTCTGAGCGGGAAGAGTCTCTCCACCTCTATCCTCTCCATCCCATTCATCATCTTATACGTCTCAATGAGATCTCCCCTCATTCTTCTAGACTCTAACGAGTACAAGCCTAGTTTATTCAGCCTCTCCTCGTAGCTCAACCCCCTCAACTCCGCTATCAGCCTAGAAAACCTCCTCTGCACTCCCTCCAAGGCCAAAATATCCTTGCGTAAGTGCGGCGACCAAAACTGCACACAGTACTCCAGCTGCGGCCTCACCAGTGCCCTATAC
Source organism: Prionace glauca (assembly GCA_037974335.1). Classification (NCBI taxonomy): domain Eukaryota; kingdom Metazoa; phylum Chordata; class Chondrichthyes; order Carcharhiniformes; family Carcharhinidae; genus Prionace; species Prionace glauca. Next base: position 1,740,265 of record CM075754.1, on the reverse strand, counting down.
AGCTGCAGCAAGACCTCCCTACTTTTATATTCAATCCTCCTCGCTATGAAGGCCAGCATCCCATTCGCCTTCCTGACCACCTGCTGCACCTGCAAGCTGGGTTTTTGCGACTCATGCACAAGGACACCGAGGTCCCTCTGCACCGTCGCCTGCTGCAGTTTTTCGCCACGTAAGTAATAGTCCTTCCTACCATTCTTCCTACCAAAGTGGACCACCTCACACTTGCCAACATTAAATTCCATTTGCCATTTCCTGGCCCATTCGCCCAGCCTATCTAGATCCTTCTGCAGACTCTCCACACCCTCCTCACAATTTGCCGTTCCACCAATCTTGGTGTCATCAGCAAATTTCGACACCCTGCACTCGGTTCCCTCCTCCAGATCATCTATATAAATGGTAAATAGCTGAGGCCCCAGCACCGACCCCTGGGGCACCCCACTAGTCACCAACCGCCAATCCGAATAGCATCCATTGACCCCCACTCTCTGCCTCCTATTTGACAACCAATCCTCTATCCACGCTAACACCCTACCCCCAACTCCATGTCCCCTGACCTTCTGCAATAACCTCTTGTGAGGTACCTTGTCAAACGCCTTCTGAAAATCCAGAAAGACCACATCCACCGGCTCTCCTCTATCCACTGCCCTAGACACATCCTCATAGAACTCCAGTAAATTTGTCAGACACGACTTCCCTTTAATGAAACCGTGTTGCGTCCGCCCTATCAAGCAATTCCCCTCAAGATGCCTCGCTATTTCCTCCTTAATGACGGTTTCTAACATTTAACTACCACAGACGTTAAACTAACCGGCCTATAATTCCCCGCCTTTTGCCTGGCACCCTTCTTAAACAACGGCGTAACATTAGCCGTTTTCCAATCTTCCGGCACTTCCCCGGAATCCAGCGATGTCTGGAAAATAACCACCAAGGCATCCACTATCACCTCCGCCATTTCTTTCAGAACCCTCGGATGCATTCCATCCGGTCCTGGGGACTTGTCTACAATCAGCCCCTCCAGTCTGTCGAGCACCACCTCTCTAGTAACAGTAATGTCATTAAGACCCTCCATTCCTACCACCTTTCCATCGCTAACACCCGGCAAATTATTCACGTCCTCCTCCGTGAAGACAGAAACAAAAAAGTTATTCAAGACCTTAGCCATATCCCCATCCCCTATCACTAGCTCCCCTTTCTCATCCTCTAAAGGACCAACGTTTATCCTAGCCAGCCTCTTCCTTTTTATATATTTATAAAAACTCTTGCTATCCTTTTTTATATTAAGTGCTAGCCCAGCCTCATAGCTTCTCCTACCCTCCTTTATCAATTTCTTTGTCAATCTTTGTTGACATTTAAACCTTTCCCAATCCTCTTCTCGCCCACTGCTCTTAGCTACTCTAAACTCCTCCGCTTTTAATTTGCAAGCAGGCTTTTTCCACTGAGACTCGAGGAGAAAAAAAACCAGAGGGCATGGGTTAAGGGTGAAAGGAGAAAAGTTTAAAGGGAATATTAGGGAGGGCTTCTTCACACAGAGAGTAGTGGGAGTGTGGAATGAGCTGCAGGGTAAATGCGGAGTCACTTTTAACATTTAAGAAAAACTTGGATGGGTTCATGGATGAGAGGGGGTGGAGGCTGCCTCACTAAATATTTTTAAGACGTGGGTTGATGGGTTTTTGATAAGCGAGGGGATTAAGGGTTATGGGGAGAGGGCGGGAAGGTGGAGCTGAGCCACGACAGATCAGCCATGATCTTATTGAATGGCGGGGCAGGCTCGAAGGGCCAGATGGCCGACTCCTGCTCCTATTTCTTATCGTCTTATTAGGAAGTTCCAAGTGACATACCACCCTGAGACAGAAATATATCGGCCATTCCTTCACTGTCAAAATCCTGGACCTCCCTCCCTCACTGTGCTGTGAGTGTACCACGGACTGGCAGGGGGGGTCCAAGAAGGCAAAGGGGGCAATTAGGGATGGGCAATAAATGCTAACCCAGCCAGCGACACCCATACCCCAGGGAGGAATAATAATTAAAACAGTAACCATTGATCTTCCACAATCCACATTCACCAATTTTGAAAAAAAGCTGTTTTTTAATCAGCGGTGATTGGGGTTTGAGGAGAGATTACTGGAACAGCGCAAAGGATTAGAGTTAAATTGAAGGCAAACGGTGGGATTAACGTTTTACAGCTCACGCAGCCCCGACACTGAAGGAATTCTGGCATTTGACAGAGGAACGGTGATAGTGGAACATCTCTCTCCTCCAGCAGGTAAGGAAAAACTACAAACTCAAACCGGGATTTGGGGTTTTATGTCGATTAAAATCTCGATTCACGATCCGTAAACCTGGGCAGCCAGGAATTAAAGAAATTGCTTCCAATATGAACAATTTGTAAAACCCAACACTGTGAAAATTTCACCACCTCAGAGTTCCCAAAGTGTTGTTGAGGCACTGACCCTCTGACAGTGTGGCACTCCCTCGGCACTGACCCTCTGACAGTGCGCACTCCCTCGGCACTGACCCTCTGACAGTGCGGCACTCCATCAGCACTGACCCTCTGACAGTGCGGCGCTCCCTCGGCACTGACCCTCTGACAGTGCGGCACTCCCTCGGCACTGACCCTCTGACAGTGCGCACTCCCTCAGTACTGACCCTCTGACAGTGCGGCACTCCCTCAGCACTGACCCTCTGACAGTGCGGCACTCCCTCAGCACTGACCCTCTGACAGTGTGGCACTCCCTCAGCACTGACCCTCTGACAGTGCGGCACTCCCTCGGCACTGACCCTCTGACAGTGCGGCACTCCCTCAGCACTGACCCTCTGACAGTGCGGCACTCCCTCAGCACTGACCCTCTGACAGTGCGGCACTCGCTCGGCACTGACCCTCTGACAGTGCGGCACTCCCTCGGCACTGACCCTCTGACAGTGCGGCACTCCCTCGGCACTGACCCTCTGACAGTGCGGCACTCCCTCGGCACTGACCCTCTGACAGTGCGGCACTCCCTCAGCACTGACCCTCTGACAGTGCGGCACTCCCTCGGCACTGACCCTCTGACAGTGCAGCACTCCCTCAGCACTGACCCTCTGACAGTGCGCACTCCCTCAGCACTGACCCTCTGACAGTGTGGCACTCCCTCAGCACTGACCCTCTGACAGTGCAGCACTCCCTCGGCACTGACCCTCTGACAGTGCGCACTCCCTCAGCACTGACCCTCTGACAGTGCGGCACTCCCTCAGCACTGACCCTCTGACAGTGCGGCACTCCCTCGGCACTGACCCTCTGACAGTGCGGCACTCCCTCAGCACTGACCCTCTGACAGTGCGGCACTCGCTCGGCACTGACCCTCTGAGAGTATATTTAATGCAGTATTATTGATATAAGATAGAACCATAGAAAATTACAGCTTAGAAACAGGCCTTTTGGCCTTTCTTGTCTGTGCTGACCCATTTTTCTGCCTAGTCCCACTGACCTGTACTTGGACCGTATCCCTCCACACCCCCTCTCATCCGTGAACCTGTCCAAGTTTTTCTTAAATGTTAAAAGTGACCCCGCATTTATCCGGCAGCTCATTCCACACTCCCACCACTCTCTGCGTGAAGAATCCCCCCCTAATATTCCCTTTAAACTTTTCTCCTTTCACCCTTAACCCATGCCCTCTGGTTTTTTTCTCCTCGAGCCTCAGTGGAAAAAGCCTGCTTGCATTCACTCTATCGATACCCATCAAAATCCTCCATCAAATCTCCCCTCATTCTCCAGGGAATAAAGTCCTAACCTATTCAATCTCTCTCTCTGTAACTCAGCTTCTCAAGTCCCGGCAACATCCTTGTGAACCTTCTCTGCACTCTTTCATAAGAACATAAGAACATAAGAAATAGGAGCAGGAGTAGGCCATCTGGCCCTTCGAGCCTGCCCTGCCATTCAATAAGATCATGGCTGATCTTTCAACCTTATTTACATCCTTCCTGTAACTAGGTGACCAAAACTGTACACAATACTCTAAATTCAGCCTCACCAATGCCTTATATAACCTCACCATAACACTCCAACTTTATACTCGATACTCCGATTTATAAAGGCCAATGTACCAAAAGCACTCTTTACAACTCTATTCACCTGTGATGTCACTTTTCGGGAATTCTGTACCTGTATTTCCAGATCCCTCTGTTCAACTGCACTCTTCAGAATCCTACCATTTACCCTGTACGTTCTACTTTGGTTTGTCCTTCCAAAGTGCCTAACCCTAACCCTCACACTTGTCTGCATTAAATTCCATTTGCCATTTTTCTAGTTGGGCCAAGTTGCTCTGCAAGCTTTGAAAACCTTCTTCACTGTCCAACACCTCCAATCTTTGTGTCATCAGCAAATTTGCGGATCCAATTTACCACATTATCATCCAGATCATTGATATAGATAGAACATAGAACATAGAACATTACAGCACAAACAGGCCCTTCGGCCCTCGAGTTGCGCCGATCGCATCAACCCCACCAATCTATAGACCTATCTATAACCCCCAATCCCATTAAACCCCATATACTCATCCAGAAGTCTTTTAAAAGACCCCAGCGAGTTCGCCTCCACCACCGATGACGGCAGCCGATTCCATTCACTCACCACCCTCTGAGTGAAAAACTTACCCCTAACATCACCTCTGTACTTCCCTCCCCGCACCTTAAATCTGTGTCCTCTCATAGCGACCATTTCAACCCGGGGAAATAGCCTCTGAGAGTCCACCCTATCTATTCCTCTCAACATTTTATAAACTTCTATCACGTCGCCTCTCAAACTTCGCCTCTCTAGGGAAAAGAGTCCCAGCTCCCTCAACCTATCTTCATAAGGCATGCCTCCCAGTCCAGGCAACATCCTTGTAAATCTCCTCTGCACCCTTTCAATAGCTTCTACGTCTTTCCTATAGTGAGGCGACCAGAACTGCGCACAGTACTCCAAATGAGGCCTGATATATAGACGACAAACAACAATGGACCCAACACCGATCCCTGCGGCACTCCACTAGTCACAGGCCTCCACTCAGAGAAGCAATCTTCCACACCCACTCTCTGGCTTCTTCCATTGAGCCAAGTGTCTAATCCAATTTACTACCTCCCCATCTATACCGAGCGACTGAACCTTCCTAACTAACCTCCCATGAGGGACCTTATCAAAGGCCTTGTTGAAATCCAGGTAGACAACATCCACTGCCTTCCCTTCATCCATTTTCCTGGTAACCTCCTCGAAACAGATTGGTGGAACATGACCTATCACACACAAAGATATAAAACATTGACACACTGAATTCAGGCAATGGTTATACAGCATTCTGTTGATCAAGGGATGTTCGTTGACATTCCTTACCCAATCCGTTTGTCTCTATATTTCAGGAATTGGGGATATTGTGATGGGAAGATTGTCCCTGAACCGAGACTCTTTCTCCCTTCTGCTGAATTTTCTCGCTGTGACTCTCTCGGCTACAGCTCTGATCAGCACCTACTGGTGTGTGGGGACCCAGAAAGTGCCGAAACCCCTCTGTACTCAGATCAGGGTGACAGACTGCACCGTTCCTCTGGACCCAGAGACTGATAGCAACAGCAGTGAGGGAGACGGCGGATACAACTGGGAAACAGGTGACGACCGTTTCACCTTCCGGGCATTCCACACGGGAATTTGGATATCCTGTGAAGAGAATATTACCGGAACAGGTCTGTGCACTTTGATCAATTTTCACATCATATTGATCCTATCTGACAAGGCACTGACCCTCTGACAGTGCGGCACTCCCTCAGCACTGACCCTCTGACAGTGCGGCACTCCCTCAGCACTGACCCTCTGACAGTGCGGCACTCCCTCAGCACTGACCCTCTGACAGTGCGGCACTCCCTCAGCACTGACCCTCTGACAGTGCGGCACTCCCTCAGCACTGACCCTCTGACAGTGCGGCACTCCCTCAGCACTGACCCTCTGACAGTGCGGCACTCCCTCAGCACTGACCCTCTGACAGTGCGGCACTCCCTCAGCACTGACCCTCTGACAGTGCGGCACTCCCTCAGCACTGACCCTCTGACAGTGCGGCACTCCCTCAGTGCTGACCCTCTGACAGTGTGGCGCTCCCTCAGCACTGACCCTCTGACAGTGCGGCACTCCCTCAGTGCTGACCCTCTGACAGTGCGGCGCTCCCTCAGCACTGACCCTCTGACAGTGCGGCACCCCCTCAGCACTGACCCTCTGACAGTGCGGCGCTCCCTCAGCACTGACCCTCTGACAGTGCGGCACTCCCTCAGCACTGACCCTCTGACAGTGCGGCACTCCCTGAGCACTGGCCCTCTGACAGTGCGGCACTCCCTCAGCACTGACCCTCTGACAGTGCGGCGCTCCCTCAGCACTGACCCTCTGACAGTGCGGCACTCCCTCAGCACTGACCCTCTGACAGTGCGGCGCTCCCTCAGCACTGACCCTCTGGCAGTGCGGCACTCCCTCAGCACTGACCCTTTGACAGTGCGGCACTCCCTCAGCATTGACCCTCTGACAGTGCGGCGCTCCCTCAGCACTGACCCTCTGACAGTGCGGCGCTCCCTCAGCACTGACCCTCTGACAGTGCGGCACTCCCTCAGCACTGACCCTCTGACAGTGCGGCACTCCCTCAGCACTGACCCTCTGACAGTGCGGCACTCCCTCAGCACTGACCCTCTGACAGTGCGGCACTCCCTCAGCACTGACCCTCTGACAGTGCGGCACTCCCTCAGCACTGACCCTCTGACAGTGCGGCACTCCCTCAGCACTGACCCTCTGACAGTGCGGCACTACCTCAGCACTGACCCTCTGACATTGCGGCACTCCCTCAGCACTGACCCTCTGGCAGTGCGGCACTCCCTCAACACTGACCCTCTGACAGTGCGGCACTCCCTCAACACTGACCCTCTGACAGTGTGGCGCTCCCTCAGCACTGACCCTCTGACAGTGCGGCACTCCCTCAGTACTGACCCACTGACAGTGCGACACTCCCTCAGCACTGACCCTCTGACAGTGCGGCACTCCCTCAGCACTGACCCTCTGACAGTGCGGCACTCCCTCAGCACTGACCCTCTGACAGTGTGGCACTCCCTCAGCACTGACCCTCTGACAGTACGGCACTCCCTCAGCACTGACCCTCTGACAGTGCGGCACTCCCTCAGCACTGACCCTCTGACAGTGTGATACTCCGTCAGCACTGACCGTCTGACAGTACGGCACTCCCTCAGCACTGACCCTCTGACAGTGAGGCACTCCCTCAGCACTGACCCTCTGATAGTGCGGCACTCCCTCAGCACTGACCCTCTGACAGTGAGGCACTCCCTCAGTACTGACTCTCTGACAGTGCGGCACTCCCTCAGTACTGACCCTCTGACAGTGCGGCACTCCCTCAGTACTGACCCTCTGACAGTGTGGCACTCCCTCAGCACTGACCCTCTGACAGTACGGCACTCCCTCAGCACTGACCCTCTGACAGTGCGGCACTCCCTCAGCACTGACCCTCTGACAGTGCGGCACTCCCTCAGCACTGACCCTCTGACAGTGAGGCACTCCCTCAGCACTGACCCTCTGACAGTGCAGCACTCCCTCAGCACTGACCCTCTGATAGTGCGGCGCTCCCTCAGCACTGACCCTCTGACAGTGCGGCGCTCCCTCAGCACTGACCCTCTGACAGTGCGGCACTCCCTCAGTACTGACCCTCTGACAGTGCGGCACTCCCTCAGTACTGACCCTCTGACAGTGCGGCACTCCCTCAGCACTGACCCTCTGACAGTGCGGCGCTCCCTCAGTACTGACCCTCTGACAGTGCGGCACTCCCTCAGCACTGACCCTCTGACAGTGCAGCACTCCCTCAGCACTGACCCTCTGACAGTGCGGCACTCCCTCAGCACTGACCCTCTGACAGTGCGGCACTCCCTCAGCACTGACCCTCTGACAGTGCAGCACTCCCTCAGCACTGACCCTCTGACAGTGCGGCACTCCCTCAGCACTGACCCTCTGACAGTGCGGCACTCCCTCAGCACTGACTCTCTGACAGTGCGGCACTCCCTCAGCACTGACCCTCTGACAGTGCGGCACTCCCTCAGAACTGACCCTCTGACAGTGCGGCACTCCCTCAGCACTGACCCTCTGACAGTGCGGCACTCTCTCAGCACTGACCCTCTTACAGTGCGGCACTCCCTCAGCACTGACCCTCTGACAGTGCGGCACTCTCTCAGCACTAACCCTCTGACAGTGCGGCACTCCCTCAGCGCTGACCCTCTGACAGTGCGGCACTCCCTCAGCACTGACCCTCTGACAGTGCGGCACTCCCTCAGCATTGACCCTCTGACAGTGCGGCACTCCCTCAGCACTGATCCTCTGACAGTGCGGCGCTCCCTCAGCACTGATCCTCTGACAGTGTGGCACTCCCTCAGCGCTGACCCTCTGACAGTGTGGCACTCTCTCAGCTCAAAGGACAAAGGAAATTACAGCACAGGAACAGGTCATTCAGCCCTCCAAACCTGCGCCAATCATATTTATCGATCTAAATCAATACCTGTATCCCTGTATTCTCCAGTTGTTTGTACGTCTATCAAGATATGTCTTAAATGCCCGACTGAACTGAAACCCATTACCATTCCGGGGACAGTATCCCTCTATTCCCATCCAATTCCTGTATTTGTTAAGATGTCATGATGTGGGTATGCCGGCGTTGGACTGGCGTAAACATATTACAAAGTCTGACAACACCAGGGTTTAGTCCAACCTATTTATTTGATAATATTCTCACAAGCTTTCGAGGGGGCTGCCTCTTCGTCAGGTGAATGGAGAGTTTTCAGACTTTGTTGTCAGACTTTGTACTTTGTTAAGATGTCCCATGAAAGTCAGTATTTAATTTTTTTCCCACGGTGGGTTCCAATCTTTTCCCCTCCCAGAGCGGCCCCAGTAGATTGAACACCAGTGACGTTCCCGCTGGGTCACTGTCTCCCTGATATCAGTGCCTAGTGACAGACAGCTCCGACAAGCACTTTGAGAAGTAGATACAACAATAAAAATCCAAGTTCTTTCTGTGTTCTCCCTCAGCGATCGCTCGGACATCGAGCCACAGAAGGCTGGCATCTTAACTCCAACTAAAAACATCAACAATATTATTGGGCAAGATTGTTTGGGGCAGGATTTAGTCACATTTGGGTAAATATGGAACAGAACATAGAACACTACAGCACAAACAGGCCCCTCGGCCCACAAGTTGCGCCGATCACTTCTATACCTACTAAGCCATAGACCTATCTATAACCCCCAATCCCATTAGATCCCATATACTCATCCAGAAGTCTTTTAAAAGACCCCAGCGAGTTCGCCTCTACCACCATCGCTGATTTCATTCACTCACCACCCTCTGAGTGAAAAACTTACCCCTGACATCTCCTCTGTACCTGCTCCCCAGCACCTTAAACCTGTGTCCTCTCGTAGCGACCATTTCAGCCCTGGGAAATAGCCTCCGAGAATCCACCCTATCTATTCCTCTCAACATCTTATAAACCTCTATCAGGTCACCTCTCAACCTTCGTCTCTCCAGGGAGAAGAGACCCAGCTCCCTCAACCTATCTTCATAAGGCATGCCTCCCAATCCAGGCAACATCCTTGTAAATCTCCTCTGTACCCTCTCAATAACTTGCACATCCTTCCTGTAGTGAGGCAGCCAGAACTGAGCACAGATGAGGGTAGGGCAGTGGATGTTGTCTACATGGACTTCAGTAAGGCCTTTGACAAGGTCCCTCAGTGGAGACTGGTGCAGAAGGTGAATTTTCACGGGATCCACAGTGAGCTGGTAAGATAGGTGCAGAACTGGCTAGGTCATTGAAGACTTTTTAAAAGTTTAAAGCTTATTTATTTGTGTCTCAAATAGGCTTACATTAACCGGGATGTTGCCTGGTATGGTGGGAAGGTCTTCTGTGGAACGGCTGAGGGACTTGAGGTTATTTTCATTAGAGAGAAGAAGGTTAAGAGGTGACCTGATTGAGACATACAAGATGATCAGAGGGTTAGATAGGGTGGACAGTGAGAGCCTTTTTCCTCGGATGGTGATGGCTAACACGAGGGGCTTTAAATTAAGGGGAGGTAATTATAGGACGGATGTCAGAGGTAGGTTCTTTACTCAGAGGGTAGTAAGGGCGTGGAATGCCCTGCCTGCAGCAGTTGTGGACTTGTCAACTTTAAGGGCGTTCGAATGGTCAGTGGATAGGCATATGGATAACATTGGAATAGTTTAGGTTAGAGGCTCATTAGATTGGTTCCACTGGTCGGCGCAACATCGAGGGTCGAAGGGCCTGTACTGCGCTGGAATGTTCTATGTTCTTAACAGTGCAATGAAGTTACTGTGAAAATCCCCCGGTCACCACATTCCAGGGCCTGTTCGGGTACACTGAAAGAGAATTTAGCAATGCTAATCCACCTAACCAGACTGTGGGAGGAAACTGGAGCACTCAGAGGAAACCCAGACAGACACGGGGAGAGTGTGCAGACTCCACACAGACAGTGACCCAAGCCAGGAATCGAACTCAGGTCCATGATATGGATGGGGTGGATACTTGGGTGGAGAGATGTCAGATGGAATTTACTCTGGACAAATGCAAGGTGATGTATTTGGAAGGTTTAATGCAGGAGGGAATTATACAGCAAATGGCAGAACTCATAAGCATTAACATACAGAGGGATCTGGGCGTTCAGGTCCATAGTTCTCTGTAAGTCGCAACACAAGTGGATGAGGTAGTCAGGAAGATATATGGCCTGCTTGCCCTCATTGGTTGGGACATAGAGTGTAAAATTGGTAAGTCATGTTCCAGCTGTACAGAAATTTAGCTCGGACACGTTTGGAATATTGTGTGTAGTTCTGGTCGCCACACTACCAGAAGGATGCGGAGGCTTTGGAGAGGGTACAGAAGAGGTTTACCAGGATGTTGCCTGGTCTGGGGGGTATTCGCTATGAGGAGATGTTGGAGAAACTTGGTTTGTTCTCATCTGAATGTCAGAGGCTGATAGACGTTCACAAAATGATGAGGGACCTGGACAGAATGGAGATTCAGAGCCTTTTCCCCAGAGTAGACACGTCAATTACCAGGGAACATGGGTTCAAGATAAAAGGGAGGAAGTTTAAAGGAGATGTGAGGGGTAAGGTTTTTATACAGAGGGTGGTAAATGCCTGTGGGACACGCTGCCAGAGGAGGTGATAGAAGCGGGTACAGTCATAAGGTGGCATCTTGACACAGCCTTGTGGGGCACCGCCTGTCTCAGAGGCAGGAGTCGAGTCCCAGGGCCATGGAGTTTGGAGATGAATTTTGTAGGAATAATGATATTGAAGGCTGAGTTCCCACTGGGGGAAGGGTCAGGAATCAGGTTACACTGATTTTAGGTGGATGGTGAAAGAGGCAGAGGCAACATGAGAACAAATCATTGTTCTCCGAAGCATTGAACCTGGTGGCTGTGGCTGTGGTGAGTGACTGATTTAAAGTAAAAAAACCGCTGTTTTCCTGTACTTCCGGTTCTCGGGGCTTGTTGGAGTGTAGTTTACTTCCATACCGGAAGTTAGGCCAGGGGATTGTCATTAAGGGGGAGCGGGGGGTATAAAAAAGGGGTAGCAGCATAGAGCGGGCAGCAGAGTGAGTGGGAACAGAGTGAGAAGGGCTTTGGCTCGCTGGGCTTAGGGGAGAGTAGGCTTAGAGAAGGGGCGTTGCACATTCTACCTTTGGGCACTTACAGGAGGTTGGGACATGGTAGGGAATATAGGGAGCAATGTAAGTTGCGTCCGGTGCCACATGTGGGAGTTCATGGTGGTGTCACGTGTCCCCAAGGTCCACATCTGCAGTAAATGTTTGGAACTGCAGCGCTTGAGGGCCCGGGTCAGGCAACTCGAGGGGCGGCTGGAAGATGCGTTTCTAGTCAGGGAGAACGAGGAGATAATGGCTGGGAACCATGAGCAGGAGGAGGTCTCAAGGGCTGAAGGGAAGGGAGGATGGACGACTGTGAGGAGGGGAAAGAGGAAGAAGAAGAGTAGTCAGGTTCCCCCGGCCTCCCCAGAGGCCTCCCAAGGTTCGTCGACAGGGGCACAGAAAGATAGACAGGAGGGGGAGACTAACTTAGAGGGACAGAAGGGGGCCGGTAAGGTGATAGTGGTAGGGAACGGGAGGGTCAGAGGTATCGATAGGAGGTTCTGTGGACAGAGGCGTGACTCCAGGATGGTGGTCTGCCTCCCTGGAGCAGGGGTCAAGGATGTAATGGACAGGGTAGAGGGAATTTTGAAAGGGGAGGGGGCACAGGCTGAGGTCATAGTACATGTAGGGGAGGGGGACATAGGAAGGAGGAGTAGGGTAGAGGTCCGTAGGCAATTTAGGGAGTTGGGGGCCAAACTAAAGAGCAGGACCTCCAGGGTGGCACTCTCTGGGTTGCTGCCCGGTACCAGCAGGGCAAAGAATGAAGAGATCATGCAGCTGAATGCATGGTTGAGGGATTGGTGTAGGGTAGAGGGCTTTACTTTTGTGGATCACTGGGAGGTGTTTAAGAGAGAAGGGCAATTGTACAGGAGGGGTGGGGAGAATTTGAACGGGAGGGGAACTAATGTCTTAGCGGGGAGGTTAGCTGGGGTGTTTACGAAGGGTTTAAACTAATATGGAGAGGGGGTGGGGAGGTGGCTGGGAGAGAGTCGGGTGAAAGGAAAAGTATCAGGGAGAAGGAGGTTCCGAGGGACACTTGTGGGTTGAACTGTGTCTGTTTCAATGCTAGGAGTGTGGCAGGGAAAACGGATGGGCTTAGGGCCTTGATGTTTGTGAGGCAGTTAGATGTGGTGGCTGTAACAGAGACATGGTTAAGGGAAGGGCAGGACTGGCAGCTGAATGTTCCTGGGTACAAGTGTTTTAGGTGTGACAGAGGAGGGATGAAGAGAGGAGGGGGGGTGGCACTGTTAGTCAGGGAAAACATCACAGTAGTGCAGAGGGAGGACGATATGGAAGAGATAGGGATTGAGTCACTGTGGGTGAAGTTGAGGAATAAAAAGGGAGAGATCACATTGTTAGGGGTGTATTATAGGCCACCCAACAGCCCAAAGTCAGTGGAGGAAGGCATTTGCAGGGGCATTTTGGACAGGTGCAGGAAGAACAGAGTGGTTGTAGTGGGTGATTTTAATTTTCCTGGAGTGAATTGGAGGGGGCCTAGAGCTGGGGGTATGGAGGGAGAGGAGTTTGTGAACTGTGTTATGGAAGGGTCGCTAGAGCAGTATGTAACTAGCCCGACTAGGGGAGGGGCTATACTGGATCTAGTGTTGGGAAACGAACCTGGGCAGGTGGGTGAGGTAGAGGTAGGCGAACATGTGGCGAACAGTGATCACAAGTCGGTCTACTTTAGGATAAAAATGGAAAGGGACAAGTGCCGTCCGAATGGGCGTGTGTTGAATTGGGGAAAGGCGAGCTATGGCAGGATTAGGAGGGAGCTGCAGCAAACTGATTGGGAGGGACTGTTAGCTGGCAAGTCCACGGTTGGCAAGTGGGAGGCATTTAGGGACAAAATGAAATGGTTGCAGGGGAGGTATGTTCCGGTTAAGCGAAAGGATGGGAAAGGTAGGATTAGAGAGCCGTGGATTACAGGGGGTATTGAAGACTTGGTCAGGAAGAAGAGGGAGGCGTATGTTAGGTCGAAACGACTGGGTACAGAGAGTGCGCTGGAAGAATATAGCGAGAGTAGGAGGGAGCTAAAAAGGGGAATTAGAAGGGCGAAGAGAGGGCATGAAATGGCTTTGGCTGGTAGGATTAAGGAAAATCCAAAGGCATTTTATTCCTATATTAGGAGCAAGAGAGTAGTTAGAGGGAAAATTGGTCCTCTTAGGGACAAAAGTGGGGAGATATGTATTGAATTGGGGAATGGGGGAGCTCCTGAATGAATACTTTGCGTCGGTATTCACGAAGGAGAGGGGTTCGGAATTGTGTGGTCTCTTGGAGGGAGCTGAGGATCAGCTGCAGGAAATATCTATTACGAGGGAGGAAGTGCTAGGGCTTTTAGGTAGCGTAAGGACGGATAAAGCTCCAGGGACTGATGGTATTTATCCCAGGCTGCTTAGGGAGGTGAAAGATGAAATTGCTGGGCCTCTGGCGCAAATCTTTGTCTCTTCTTTGGACACAGGTGAGGTCCCAGAAGACTGGAGGGTAGCAAATGTGGTCCCGTTGTTTAAAAAAGGTAGCAGGGATAACCCTGGAAATTATAGGCCGGTGAGTTTGACATCGTTGGTAGGGAAATTAATGGAAAAAGTACTTAGGGGTAGGATGTATGAGCATTTGGAGCGTTGCAGTCTGATTAGGGATACGCAACATGGCTTTGTTAGAGGGAGGTCTTGCCTTACGAATCTGGTGGAATTCTTTGAGGAGGTGACAAAAACGGTTGACGATGGGAGAGCCGTTGATGTCATCTATATGGATTTCAGTAAGGCGTTTGACAAAGTCCCTCATGGTAGGCTGGTAGAAAAGGTTAAGGCACATGGGATACGAGGTCAGGTAGCTAGGTGGATTGAGAACTGGCTGGGCAATAGGAGACAGAGGGTAGCTATGGAAGGGACCTTGTCGGGCTGGAGGCCAGTGACCAGTGGTGTGCCGCAGGGCTCAGTACTGGGACCTCTCCTCTTTGTCGTCTACATAAATGACTTGGAAGAGAGCGTAGGTGGTGTGATCAGCAAGTTTGCTGATGACACCAAGATGGCAGGGTTGGCGGGTACCGAAGTGAATTGTGAGGTGATACAACAGGATATAGATAGGTTGGTGCATTGGGCAGATAGGTGGCAGATGGCATTTAATCCTGACAAATGCGAGGTGATGCATTTTGGAAGGAATAATGTAGAGAGGAGCTATGTGATTAAAGGTAGACAAATTAGGAGTATAGAAACACAGAGGGACCTGGGAGTGCAGGTTCACAAATCCATGAAGGTTGCGTCACAAGTGGAGAAGGTTGTTCGGAAGGCTTATGGGATGTTGGCCTTTATAGGAAGGGGCATAGAGTATAAAAGCTGCCGTCTAATGCTTCAGTTGTATAGAACGTTGGTTAGACCGCATTTGGAGTACTGCGTCCAGTTCTGGTCATCTTACTACCGGAAGGACGTGGAGTCTCTGGAAAGGGTGCAGAGGAGGTTTACCAGGATGTTGCCTGGTATGGAGGAGCTGGGGTACGAGGAAAGGTTGGAGAAACTGGGACTGTTCTCCTTGGAAAAACAAAGATTGAGGGGGGACATGGTAGAGGTATATAAGATACTGAAGGGAATAGACAGAGTCAATAGTGAGAGACTGCTCCCTAGATTGGTTACAAACACAAGAGGACATGATTTAAGGGTGAGGGGGGAGAGGTATAATTTGGATGTGAGAGGAAGGTTCTTTACGCAGAGAGTTGTGGGGGTCTGGAACGCGCTACCGAGTAGGGTGGTGGAGGCGGGAACGTTGGACTCGTTTAAGGTTCAGTTAGACAGACACATGAGTGAAACGAGAATGGAGGGATATGGTAGGGGATATTAAATAGGGTTAAACCTCGGGAGACACCGGAAAGGCAGGCTTGTGATTAACGTTTTTGACTTTTATTCTACAGGTGGAGGTCCACCTCGTGTCAAACGAGGGGCATTCACACGGCGGGTCGTGCCTGGGCTGCTCTTGGAGGTTCCGGGAGTGGCCTAGTACTTCATGTCGGTGTGTGTGCTTGATCCTGGACCGGTAGATGGGCGCCGCAACAGCTCAGTGACTAGCACTGCTGGCTGTGCAGGCACATGGATTTGGGCCTGTGTCTGTGGGAGTTTGTGCATTCTCCCTGTGGTTGCGTGGGTTTCCTCCGGGCGCTCCGGTTTCCTCCCACACCCCAAAGATGTGCTCTTAGGCTGATTGGTTTTATCAAATTGACACTATTCTCCCCTGAATCTGGCTAAGTCGGGGGTTCTATTCATAGATATGCAGGGTAGAATAGGTGTAGGGTGATGCGGCGGCGCGGGCTTGTTGGGCCGAAGGGCCTGTTTCCCGTGCTGGGTTGTTCTTTGTTCTTTGTAAATCATCTCTCTAATGCAGTGAGTGGTTAGGATCTGGGATACTCTGCCTGAGAGTGGGATAGAGGCAGAGTCAATAGTGTCATTCAAAAAGGGATTGGGAAATTATCCAACAAGGAACATTTGCAGACCAATGGGGAAAAGGCAGGAAAGTGGGACTAGCTGAGATGCTCTTGCAGTGAGGCAGTATGAATATGATGGGCTGAATGGTCTTCACTGTAATCATGCCATAATTCTACATATAGAAACGTGAATGGCACGGTAGCACAGTGGTTAGCACTGCTGCCCCACAGCTCCAGGGTCCTGGGTTCGATTCCCGGTTCGGGGTCACTGACTGTGTGGAGTTTGCACATTCTCCCCGTGTCTGCGTGGGTTTCCTCCGGGTGCTCCGGTTTCCTCCCACAGTCCAAAGATGTGCGGGTTAGGTTGATTGGCCATGCTAAGAAATTGCCCCTTAGTGTCCTGGGATGCGCAGGTTAGAGGGGATTAGTGGGGATATGGGGGTAGGGCCTGGATGGGATTGTGCAGACTGGATGGGCCGAAGGGTTTCTATGATGATTCTATGAAATAAAAGGGAGACGAGGTTAGATCCTTGGATGCAGGGTTGGGGGGGACACCAGAGATAATGCTGAGGGTTCAGGAAGGGAGAGGGCAGATCAGGAAGATGAGCTGTGTACTGGAGTGGGTTGTTGTGAACATTTACTCAACCTTGAATGTGGATTCAATTCATTTTGCAAAATATTCCACGTTACCTGCTGGTTGGTGAGTGAGAACGGTTAATCCCAGTTCATCCTACAGTCTGTATTGGGTGGGTTATCTGATGGGAGGTCAGACAGACCGAGCTTGTGTCCATTGGAGTTTAGAAGGATGAAGAGGTGACAAACGGTATCCTGGGTGGTCTTGGCAGGGTTTGAACTTTATTTAATGGCGTCACAAGTAGGCTTACATTAACACCGCGACGGAGTTAATGTGAAAATCCCCCAGTTGCCACACTCCGGCACCTGTTCGGGTTACACTGAGGGGAAATTTAGCACGGCCAGTTCACCCTAACCCGCACGTCTTTGGGACTGTGGGAGGAAACCGAGCACCCGGAGGAAACCCACGCAGACACGGGGAGAATGTGCAGACTCCACACAGGCAGACACACACACACAGTGACCCGAGCCGGGAATCGAACCCGGGTCCCTGGAGCTGCGCTAACCTCACGCTGTGAAGCACCGAGTGAGTTAACAAAGGGCAAGACAGCACGGGAAACAGGTCCTTTGGCCAGACAAGCCCGTTGTAACTCTCAGTGGGTGCCTCATTCCCATCCTTCTACCACCTATGACTTTTGTCTATGCCTCTTGGACTCCACATTCCTGCTTCTTATCGTGATGTGTGTAACCTGGTTTCATTTTCTCTGGTCTGCCTATAGTTGGGGGGGTTTTATTAATTGATTGAATGATTCGATTGGATAGAACTTTCTAGAACGTTAAGCCCAATCAGACCACGCCAGTCATTATACCTCACTTGAATCTTTTCTCATCTCCACCACTTCTCACCCCACCTCCTGTCCCTCTTCCCTCAGCCCAGCCGTCCCTCTACCTCCATCAAATCTATCGCCCTATAATAGCGGCCAGTTTTAATATCAAGTCAGTGTTTTATGAGATTAGGTGGTTCCATAAAGAATGGAAAAGCTTCTCTGAAATGACATTAATAACAGGGTCACGGAGCTCAAGGTAAAGATTAAAACACAAACCTCCGTGATTCTGGAATCAAAACAGAAACTGCAGGATATTCACATCAGGTTCTACACAGCCCGGGAAACAGGCCCTTCGGCCCAACGAGCCGCCATCTTAACATTGTGAGTCCCCCCCCCTCCACCCATGACCCTTGTCTCCGCTTATGGCACTCCACATTGAAAACCAGATTGAGGGGAGACTAATTTAGGGGCAATTTGTTACACCGATCAGCCTAAGAGCACATCTTTGGGGTGTGGGAGGAAACCGGAGCACCCGGAGAAAACCCACGCAGGCACGGGGAGAATGTACAAACTCCCACAGACACCGACCCAAATCCACGTGTCTGCACAGCAATCAGTGACAGAGTCACTGAGCTGTCGTCTTGCCCAGTATCTGGTCCAGTTTAAGCACACACTAACAACATGAAATACTAGGCTATTCTCAAAACATCCAAGAGCAGCCCCAGTACGACCCATCACGTGTTTGCCCCTTGTTAGACAACAAGGTGGACCAAAGTACCTGTGGATTAAAAGAGCAAAATCCCCAGAAGCGTAAAAGTAAAAAAATGAGCCAGAAAATAGGTTGGGAGGTTCATAGGAATCAATTGATTCCCAGGAACGTCCCAAGACTCTTGATCCTTATTTAAAACAATCTCCTATATCCCTCCATCTCCAACCCACTTATGTGCCTATCTAAGTAATTCTTAAACAACTCCAGCGTGTTTGCCTCCACCACCTTACTTGGCAGAGCATTCCATACCCCCACTACCCTCTGTGTGAAAAACCTCCCTCTAATATCCGTGTTATACCTCTCCCCCCTCACCTTAAGCCCCTCGTAATGTGCATTTCCAATCTAGGAAAAAACTGTGAAAAAATAAATTGAGATTTTAACCTCGCAACAAACTCGGGTCCATGTTAGTTGGAACCAACGCTTACAGAACTGGCACATCAGGAACTCCTGTCACAATATCCAACAAAGAATTATTGTCATAAGAACATAAGAAATAGGAGCAGGAGTAGGCCATCTAGCCCTTCGAGCCTGCCCTGCCATTCAATAAGATCATGGCTGATCTGAAGTGGCTCAGTTCCACTTTCCCGCTTTCTCCCTTAATCCCCTTGCCTATCAGAAGCTTATCTACCCGTGTCTTAAATATATTCAGCAAGGCAGCCTCCACCACTTCAATGGGCAGAGAATTCCAGAGATTCACCACCCTTTGAGCGAAGAAGTTCCTCCTCAACTCTGTTCTAAACTGCCCCCCTTATCTTGAGGCTGTGCCCTCTAGTCCTGCTGTCCTTTCTAAGCGGGAAGAATCTCTCTACCTCTACCCTATCCATCCCCTTCATTATCTTATACGTCTCTATAAGATCCCCCCTCATCCTTCTAAACTCCAACGAGTACAGACCCAGTCTATTCAGTTTCTCCTCATAGTCCAACCCCCTCATCTCCGGTATCAGCCTAGTGAACCTCCTCTGCACTCCCTCCAAGGCCAAAATATCCTTGCACAAGTGCGGCGACCAAAACTGCACACAGTACTCCAGCTGCGGCCTCACCAATGCCCTGTACAGCCGCAGCAAGACCTCCCTACTTTTATATTCTATCCCCCTCGCTATGAAGGCCAGCATCCCATTCGCCTTCCTGACCACCTGCTGCACCTGTAGGCTGGGTTTTTGCGACTCAAGCACAAGGACCCCCAGGTCCCTCTGCACCGTCGCCTGCTGTCGATATTATTAATGGTCCCCCCCCCCCACTTCAAATCTGCATCACCCATCTCCACAAAAGAAACTAGAACCATAGAAAATTACAGCTCAGAAACAGGCCTTTCGGCCTTTCTTGTCTGTGCTGAACCATTTTTTGCCTAGTCCCACTGACCTGTACTTGAACCATATCCCTCCACACCCCTCTCATCCATGAAACCATCCAAATTTTTCTTAAATATTAAAAGTGACTCCGCATTTATCCTGCAGCTCATTCCACACTCCCACCACTCTCTGCGTGAAGAAGCCCCCCCTAATATTCCCTTTAAACTTTTCTCCTTTCACCCTTAATCCATGCCCTCTGGTTTTTTTTCTCCTCTAGCCTCAGTGGAAAAAGCCTGCTTGCATTC
Source organism: Prionace glauca (assembly GCA_037974335.1). Taxonomy (NCBI): domain Eukaryota; kingdom Metazoa; phylum Chordata; class Chondrichthyes; order Carcharhiniformes; family Carcharhinidae; genus Prionace; species Prionace glauca. Next base: position 1,720,403 of record CM075754.1, on the reverse strand, counting down.
ACTCTATCGATACCCATCAAAATCCTATACACCTCTATCAAATCTCCCCTCATTCTCCAGGGAATAAAGTCCTAACCTATTCAATCTCTCTCTCTGTAACTCAGCTTCTCAAGTCACGGCAACATCCTTGTGAACCTTCTCTGCACTCTTTCAACCTTATTTACATCCTTCCTGTAACTAGGTGACCAAAACTGTACACAATACTCTAAATTCGGCCTCACCAATGCCTTATATAACCTCACCATAACACTCCAACTTTATACTCGATACTCCGATTTATAAAGGCAATGTACCAAAAGCACTCTTCACGACCCTATCCACCTGTGATGTCACTTTTCGGGAATTCTGTACCTGTATTCCCAGATCCCTCTGTTCAACTGCACTCTTCAGAATCCTACCATTTACCCTGTACGTTCTACTTTGGTTTGTCCTTCCAAAGTGCAATATCTCACACTTATCTGCGTTAAACTCCAACTTGACTCCTTTGACTTTGCAAACTGCCATCCCAACTCCAACAACCCCAGCCTTCAACAGATATTTGCCTCCCGAACGTGCGCCTCCCAATTGCCCAGAACTCCATGGGGCAGGATTTTCCAGTCACGCTAACCCCAAAACTGAGGTCCGCCCCTCGCCTGCTCCGATCCCAGAGGGGGCAGAACAGAAAAATGGACCCCCCCCATGTTTGAATCTCTCGGGTGAGATCGCGGCCCCTGTTCCCATGTCAGAATGGAATATTAACTAAGGGAATAAAACCTAAAGGTCAGAAAGGATTGTTGCATCTATACAAGGCGTTGGTGAGACCACTCCTGGAATATCGTGTACAGTTTTGGTCCCTGTATTTGAGGAAAGATGGAGGGAGTTCAGAGGAGGTTCACTCGATTGATTCCAGGGATGAGGGGGTTTGTCGCGTGAAGAGAGATTGAACAGTTTAGGCTGACACTCTCTGGGATTAAGAAGAATGAGAGGAGGTCATATTGAGATGATAAAAGGTCTGGATAAAGTAGGCAGAGAGCGGATGCTCCCTCTCGTGAACATTCTAGAACGAGAGGTCAGAGCCTGAGGATAAGGGCCAGCAAATTTAAAACAGGGAAACTACTCTCCCAAAGGGGTTGTGAATCTGTGGGATCCGGGTTCGATTCCAGCCTCGGGCCACTGTCAGTGTGGAGTTGGCACATTCATAAGAACATAAGAAATAGGAGCAGGAGTCGGCCATCCAGCCCCTCGAGCCTGCCCCGCCATTCAATAAGATCATGGCTGATCTGAAGTGCGGTGGATGCTGGGCAGTTTAAGGAGGAGTTAGACAGATTTTTAATTGGGAATGGGGTTGAAGGGTTACGGGGAAAAGGCAGGAAAATGGGGATGAGGAGACTATCAGCCAATATCGAATGGCGGAGCGGACTCGATGGGCCAAGTGGCCTAATTCTGCTCCTGTATCTTATGAACTCATTAGTCGCGAATGACATTCCATGTGACTCTGGTCTAGTAAACCTCCTTCATCCAGATCTGTTAAGAGATCCGTGGATAGGTTTACGGATGGTAAGGGATTGGTTTAGGTTAGAAGGTCATTGCTTTTTAACTGGTCGGCGCAACATTGTGGGCCGAAGGGCCTGTTCTGCGCTGTAATGTTTTATGTTCTATGTTCTATGATCTTTGACACGGTAATGTTCACCTCCCACTCTGCTTTCCCATTATCCAGTGTGTACGTCAACATCCTTGTCAGACCCCACTTGGAGTACTGTGCGCAGTTCTGGTCGCCTCACTACAGGAAGGATGTGGAAGCTATTGAAAGGGTACAGAGGAGATTTACAAGGATGTTGCCTGGATTGGGAGGCATGCCTTATGAAGATAGGTTGAGGGAGCTGGGACTCTTTTCCCTGGAGAGGCGAAGGTTGAGAGGCGACCTGATAGAGGTTTATAAAATGTTGAGAGGAATAGATAGGGTGGACTCTCAGAGGCTATTTCCCCGGGTTGAAATGGTCGCTACGAGAGGACACAGGTTTAAGGTGCGGGGAGGGAAGTACAGAGGAGATGTCAGGGATAAGTTTTTCACTCAGAGGGTGGTGAGTGAATAGAATCGGCTGCCGTCATCGGTGGTGGAGGTGAACTTGCTGGGGTCTTTTAAAAGACTTCTGGATGAGTATATGGGGTTTAATGGGATTGAGGGTTATAGATAGGTCTATAGATTGGTGGGGTTGATGTGATCGGCGCAACTCGTGGGCCGAAGGGCCTGTTTGTGCTGTAATGTTCTATGTTCTATGTAACATCGACCCGGATGCACTCTTAACTATCCAATCATAGCCAGAGAATCACCTGCAATGGCTTTTCATCCAATCCCACACCACTGAACGGCGCAATGGTTGGCACTGCCACCTCACAGTGCCAGGGATCCGGGTTCGATTCCAGCCTCGGGCCACTGTCAGTGTGGAGTTGTCACATTCATAAGAACATAAGAAATAGGAGCAGGAGTAGGCCATCTAGCCCCTCGAGCCTGCCCCGCCATTCAATAAGATCATGGCTGATCTGTCGTGGCTCAGTTCCACCTTCCCGCCCTCTCCCCATAATCCTTAATCCCTTCTCTTATCAAAAACCCATCAACCCGCTTCTTTAAAAATATTTAGCGAGGCAGCCTCCACCACTTCAACGGGCAGAGAATTCCAGAGATTCACCAGCCTTTGAGTGAAGAAGTTCCTCCTCAACTCCGTTCTAAATGGATTCTCCCCATGTCTGCATGGATTTCCACCAGATTCTCCAACTCTCCACAGATGTGTAGGTTAGGGTGGATTGGCCACGCTAAATTATCCCTTAGTGTCCAATGTTCGGGAGAGTAGTGGGAAAAATACATGGACTTAAAGAGATAGGGCCTGGGTGGGACGTTCTGTTGAAGGGTCAGTACAGACTCAATGGGCTGAGTGGCCACTTTCTGCACTGTGGAGGGGTTACTATGATTACCTATGGAAAGGTCACAGTGGCAGCAAGGTGTCACCATCTCAATCCTTCAACAACATCTTCCCTCCCCCACACACAAGATGGAGAGGATCAACAGGGACACGGGAACACCAACAGGGACACGGGAATACCAACAGGGACACGGGAACACCAACAGGGACACGGGAATACCAACAGGGACACGGGAATACCAACAGGGACACGAGAACACCAACAGGGACACGGGAATACCAACAGGGACACGGGAACACCAACTGGGACACGGGAACACCAACAGGGACACGGGAATACCAACTGGGACACGGGAATACCACTGGGACATGGGAACACCAACAGGGACACGAGAATACCAACAGGGACACGGGAATACCAACTGGGACACGGGAACACCAACAGGGACACGAGAACACCAACAGGGACACGGGAACACCAACAGGGACACGGGAACACCAACAGGGACACGGGAACACCAATTGGGACACGGGAATACCAACAGGGACACGGGAACACCAACAGGGACACGGGAATACCAACAGGGACACGGGAACACCAACAGGGACACGGGAATACCAACAGGGATACGAGAATACCAGCAGGGACACGGGAATACCAACAGGGACACGGGAACACCAACTGGGACACGGGAACACCAACTGGGACACGGGAACACCAACAGGGACACGAGAATACCAGCAGGGACACGGGAACACCAACAGGGACACGGGAACACCAACAGGGACACGAGAATACCAACAGGGACACGGGAACACCAACAGGGACACGGGAACACCAACTGAGACACGGGAACACCAACAGGGACACGGGGAATACCAACTGGGACACGGGAACACCAATTGGGACACGGGAACACCAACAGGGACACGGAACACCAACTGGGACACGGGAACACCAACAGGGACACGGGAATACCAACTGGGACACGGGAATACCAACAGGGACACGGGAATACCAACTGGGACACGGGAACACCAACAGGGACACGGGAATACCAACTGGGACACGGGAACACCAATTGGGACACGGGAATACCAACTGGGACACGGGAACACCAATTGGGACACGGGAACACTAACTGGGACACGGGAACACCAATTGGGACACGGGAATACCAACAGGGAAAAGGCTAACATCACAATGGTTTCGCTGTCCCTCCTGGGTCAATATCCTGGGGGTAATGGGTGATATCCTACACAGTAAGAGGTCTCACAACACCAGGTTAACGTCCAACCGGTTTATTCGAACGCCACGAGCTTTCGGAGCGCTGTTCCTTCGTCAGGTGAGTGGGGAATTCCGATCGGAAACAGGGCATTAGTGAGACTGTGTTTTTTACCCCAGTCCCACGGCAGCGTCTCCCCATCAGGGGTATCACCACAGCAAACATTCAGGGTGACAATTGTTGAGTGTTTGCTCGCTGGGTGTATCACAGAGACATTAAATCCCGGGTCCCACCCCCCCAGCCAGTACAGGAGCTGTGTGGGGGGTCGGGGGATTGTGGGGGGGGGGGAAATTCATCCTTCAGTTCAATAATCGCCCGTCTCTCTTTTCAGGGGAGAAATGTCGGAGTTTTATAGATTTGACTCCCGTCACACAGCAAGGTGAGGGGGCACCAGTCCATCAGGGTGGGCTGTGGATTGGAGGGATGGAGGAGGGAGAGGGGAGGGGACGGGGGGCGGTGGAAGGGGTTAGGGATAGGGGAGGTTGGGTGTGAGGAATTGGGGATGGGGGGGGGGGCGGTCGTGTGTGAGCTGTGGAGTGGGTGAGGGGGAGGGAAGTTGAGGGGCATGAGTGGGGTAATGGGAGAGGGGGTGCGTGTGAGCTGTGGAGTGGGTGAGGGGGAGGGGGAGAGGGGTGGGGGAATGGGAGGGGGAGGGGAGAGAGAGGTGGGTGAGGGAGAGGTTTGAGGGGTATGGGTGATTGGGGTTTGGAGGGGAGTGGGAGGGAGAGTGAGGGGAGTAATGGGGAGGGGCAGAGGGTAAGGGTGAGAAGGAGTGTGAGGGGAAGGTGGAGGTTTGGGTGAGGGGGAGGATGGGGGCAAGGGGTGAGTGAGGGGTTTGAGTGGGGGCAGGGGGAGGGGGTTGAGGATGGAGAGGGAGGGTGGTTGGATGAGGGGGGGTGGATTGAGTGGGAGGGGGTTGAGAATGGGGAGGATGACGAGGAGGGTGAAGGGGAGGGTGAGAATGGGGGAGGGAGAGAGTAAGGGAGGATGAGGGAAAAGAGAAGGTGGAGGGCGAGGGGTGGGTGAGGGGTTTGGAAATGGGGAGGCTGAGGAGGTTAGGGATGAGGAAGGGGAGGGCATTGAGGGGGAGGAGGTTGAGGATGGGAGACGGTGGGAGGGTGAGGCGGAGTGTAAGGAAGGGGAGAGTGAGGGGGAGGGTGAGGGAGTATGGAATGGGAGGGAGAGGGGGTTGGACGAGGGAGACAGGATGGAGAGGGAGGGGTTTGAGGATGGGAAAGGTGAGGAGGATGGGGAGTGTGAGGAGGAGGGGTTTAGGTGAGGGGGAAGGGGAGGAGAATGGGAAGGATGTGAGAGAGGTGAGGATGGGGAGGGTGAGGAAGAGGTTAAGGAGGGGGAGGGTGAAGGGGTATGGGATGGGAGGGGGAGGGGGTTGGATGAGGGAGAGGGGATGGAGAGGGAGGGGTTTGAGAATTGGGAGGGTGAGGAGGAGGGTGAGGGGGAGGAGGAAGGGTGTGGAGGAAGGGTTTGGGTGAGGGGGAAGGGGAGGGAGAAGGGGAAGGGTATGAGAGAGTTGAGGATGGGGAGGGTGAGGGAGAGGGTGAGAGGTTGGGATTGGGGTCGGGTGAGGGGGAACATGAGGGTTAAGGGGTGGGGATGAGGGAGGGGGAGTGGGTTGGGGATGAGGGAGGGGGAGGGTGAGGGGGTGGGGATGAGGGAGGGAGAGGGAGAGGGGTTGGGGATGAGGGAGGGGAGGGTGAGGGAGGGGGAGGGTGAGGGTGAGGGGTTGGGGATGAGGGAGGGGGAGGGAGAGGGGGAAGGGTATGAGAGAGTTGAGGATGGGGAGGGTGAGGGAGAGGGTGAGAGTTTGGGATTGGGGTCGGGTGAGGGGGAACATGAGGGTGAGGGGGTGGGGATGAGGGAGGGGGAGGGCATTGGGGATGAGGGAGGGGGAGGGGTGGGGATGAGGGAGGGGGAGGGGGAGGGGGTTGGGGATGAGGGAGGGGGAGGGTGAGGGGATGAGGGAGGGGGAGGGTGAGGGGGTTGGGGATGAGGGAGGGGGTGGGTGAGGGAGTGGGGATGAGGGATTGAGAGGGTGAGGGGGTGGGGATGAGGGAGGGGGAGGGGGAGGGGTTGAGGATGAGGGAGGAGGAGGGTGAGGGGGTGGGGATGAGGGTGGGGGAGGGTGAGGGGTTGGGGATGGAGGGGGGGAGGGTGAGGGGGGTGGGGATGAGGGAGGGGGAGGGTGAGGTGGGGTGGTGGGAGGGGGAGGGTGAGTGGTTGGGATGAGGGAGGGGGAGGGTGAGGGGGTGGGGATGAGGGAGGGGGAGGGTGAGGGGGTGGGGGATGAGGGAGGGGGGGGTGGGGGTGGGGTGGGGGATGGGGATGGGGTGGGGATGAGGGGTGGGGGTGGGGGAGGGGTGGGGGATGAGGGAGGGGGAGGGGAGGGTGGGGTGGTGGGATGGGGGGAGGGTGAGAGGGTGGGGATGGGGGTGGGTGGTGGTGGTTGAGGGATGAGGGAGGGGGAGGGTGAGGGGTGGGGATGAGGGAGGGGGAGGGTGAGGGGGGGGGTTGAGGGAGGGTGAGGGGTTGGGGATGAGGAAGGGGGAGGGTGAGGGGGTGGGGATGAGGGAGGGAGAGGGTGAGGGGGTGGGGATGAGGGAAGGGGAGGGGGAGGGTGAGGGGTTGGGGATGAGGGAGGGGGTGGGGATGAGGGAGGGGTTGGGGATGAGGGAGGGGGGGTGAATTCTTGATGATGGATCTTGTTTTAAATCCGGAACAAAAACAAAGATAAAATTGACTTTGTGAATGAGGGGGTTGAGTTGAAATGTAAATCTCAGTGAAATGAAGGGTTCTGCTCAGTTCCTGCTCCGTCTCTTTAGGTTGAGGTCACACGCGGTCTTGTTTCAAACCACAGACCAGCAGATCAATGGCCTGTGCACTCTGACTGTCTCTGATTCTACCCACTGTCTCCCATCTGATCTGCACCTCAATCTCTCTCCTCTTGTCCTTTGTGAGTGGTTCAATATTAATCTGTAGGTTTCTGTCTGTCTTACTATTGGCCCATCATTCTCACTCTGTCCTCTCTCTATTTTTCTCTTTTATCCTTTCTCTCAGGTTTATTGTGTAGATCTGTTTCTCACAGTTTCATAGAAATATAGAATATATGAGTAGGGTCGGCACAGTGGGTTAGCACTGCTGTCACACAGCGCCAGAGTCCCGGGTTCGATTCCCAGGGGGCACGGTGACACAGTGGGTTAGCACTGCTGTCACACAGTGCCAGAGACCCGGGTTCGATTCCCAGGGGGCACGGTGACACAGTGGGTTAGCACTGCTGTCACACAGTGCCAGAGACCCGGGTTCGATTCCCAGGGGGCACGGTGACACAGTGGGTTAGCACTGCTGTCTCACAGCGCCAGGGACCCGGGTTCGATTCCCAGGGGGCACGGTGACACAGTGGGTTAGCACTGCTGTCACACAGTGCCAGAGACCCGGGTTTGATTCCCAGTGGGCACGGTGACACAGTGGGTTAGCACTGCTGTCACACAGTGCCAGAGACCCGGGTTCGATTCCCAGGGGACACGGTGACACAGTGGGTTAGCACTGCTGTCACACAGTGCCAGAGACCCGGGTTCGATTCCCAGGGGACACGGTGGCACAGTGGGTTACCACTGCTGTCTCACAGCGCCAGAGACCCGGGTTCGATTCCTGGGGGGGGCACGGTGACACAGTGGGTTAGCACTGCTGCCTCACAGCGCCAGAGACCCGGGTTCGATTCCCAGGGGGCACGGTGACACAGTGGGTTAGCTCTGCTGTCTCACAGCGCCAGGGACCCAGGTTCGATTCCCGGGGGCACGGTGACACAGTGGGTTAGCACCGCTGTCTCACAGCACCAGGGACCCGGGTTCGATTCCCAGGCGCACAGTGACACAGTGGGTTAACACTGCTGTCTCACAGTGCCAGGGACCCGGGTTCGATTCCCAGGGGGCACGGTGACACAGTGGGTTAGCACTGCTGTCTCACAGTGCCAGGGACCCGGGTTCGATTCCCCGGGGGGACACGGTGACACAGTGGGTTAACACTGCTGTCTTACAGCACCAGGGTCCCGGGTTCGATTCCCGGGGGGCACGGTGACACAGTGGGTTAGCACTGCTGCCTCACAGCGCCAGGGACCCGGGTTCGATTCCCGGGGGCACGGTGACACAGTGGGTTAACACTGCTGTCTCACAGCACCGGGGACCTGGGCTCGATTCCCGGGGGGGCACAGTGGGTTAGCACTGCTGCCTCACAGCGCCAGGGATTCAATTCTAGCCTCGGGTCACTGTCTGTGTGGAATCTGCACATTCTCCCCGTGCCTGTGTGGGTTTTCTCCGGGTGCTCCACTTTCCCCCTACAGTGTAAAGATGTACGGGGTTGGTTGATTGGGTTGTGCTAAATTGCCCCTCGGTGTCCAAAGATTAGCCATGGTAAATGTCTGGGGTTATCGGCCTTGGGTAAGATGCTCTGTATGAGAGTCAGTACAGACTTGAAGGGCCTAATGGCCTCCTTCTCCACTGCAGGGGTTCTATGGTTCTCTTCGAACCTGCTCAGACATGCAATATGATCCTGGGGTGACACTCTTTCTCAAGGCCACGTTCCTGCTTTCTCCCCATATCTCCTTAATGCCAATAAAAACCTAAAAATTAATCGATCTCTTTCTCGAATACATCCAGTGTTGCAGCTGCAGCTTTCTGTGGTCGAGAATTGCACAGATTCACCACCCTCTGTGAAGAATCTCAGCCCATGTCCTGAGACTGTGCCCTCTGGTTCGAGAATCCCCAGGAAAAAAATCCTCCCTGGATCCAGACTGCCCAATCCTGAGAGAATCTCATCTCCGTCCCCTGCTGCTCTTCAATTCATCTCCTTCCCTCTGTCTCAGTTTTCTTTCTTTCTCGCACTGTGTGTAATCCCCTGTCCAGATCTGTCTCTATCTCTCACTGTTCTCTGCAGTCTCTTTCTACAAGGCTCTTGTCCTGTCTGTTTGCCACTCAATCCCCTCGTTAATCCACATTCAATCCCCTCGTTAATCCACATTCAATCCCCTCATTAATCCACATTCAATTCCCTCATTAATCCACATTCAATTCCCTCATTAATCCACATTCAATCCCCTCATTAATCCACATTCAATCCCCTCATTAATCCACATTCAATCCCCTCGTTAATCCACATTCAATCCCCTCATTAATCCACATTCAATCCCCTCGTTAATCCACATTCAATCCCCTCGTTAATCCACACTCAATCCCCTTGTTAATCCACATTCAATCCCCTCGTTAATCCACACTCAATCCCCTTGTTAATCCACATTCAATCCCCTCGTTAATCCACATTCAATCCCCTCGTTAATCCACATTCAATCCCCTCGTTAATCCACATTCAATCCCCCCCATTTGGAGAGGTTTGACATGATCAGGAATAGTCAGCATGGATTTGTCAAGGGCAGGTCGTGCCTTACGAGCCTAGTTGAGTTCTTCGATAATGTGACTGAACACATTGACGAAGGAAGTGCCGTGGACGTAGTGTACATGGACTTCAGCAAGGCTTTTGATAAGGTCCCCCATGCAAGACTTCTTGAGAAGGTGAGAGGGCATGGGATCCAAGGGCCTTTGGCCTTGTGGATCCAGAACTGGCTTGCCTGCAGAAGGCAGAGAGTGGTTGTGGATGGGTCTTTTTCGGAATGGAGGTCAGTCACCAGTGGGGTGCCCCAGGGATCTGTTCTGGGACCCTTGCTGTTTGTCATTTTCATAAATGACCTGGATGAGGAAGTGGAGGGATGGGTTAGCAAGTTCGCTGATGACACGAAGGTCGGTGGTGTTGTGGATGGTCTGGAAGGATGTCAAAAGTTGCAGCAGGACATAGATAGGATGCAGGAATGGGCGGAGAAGTGGCAGATGGACTTCAACACGGATAAATGTGTAGTCGTCCATTTCGGCAGAACCAACGGGATGAACGAGTACACTATCAAGGGCAGGAGTCTTAGTAGCGTTGAAGAGCAGAAGGATCTCGGGGTCCGGGTCCACAGGACTCTTAAATTGGCCTCGCATGTGGAGGAGGTGGTCAAGAAGGCGTAAGGTGTACTGGCCTTCATTAATCGAGGGATTGAGTTTAGGAGTCGGGAGGTAATGCTGCAACTTTACAGGACTTGTCAGGCCTCATTTGGAGTACTGTGCGCAATTCTGGTCGCCTCACTATAGGAAAGACGTAGAAGCTATTGAAAGGGTGCAGAGGAGATTTACAAGGATGTTGCCTGGACTGGGAGGCATGCCTTATGAAGATAGGTTGAGGGAGCTGGGACTCTTTTCCCTAGAGAGGCGAAGGTTGAGAGGCGACCTGATAGAAGTTTATAAAATGTTGAGAGGAATAGATAGGCTGGACTCTCAGAGGCTATTTCCCCGGGTTGAAATGGTCGCTACGAGAGGACACAGATTTAAGGTGCGGGGAGGGAAGTACAGAGGTGATGTTAGGGGTAAGTTTTTCACTCAGAGGGTGGTGAGTGAATGGAATCGGCTGCCATCATCGGTGGTGGAGGCGAACTCGCTGGGGTCTTTTAAAAGACTTCTGGATGAGTATATGGGGTTTAATGGGATTGGGGGTTATAGATAGGTCTATAGATTGGTGGGGTTGATGTGATCGGCACATTTTGAGGGCCGAAGGGCCTGTTTGTGCTGTAATGTTCTATGTTAATCCACACTCAACCCCCTCGTTAATCCACATTCAACCCCCTCGTTAATCCACATTCAATCCCCTCGTTAATCCACATTCAATCCCCTCGTTAATCCACACTCAATCCCCTCGTTAATCCACATTCAATCCCCTCGTTAATCCACACTCAATCCCCTCGTTAATCCACACTCAATCCCCTCGTTAATCCACACTCAATCCCCTCGTTAATCCACATTCAATCCCCTCGTTAATCCACATTCAATCCCCTCGTTAATCCACATTCAATCCCCTCGTTAATCCACATTCAATCCCCTCGTTAATCCACATTCAATCCCCTCGTTAATCCACATTCAATCCCCTCGTTAATCCACATTCAATCCCCTCGTTAATCCACATTCAATCCCCTCGTTAATCCACATTCAATCCCCTCGTTAATCCACACTCAATCCCCTCGTTAATCCACACTCAATCCCCTCGTTAATCCACATTCAATCCCCTCGTTAATCCACATTCAATCCCCTCGTTAATCCACATTCAATCCCCTCGTTAATCCACATTCAATCCCCTCGTTAATCCACATTCAATCCCCTCGTTAATCCACATTCAATCCCCTCGTTAATCCACATTCAATCCCCTCGTTAATCCACATTCAATCCCCTCGTTAATCCACACTCAATCCCCTCGTTAATCCACACTCAATCCCCTCGTTAATCCACATTCAATCCCCTCGTTAATCCACATTCAATCCCCTCGTTAATCCACATTCAATCCCCTCGTTAATCCACATTCAATCCCCTCGTTAATCCACATTCAATCCCCTCGTTAATCCACACCAATCCCCTCGTTAATCCACACTCAATCCCCTCGTTAATCCACATTCAATCCCCTCGTTAATCCACATTCAATCCCCTCGTTAATCCACACTCAATCCCCTCGTTAATCCACACTCAATCCCCTCGTTAATCCACATTCAATCCCCTCGTTAATCCACATTCAATCCCCTCGTTAATCCACATTCAATCCCCTCGTTAATCCACATTCTCTCACAAAGCTGTAATTAGAACACACTGAAACTGATAGTTACTGAATGTCCAAAGCCCCCTCAGTTCTCCCCTTCTCTCCCGTGGGACAGGTATCCTGTGGCTCTCGCTGGTCTCGGAAGTTCTCTACATTGTCCTGCTCTCCATTAGTTTCATCTTGATGGGGTTGGATTCATGTTTCTCAGGGAACCCCACTTGTGGACTCAAACTCAATGCATTCGCAGCCATTTTCTCTGTTTTGTCTGGTAAGTGAGTATCTAAAACCACAGCACTGTCCACAAGTGAGTAAAGTAAAGCTCCCTCTACACTGTCCCACCCATCAATCACTCCCAGGACAGGTACAGCACGGGGTTAGACACAGAGTAAAGCTCCCTCTATACTGTCCCCATCAAACACTCCCAGGACAGGTACAGCACGGGGTTAGATACAGAGTAAAGCTCCTTCTGCACTGTCCCCCATCAAACACTCCCAGGACAGGTACAGCATGGGGTTAGATACAGAGTAAAGCTCCCTCTACACTGTCCCACCCATCAATCATTCCCAGGACAGGTACAGCACGGGGTTAGACACAGAGTAAAGCTCCCTCTATACTGTCCCCATCAAACACTCCCAGGACAGGTACAGCACGGGGTTAGATACAGAGTAAAGCTCCCTCTGCACTGTCCCCCATCAAACACTCCCAGGACAGGTACAGCACGGGGTTAGATACAGAATAAAGCTCCCTCTACACTGTCCCCCATCAAACACTCCCAGGACAGGTACAGCACGGGGTTAGATACAGAATAAAGCTCCCTCTACACTGTCCCCCATCAAACACTCCCAGGACAGGTACAGCCCAGGGTTAGATACAGAGTAAAGCTCCCTCTACACTGATCCACCCATCAAACACTCCCAGGACAGGTACAGCACGGGGTTAGATACAGAGTAAAGCTCCCTCTGCACTGTCCCACCCATCAATCACTCCCAGGACAGGTACAGCACGGGGTTAGATACAAAGTAAAGCTCCCTCTACACTGTCCCACCCATCAATCACTCCCAGGACAGATACAGCACGGGGTTAGATACAGAGTAAAGCTCCCTCTACACTGTCCCCCATCAAACACTCCCAGGACAGGTACAGCATGGGGTTAGATACAGAGTAAAGCTCCCTCTACACTGTCCCCCATCAAACACTCCCAGGACAGGTACAGCATGGGGTTAGATACAGAGTAAAGCTCCCTCTACACTGTCCACATCAAACACTCCCAGGACAGGTACAGCATGGGGTTAGATACAGAGTAAAGCTCCCTCTACACTGTCACCCCATCAAACACTCCCAGGACAGCTATTTACCATTTATATAGATGATCTGGAGGAGGGAACCGAGTGCAGGGTGTCGAAATTTGCTGATGACACCAAGATTGGGGGAAAGGCAAATTGTGCGGAGGGTGTGGAGAGTCTGCAGAAGGATCTAGATAGGCTGGGCGAATGGGCCAGGAAATGGCAAATGGAATTTAATGTTGGCAAGTGTGAGGTGGTCCACTTTGGTAGGAGGAATGGTAGGAAGGACTATTACTTACGGGGCGAAAAACTGCAGCAGGCGACGGTGCAGAGGGACCTCGGGGTCCTTGTGCATGAGTCGCAAAAACCCAGCTTGCAGGTGCAGCAGGTGGTCAGGAAGGCGAATGGGATGCTGGCCTTCATAGCGAAGGGGATTGAATATAAAAGTAGGGAGGTCTTGCTGCAGCTGTATAGGGCATTGGTGAGGCCGCAGCTGGAGTACTGTGTGCAGTTTTGGGCGCCGCACCTGCGCAAGGATGTTTTGGCCCTGGAGGGAGTGCAGAGGAGGTTTACTCGGCTGATACCGGAGTTGAGGGGATTGAGCTATGAGGAGAGGCTGAATAAACTAGGCTTGTACTCGTTAGAGTTTAGAAGAATGAGGGGAGATCTCATTGAGACGTATAAGATGATGAATGGGATGGATAGGATAGAGGTGGAGAGACTGTTCCCGCTCAAAAAAGACAGTAGGACTAGGGGGCACAGCCTCAAGATAAAGGGTTTAGAACAGAGTTGAGGAGGAACTTCTTCACTCAAAGGGTGGTGAATCTCTGGAATTCTCTGCCCGTTGAAGTGGTGGAGGCTGCCTCGCTAAATATTTTTAAGAAACGGGTTGATGGGTTTTTGATAAGAGAAGGGATTAAGGGTTATGGGGAGAGGGCGGGAAGGTGGAGCTGAGTCACGACAGATCAGCCATGATCTTATTGAATGGCGGGGCAGGCTCGAAGGGCCAGATGGCCTACTCCTGCTCCTATTTCTTATGTTCTTATGCTGGCCTTCATAGCGAGGGGGATTGAATATAAAAGTAGGGAGGTCTTGCTACAGCTGTATAGGGCATTGGTGGGGCCGCAGCTGGGGTACTGTGTGCAGTTTTGGGCGCCGCACCTGCGCAAGGATATTTTGGCCCTGGGGGGAGTGCAGAGGAGGTTTGCTCGGCTGATGCCGGAGTTGAGGGGGTTGAGCTATGAGGAGAGGCTGAATAGACTGGGCTTGTACTCGTTAGAGTTTAGAAGAATGAGGGGAGATCTCATTGAGACGTATAAGATGATGAATGGGATGGATAGGATAGAGGTGGAGAGACTCTTCCCGCTCAAAAAAGACAGTAGGACTAGGGGGCACAGCCTCAAGATAAAGGGGGGGCGGTTTAGAACGGAGTTGAGGAGGAACTTCTTCACTCAAACGGTGGTGAATCTCTGGAATTCTCTGCCCGTTGAAGTGGTGGAGGCTGCCTCGCTAAATATTTTTAAGAAACGGGTTGATGGGTTTTTGATAAGAGAGGGGATTAAGGGTTATGGGGAGAGGGTGGGAAAGTGGAACTGAGCCACGACAGATCAGCCATGATCTTATTGAATGGCGGGGCAGGCTCGAAGGGCTAGATGGCCTACTCCTGCTCCTATTTCTTATGTTCTTATGACAGGTACAGCACGGGGTTAGATACAGAGTAAAGCTCCCTCTACATTATCTCCCCATCAAACACTCCCAGGACAGGTACAACACAGGGTTAGATACAGAGTAAAGCTCCCTCTACACTGCACCCATCAAACACTCCCAGGACAGGTACAGCACGGGGTTAGATACAGAGTAAAACTCCCTCTACACTGTCCCCCATCAAACACTACCAGGACAGGTACAGCACGGGGTTAGATACAGAGTAAAGCTCCCTCTACACTGTCCCCCCCATCAAACACTCCCAGGACAGGTACAACACAGGGTTAGATACAGAGTAAAACTCCCTCTACACTGTCCCCCATCAAACACTACCAGGACAGGTACAGCACGGGGTTAGATACAGAGTAAAGCTCCCTCTACACTGTCCCCCATCAAACACTCCCAGTACAGGGACAGCACGGGGTTAGATACAGAGTAAAGCTCCCTCTACACTGTCCCCCATCAAACACTCCCAGGACAGGTACAGCACGGGGTTAGATACAGAGTAAAGCTCCCTCTACACTGTCCCCCATCAAACACTCCCAGTACAGGGACAGCACGGGGTTAGATACAGAGTAAAGCTCCCTCTACACTGTCCCCCATCAAACACTCCCAGGACAGGTACAGCACGGGGTTAGATACAGAGTAAAGCTCCCTCTACACTGTCCCCCATCAAACACTCCCAGTACAGGGACAGCACGGGGTTAGATACAGAGTAAAGCTCCCTCTACACTGTCCCCCCATCAAACACTCCCAGGACAGGGTACAGCACGGGGTTAGATACAGAGTAAAGCTCCCTCTATTGGACTTCCAGTCACCAAGGACCCCCAGTGAATATTAACAAACTTTCTGAAGATACAATCCTGTCAATACTGATAGAACTCCAATATATTCTGCGATAGTTTTCATATTGTGGACTCTGTCTGGAGGGAGGGTATACATTTGTGTGTATTTGTGAGTGACTGTGTCCTTACTGTGGTTGATGTTGTGTTCACACGTGTGTAATTCCATCTGTGACTACACCAGTAACTGTGTCTATATTCGTGTCAGATCACTGTGTGTGTGTGTGTAATTATTGATGTTAGTGAGAGTTTGTGTTTGTGTCATCTTTGCAGGAGTGTCAGTTTGTGAGTATTAATGTGTATGTATTAACATGAGAGTGTTGTCAGTGTGTGTGTGAGTGTGGGTGTGTGAGTGTGGGTGTGCGGGTGTGTGAGTGCGGGTGTGTGAGTGCGGGTGTGTGAGTGCGGGTGTGTGAGTGCGGGTGTGTGAGTGCGGGTGTGTGAGTGCGGGTGTGTGAGTGCGGGTGTGTGAGTGCGGGTGTGTGAGTGCGGGTGTGTGAGTGCGGGTGTGTGAGTGCGGGTGTGTGAGTGCGGGTGTGTGAGTGCGGGTGTGTGAGTGCGGGTGTGTGAGTGCGGGTGTGTGAGTGCGGGTGTGTGAGTGCGGGTGTGTGAGTGCGGGTGTGTGAGTGCGGGTGTGTGAGTGCGGGTGTGTGAGTGCGGGTGTGTGAGTGCGGGTGTGTGAGTGCGGGTGTGTGAGTGCGGGTGTGTGAGTGCGGGTGTGTGAGTGCGGGTGTGTGAGTGCGGGTGTGTGAGTGCGGGTGTGTGAGTGCGGGTGTGTGAGTGCGGGTGTGTGAGTGCGGGCGTGTGAGTGCGGGCGTGTGAGTGCGGGCGTGTGAGTGCGGGCGTGTGAGTGCGGGCGTGTGAGTGCGGGCGTGTGAGTGCGGGCGTGTGAGTGCGGGCGTGTGAGTGCGGGCGTGGGTGTGCGGGCGTGGGTGTGCGGGCGTGGGTGTGCGGGCGTGGGTGTGCGGGCGTGGGTGTGCGGGCGTGCGAGTGCGTGTGCCGGTGAGTGTGCGTGTGCCGGTGAGTGTGGGTGCGCCGGTGAGTGTGCGTGCGCCGGTGAGTGTGCGTGCGCCGGTGAGTGTGCGTGCGCCGGTGAGTGTGCGTGCGCCGGTGAGTGTGCGTGCGCCGGTGAGTGTGCGTGCGCCGGTGAGTGTGCGTGCGCCGGTGAGTGTGGGTGCGCCGGTGAGTGTGGGTGCGCCGGTGAGTGTGGGTGCGCCGGTGAGTGTGGGTGCGCCGGTGAGTGTGGGTGCGCCGGTGAGTGTGCGTGCGCCGGTGAGTGTGCGTGCGCCGGTGAGTGTGCGTGCGCCGGTGAGTGTGCGTGCGCCGGTGAGTGTGTGTCGGAGTGAGAGTGACGTTATTCCTGTATTCCCAGGCCTGTTGGGGATGGTTGCCCACATGATGTACACACAAGTTTTCCAAGTGACGGCGAGCCAGGGGCCCGAGGACTGGAGGCCACACCGCTGGGACTTTGGCTGGTCGTTCTAGTGAGTACCGAGCGGTGGTGGGGGGAGTGTTTGGCTGTCAGTTTGCAGTGCGGCCTTCCTCGCTGTCCCCTCACTAACCTTTGGCTGGTCGTTCTAGTGAGTACCGAGCGGTGGGGGGGGGGAGTGTTTGGCTGTCAGTTTGCAGTGCGGCCTTCCTCACTGTCCCCTCACTAACCTTTGGCTGTTTTGCAGTGTGGCTTGGCTGTCCTTCACGTTCTGCATGGCTTCCTCAGTCACAGCTCTGAACATTTACACCAAGACAGTCCTCCAGTTCCACCAGTCACAGAAAATCTACAAGCACAGCCTGAAGCGGAGGCCCGAGGACTTGTACTATTTCCCAGGCCACCCCGGCCAGCCTATCTCCAGCTCCGTCGAAGTCTTTTCCAGCGCGGCTCCGAACCTCCTGATGGGAAGATTGGTGGCGGACGATGGGGAGACTGCCAATTCCCTGGGGGATGAACATTGCTAACGGGCCTCGGAGCCTGCGGCTGTTTGCGTTTGTTGATGTTGATGTGTAGTTTCCCTGGAAGACGGTATCAGTGTAAAAACAGTCCCCAATAAACTTCCTGAGCTGTGGGCCCAGTGACCCCCCCACTCCAGGCGTTGACCCCCCATTCCAGCCAAGTGGGTTAACACTGACCGTGACATTGACGAGTGGATGGTCGCAGATTCCGACTGGTTTCGGTGTATTGATTGGGGTAGGGAAGTGGTTGAAAGTAGAATGCAG
Source organism: Prionace glauca (assembly GCA_037974335.1). Taxonomy (NCBI): domain Eukaryota; kingdom Metazoa; phylum Chordata; class Chondrichthyes; order Carcharhiniformes; family Carcharhinidae; genus Prionace; species Prionace glauca. The sequence goes on along the minus strand of CM075754.1, from coordinate 1,702,500 downwards.
CCCCCGGGTCCACCCTGTGTTCCGTCTCACTCAAAACCCTTTAAATAAAAGCAGAGGCTGGAACCCAAAACCAAAAGAGAAAATGCTGGAAAATCTCAGCGTCTGTGAGGAGAGAGAAAAGAGCTGATGACTGGATAGGCATTATGGATAATATTGGAATAGTTCAGGCGGCACACCGCGTTAGCACTGCTATTTCACAGCTCCAGGGAGCTGGGTTCGATTCCCGGCTCGGGTCGCTGTCTGTGTGGAGTTTGCACATTCTCCCCGTGTCTGCGTGGGTTTCCTCCAGTTTCCTCCCACAGTCCAAAGATGTGCGGGTTAGGTTGATTGGCCGTGCTAAGAAATTGCCCCTTAGTGTCCAGGGATGTGTAGGTTAGAGGGATTAGCGAGTAAATATATAAGGGTAGAGCCTGGGTGGGATTGTGGACTCGAAGAGCCTGGTTCTGCGCTGTAGAACATAGAACATAGAACATTACAGCGCAGAACAGGCCCTTCGGCCCACGATGTTGCGCCGACCAGTTACAAAAACAATGACCCACTAGCCTAAACCAATCCCTTTTTGTCCATAAACCTATCCACGGATCTCTTAAACGCCCCCAAACTAAGCGCATCTACAACTGCAGCAGGCAGGGCATTCCAGTCCCTCACCACCCTCTGGGTAAAGAACCTACCCCTGACATCAGTCCTATAACTAACCCCCCTTAATTTAAAGCCATACCCCCTCGTGCTAGATTTCTCCATCCGAGGAAAAAGGCTATCACTGTCCACCCTATCTAAACCTCTAATCATCTTATATGTTTCAATAAGATCCCCTCGCAGAATCGTAGGGATTCTATGTTCAGGTTCGAGGGTCATTAGATTGGTTCCACAGGTCGGCCCAACATCAAGGGCCTGGACTGCGCTGTAACGTTCTATGTTTTGGGTCCAGATCATCCTTCGTCAAAGATGAAAGGATCAAAAGTGGGAGATATTTATCCTGCAGGGGGAGGGGACTGGAAGGTGAGGCACAGCCTCAGAAACCAGGAGAAAGGCTGCTAATGGCAGCCCAGAGAGAGAATAGAGTGGCCAATGGGCAGAGGAGCTGGAATCAGAAGGTAACAGATGTGGGGGGGGGGTGAGAGGTAAAATTTAGAAAAAGGGAGAAGCTAAGGTACGAAAAGGGGATAAAGTTGAGGGAAAAAGTGGAGAAGAAAAATGAAGAAAGACAATAAAGAAATAAAAGGTAGAGAATAGTAAAAAATTAGAATAAAATGGAAACAGAGGTGAGGTAGAGCGAATTATCTGAAGGTATTGAATTCGATGTTGAGTCTGTAAAGTGCCGAGCTGGAAGATGAGATTCTGATCCTCCAGTTTGGGTTAAACTTCACTGGAACATTGCAGCAGGGCCAGGGACAGACGTGTGGGAATGGGAGCGGGGTCGTGGGTTAAAGTGGCAAACAGCCGGAAGGTTAGGGCCCTGACTGTGCACAGACCGTAGGTGCCCAGCACAGCGATCACCCCAGTCTGGTCTCTCCCATATCGAGGAGACCACACTGGGAACAGAGAGTGCAATAGACCAAATTGAAAGAGTGAAACCGTCTATTGGACCTTGGATGGTGAGCGTGGGAGAGGCCAAGGGACAGGTGTTACACCTCCCTGTGACAGCATGGGTATGAGTGAAGGGAGAGGTGTTGGGTATAGCGGAGGAGGGTAGTAGGTTATCCCGGAGGGAATGGCCTCTGTGGTCTCTGCCCTTCGAAGCTGATCTCTGGCCGTCCGGTCACTAAACATATTACCGAACAACTGGATCAATATTGTGAGTCAGAGAGTGGGGAAATCTGATCGTGCTGGAACAGATGGGAGCACGGTGGGTTAGCACTGCTGTCTCACAGCTCCAGGGACCCAGGTTCAAGTCCAGCCTTGGTGACTCTCTGGGTGGAGTTTGCACATTCTCCCCGTGTCTGCGTGGGTTCCCTCCGGGTGCTCCGGTTTCCTCCCACAGCCCAAAGATGTGCGGGTTAGGTGGGTTGGCCGTGCTAAGAAATTGCCCCGTAGTGTCGGGGGATTAGCAGGTTATCTTTATGGGGTTACAGGGGTAGGGTCTGGGTGGGATTGTGGTCAGTACAGGTTTGATGGGCCAAGTGGTCTCTTCCTGAACTGTGAGGATTCTATGATTCGATTCTATGTAATAAATGTTGATACAGATTCGTACCGGGGATATGGACGGAGACATTGATAGCACAAGGGAAGTGTCTCAGGTCTGAGAGGGGAGCGAGTGAGTAGAGACCGTGGGAAAGGGAATTAAACCAAAAGTGAGGGAGGGTATGGAGGATCGGTACATTTATTACTCTTGTTCCAGGGTGTTTCCTCCAACAGCCTCTTAAAATTCAAAAAGGGACGGAACAAAGAACAAAGAACAACCCAGGATGGGAACAGGCCCTTCGGCCCAACGAGCCCGCGCCGCCACATCACCCTGCACCTATTCTACCCTGCATGGCTACGAATGGAACCCTACTCAGTCAGATTCAGGGAAGAAATAGTGTCAATTTGGTAAAAACCGATTAGCCTGAGAGCACATTTTTGGGGTGTGGGAGGAAACCGGAGCGCCCGGAGGAAACCCACGCAACCACAGGGAGAATGCGCAAACTCCCACAGACACAGGCCCAAATCCATGTGCCTGCACAGCCAGCAGTGCTAGTCACTGAGCTGTTGCAGCGCCCGTCTACCGGTCCAGGATCAAGCACACACACCGACATGAAGTACTAGGCCACTCCTGGAACTTCCAAGAGCAGCCCAGGCACGACCCGCCGTGTGAATGCCCCTCGTTTGACACGAGGTGGACCTCCACCTGTGGAATAAAGTCAAAAATATTAATCTTACAGCCTGCCTTTCCGGTGTCTCCCGAGGTTTAACCCTATTTAATATCCCCTACCATATCCCTCCATTCTCGTTTCTCTCATGTGCCTATCTAACTGCATCTTAAACGAGTCCAATGTTCCTGCCTCCACCACCCTACTCGGTAGCGCGTTCCAGACCCCCACAACTCTCTGCGTAAAGAACCTTCTTCTCACCTCCAAATTATACCTCTCCCCCCTCACCCTTAAATGATGACCTCTCGTGTTCGTACCCAGTCTAGGGAGCAGTCTCTCACTATTAACTCTATCCATTCCCTTCATTATCTTATATACTTCTATCATGTCCCCTCTCAATCTCCGTCTTTCCAAGGAGAATAGTCCCAGTTTCTTCAACCTCTCCTCGTAACCCAGTCCCCCCATGCCAGGCAACATCCTGGTAAACCTCCTCTGCACCCTTTCCAGAGACTCCACGTCCTTCCGGTAGTAAGGTGGCCAGAACTGGATGCAGTACTCCAAATGCGGTCTAACCAACGTTCTGTACAACTGAAGCATTAGACAGCAGCTTTTATACTCTATGCCCCTTCCTATAAAGGCCAACATCCCATAAGCCTTCCTAACAACCTTCTCCATTTGTGATGCAACCTTCATGGATTTGTGAACCTGCACTCCCAGGTCCCTCTGTATGTCTATACTCCTAATCGGCCTCCCTTTAATCACATAGCTCCTCTCTGCATTATTCTGTCCAAAATGCATCACCTCGCATTTGTCAGGATTAAATGCCATTTGCCACCTATCTGCCCACTGCACCAACCTATCTATATCCTATTGTATCACCTGACAATCCAGTTCCGTACACGCCAACCCTGCCATCTTGGTGTCATCAGCAAACTTGCTGATCACACCACCTACACCCTCTTCCAAGTCATTTATGTAGACTACAAAGAGGAGAGGTCCCAGTACTGAGCCCTGCAGCACACCACTGGTCACTGGCCTCCAGCCCAACAAGGTCCCCTCCACAGCTACCCTCTGTCTCCTATTTCCCAGCCAGTTCTCAATCCACCTAGCTACCTGGCCTCGTATCCCATGCGCCTTAACCTTTTCTACCAGCCTACCGTGAGGGACTTTGTCAAACGCCTTACTGAAATCCATATAGATGACATCAACGGTTCTCCCATCGTCAACCGTTTTTGTCACCTCCTCAAAGAATTCCACCAGATTCGTAAGGCAAACCTCCCTCTAACAAAGCCATGTTGCGTATCCCTAATCAGATCACAACGCTCCAAATGCTCATATATCCTACCCTTAAGTATTTTTTCCATTAACTTCCCTACCACCGACGTCAAACTCACCGGTCTATAATTTCCAGGGTTATCCCTACTGCCTTTTTTGAACAACGGCACCACATTTGCTACCCTCCAGTCTTCTGGGACCTCATCTGTGTCCAAAGAAGAGACAAAGATTTGCGCCAGAGGCCCAGCAATTTCATCTTTCGCCTCCCTAAGCAGCCTGGGATAAATACCATCAGGCCCCGGAGCTTTATCCGTCCTTACGCTACCTAAAAGCCCTAGCACTTCCTCTCTCGTAATAACTATATCCTGCAAATGAACCTCCACTCCCTCCAAGAGACCACACGATTCCAAACCCCTCTCCTTTGTGAATACCGACGCAAAGTATTCATTCAGGAGCTCCCCCATTCCCTCCGACTCAATACACAACTCTCCACTCTTGTCCCTAAGAGGACCAATTTTCCCTCTAACTACTCTCTTGCCTCTGATATAGGAATAAAATGCTTTTGGACTTTTCTTAATCCTACCAGCCAAAGCCATCTCATGCCCTCTCTTCGCCCTTCTAATTCCCCTTTTTAGCTCCCTCCTACTCTCGCTATATTCCTCCAGCGCACTCTCTGTACCCAGTCGTTTCGACCTAACATACGCCTCCCTCTTCTTCCTGACCAAGTCTTCAATATCCTCCGTAATCCACGGCTGTCTAATCCTACCTTTCCCATCCTTTCGCTTAACCGGAACATACCTCCCCTGCACCCATTTCATTTTGTCCCTAAATGCCTCCCACTTGCCAACCGTGGACTTGCCAGCTAACAGTCCCTCCCAATCAGTTTGCTGCAGCTCCCTCCTAATCCTGCCATAGCTCGCCTTTCCCCAGTTCAGCACACTCCCATTCGGACGGCACTCATCCCTTTCCATTTTTATCCTAAAGTAGACGGACTTGTGGTCACTGTTCGCCACATGTTCGCCTACCTCTACCTCACCCACCTGCCCCGGCTCGTTTCCCAACACTAGATCCCTCCCCTAGTCGGGCTAGTTACATACTGCTCTAGCGACCCTTCCATAACACATTTCACAAACTCCTCTCCCTCCGTACCCCCAGCTCTAGGCCCCCTCCAATTCACTCCAGGAAAATTAAAATCACCCACTACAACCACCCTATTCTTCCTGCACCTGTCCAAAATGCCCCTGCAAATGCCTTCCTCCACTGACCTCGGGCTGTTGGGTGGCCTATAGTACACCCCTAGCAATGTGATCTCTCCCTTTTTATTCCTCAACTCCACCCACAGTGACTCAATCCCTATCTCTTCTATATTGTCCTCCCTCTGCACTACTGTGATGCTTTCCTTGACTAACAGTGCCACCCCTCCTCCTCTCTTCAACCCTCCTCTGTCACACCTAAAACACTTGTACCCAGGAACATTCAGCTGCCAGTCCTGCCCTTCCCGTAACCACGTCTCCGTTACAGCCACCACATCTAACTGCCTCACAAACATCAAGGCCCTAAGCTCATCCGTTTTCCCTACCACACTCCTAGCATTGAAACAGACACAGTTCAACCCACAAGTGTCCCTCAGAACCTCCTTCTCCCTGATACTTTTCCTTTCACCCGACTCTCTCCCAGCCACCTGCCCCCCCCCCCATTAGTTTAAATCATTCCTGAACACCCCAGCTAACCTCCCCGCTAAGACACTAGTCCCCCTCCCGTTCAAATTCTCCCCACCCCTCCTGTACAATTGCCTTTCTCTCCTAAACACCTCCCAGTGATCCACAAAAGTAAACCCCTCTACCCTACACCAGTCCCTCAACCATGCATTCAACTGCATGATCTCGTCATTCTTAGCCCTGCTCGTACTGGGCAGCAACCCAGACAGTGCCACCCTGGAGGTCCTGCTCTTTAGTTTGGCCCCCAACTCCCTAAAGGAACGTGGGACAATGAACAAAAGATTAAAAGACAGAAGCCAGGACGATGGAGTGAGAGTGAGACTGGGTGTGAAGGGGAGGGTGGGGAATGCTGGAGGGAGGAGGTGGGGAGGGTGGGGAATGCTGGAGGGAGGAGGTGGGGAGGGTGGGGAATGCTGGAGGGAGGAGGTGGGGAGGGTGGGGAATGCTGGAAGGAGGAAGGGGAGGGTGGGGAATGCTGGAGGGAGGAGGTGGGGAGGGTGGGGAATGCTGGAAGGAGGAAGGGGAGGGTGGGGAATGCTGGAGGGAGGAGGTGGGGAATGCTGGAAGGAGGAGGTGGGGAGGGTGGGGAATGCTGGAAGGAGGAGGTGGGGAGGGTGGGGAATGCTGGAGGGGGAACGGGAGAGGGTGGGGAATGCTGGAGGGAGGAAGGGGAGGGTGGGGAATGCTGGAGGGGGAACGGGGGAGGGTGGGGAATGCTGGAGGGGGAACGGGGGAGGGTGGGGAATGCTGGAGGGGAACGGGGGAGGGTGGGGAATGCTGGAGGGGGAACGAGGGAGGGTGGGGAACCGGGGAGGGTGGGGAATGCTAGAGGGGGAACGGGGGAAGGTGGGGAATGCTGGAGGGGGAACGGGGGAGGGTGGGGAATGCTGGAGGGGGAACGGGGGAGGGTGGAGAACCGGGGAGGGTGGGGAATGCTGGAGGGGGAACGGGGGAGGGTGGGGAATGCTGGAGGGGGAACGGGGGAGGGTGGGGAATGCTGGAGGGGGAACGAGGGAGGGTGGGGCATGCTGGAGGGGGAACGGGGGAGGGTGGGGAATGCTGGAGGGGGAACGGGGGAGGGTGGGGAATGCTGGAGGGGGAACGGGGGAGGGTGGGGAATGCTGGAGGGGGAACGGGGGAGGGTGGGGAATGCTGGAGGGGGAACGGGGGAGGGTGGGGAATGCTGGAGGGAGGGAGTGAGTACTGGGGGGGTTGGGAATGCTGGTGGAGGCGGGAATGCTGGAGGCGGGGTGGGGAATGCTGCTACGAGTGAGTGAGTGAACAAGAATAGATTCCACGGGTTAAGAGAGATATATGGAGAATGAGAAAGAGTGATAGGCTGAGGATGACATGGGAAAGGAATGAAGGAGAGAAAGAGTAAGTAAGAAATGGATAGAGTGGGAAATACAAGATTCGGGGTAGCAGGGTGGTTAGCACTGCTGCCTCACAGCACCAGGTTCAATTCTGACCTTGGGAAACTGTCTGCGTGGAGTTTACACATTCTCCCCATGTCTGCATGGGTTTCCTCCGGATGCTCCAGTTTCCTCCCACACTCCAAAGGTGAGCGGGTCAGGTGGATTGGCCGTGTTAAATGGTCTCTTTTGGTGAATGGTGGGATTGTTGTCGGTGCAATCGTGTGGAGTTTGCACATTCTCCCCATGGAATACTTACCAGGGTCACAAGTAGGCTTACATTAACACTACAATGAAGTTACTATGAAAATCCCCTAGTCTCCACACTCCGGCACCTGTTCAGGTTACACTGAGGGAGAATTTAGCACGGCCAATGCACCCTAACCCGTACAGTCTTTTGGACTGTGGGAGGAAACCGGAGCACCCGGAGGAAACCCACGCAGACACGGGGAGAATGTGCAAACCCCACACAGACAGTGACCCGAGCCGGGAATCGAACCCGGGTCCCTTGCGCTGTGAGGCAGCAGTGCTAACCCACTGTGCCACCGTGGCCTGGGTGGGATCATTGTCGGTGCAGGCTTGATGGGCCGACTGGCCTCCTTCTGTACCCTGGGGATTCTATAGTTCATGCCGTGAATGCGAGAGTCATTTCAGTCTTCGCTGATGTACTGCTCCCTTTGAGGCTTGTCAGTTCCTGGCTGTCGATGAAACCAGCCGTTGTATGAGCTGGGGAGGGTAAGGCTGGGTCTCCGGTGAGTGCACTCAGTAACAAAGCGGTTTGTCTATTTGAAACACAGCGTCCTTATTGCCTGAAATCTGAAACACCCAAAGCTACTCTCACACCATCGCAGAAACTTCTCACGGGCTCTCGCTGATGGAGAGGATATGAGTACAATTAAATCCACTCTCCGGCAGATGGCATTTACAGGATTTAAATGGATATTGGAGAGTGGATGAGCCCTGGCAACAGCTGTGGAATGGATCAAACGGAATTCAATTAGTTGCGCTGCTCAAAGAAGGCTGGACACCGGAGACTACTGGTCAGGCAAGTTGACAAAGCAGTCAGCTTCTGAATGGGGCAGTTAATGTTTCAGCTAAAAACTCTCGATAGAAAGGAAGAGAACGTAAACACCATTTAAAACTGACCCACACAAAGCGGGAGAACAGGTAGTTGCACAGGGATGGGTACAGAGACCATTGTGAAACTAACACAGCTCTGAACAATAACCCAGGGATGTAGGAACTGAACAAGGCTGCTCTTATTTTGGTTCTGTCTTCACAAAAGGGAACACAAATCAGATACCAGAGATGTTGGAGAATGCAAGATTTAGTGAGGGAGAAGAACTGAGGGAGATCATAGAATAGAATCATAGAAACCCTACAGGGCAGAAAGAGGCCCTTCGGCCCATCGAGTCTGCACCGAACACAATCCCACCCAGGCCCTACCCCCCATATCCCCACATATTATACCCACTAATCCCTCTAACCTACACATCCCTAGACATTAAGGAACAATTTAGCACGGCCAATCAACCTAACCTGCACAATCTTTGGACTGTGGGAGAACATAAGAACATAAGAACATAAGAACATAAGAACATAAGAAATAGGAGCAGGAGTAGGCCATCTGGCCCTTCGAGCCTGCCCCACCATTCAATAAGATCATGGCTGATCTGTCGTGACTCAGCTCCATCTTCCCGCCCTCTCCCCATAACCCTTAATCCCTTCTCTTATCAAAAACCCATCAACCCGTTTCTTAAAAATATTTAGTGAGTCAGCCTCCACCACTTCAACGGGCAGAGAATTCCAGAGATTCACCACCCTTTGAGTGAAGAAGTTCCTCCTCAACTCTGTTCTAAACTGCCTCCCCTTTACCTTGAGGCTGTGCCCCCTAGTCCTACTGTCTTTTTTGAGCGGGAAGAGTCTCTCCACCTCTATCCTATCCATCCCATTCATCATCTTATACGTCTCAATGAGATCTCCCCTCATTCTTCTAAACTCTAACGAGTACAAGCCTAGTTTAACATAGAACATTACAGCACAAACAGGCCCTTCGGCCCTCGAGTTGCGCCGATCGCATCAACCCCACCAATCTATAGACCTATCTATAACCCCCAATCCCATTAAACCCCATATACTCATCCAGAAGTCTTTTAAAAGACCCCAGCGAGTTTGCCTCCACCACCGACGTCGGCAGCCGATTCCAATCACTCACCACCCTCTGAGTGAAAAACTTACCCCTAACATCACCTCTGTACCTCCCTCCCCGCACCTTAAATCTGTGTCCCCTCGTAGCGACCATTTCAACCCGGGGAAATAGCCTCTGAGAGTCCACCCTATCTATTCCTCTCAACATTTTATAAACTTCTATCAGGTCGCCTCTCAACCTTCGCCTCTCCAGGGAAAAGAGTCCCAGCTCCCTCAACCTATCTTCATAAGGCATGCCTCCCAGTCCAGGCAACATCCTTGTAAATCTCCTCTGCACCCTTTCAATAGCTTCTACATCTTTCCTATAGTGAGGCGACCAGAACTGCGCACAGTACTCCAAATGAGGCCTGACAAGGGTCCTGTAAAGTTGCAGCATTACCTCCCGACTCCTAAACTCAATCCCTCGATTAATGAAGGCCAGTACACCATACACCTTCTTGACCACCTCCTCCACCTGCGAGGCCGATTTAAGAGTCCTGTGAACCCGGACCCCGAGATCCTTCTGCTCTTCAACTCTACTAAGACCCCTGCCCTTAATAGTGTACTCGTTCATCCCGTTGGTTCTGCCGAAATGGACTACTACACATTTATCCGCGTTGAAGTCCATCTGCCACTTCTCCGCCCATTCCTGCATCCTATCTATGTCCTGCTGCAACTTTTGACATCCTTCCAGACCATCCACAACACCGCCGACCTTCGTGTCATCAGCGAACTTGCTAACCCATCCCTCCACTTCCTCATCCAGGTCATTTATGAAAATGACAAACAACAAGGGTCCCAGGACAGATCCCTGGGGCACCCCACTGGTGACTGACCTCCATTCCGAAAAAGACCCATCCACAACCACTCTCTGCCTTCTGCAGGCAAGCCAGTTCTGGATCCACAAGGCCAAAGGCCCTTGGATCCCATGCCCTCTCACCTTCTCAAGAAGTCTTGCATGGGGGACCTTATCAAAAGTTTATTCAGCCTCTCCTCATAGCTCAATCCCCTCAACTCCGGTATCAGCCTAGTAAACCTCCTCTGCACTCCCTCCAGGGCCAAAATATCCTTGCGCAGGTGCGGCGCCCAAAACTGCATACAGTACTCCAGCTGCGGCCTCACCAATGCCCTATACAGCTGCAGCAAGACCTCCCTACTTTTATATTCAATCCCCCTCGCTATGAAGGCCAGCATCCCATTCGCCTTCCTGTCCACCTGCTGCACCTGCAAGCTGGGTTTTTGCGACTCATGCACAAGGACCCCGAGGTCTCTCTGCACCGTCGCCTGCTGCAGTTTTTCGCCACGTAAGTAATAGTCCTTCCTACCATTCCTCCTACCAAAGTGGACCACCTCACACTTGCCAACATTAAATTCCATTTGCCATTTCCTGGCCCATTCGCCCAGCCTATCTAGATCCTTCTGCAGACTCTCCACACCCTCCTCACAATTTGCCTTTCCCCCAATCTTGGTGTCATCAGCAAATCAGGAAATCAGGAAACTGGAGCACCCGGAGGAAACCCACACAGACACGAGGAGAATGTGCAAACTCCGCACAGACGGTGACCCCGAGCCAGGAATCGAACCCAGGAGCTGTGAAGCAGCAGTGCTAACCCACTGTGCTACCGTGCCACCTCAGTATTAGTAGAGAAATGGTGCTGGGGGAATTGATGCATTGAAGGCGGATAAATCCCCAGGGTCGGATAATCTACACCCTGGAGTACTTAAAGAAGTGGCTCTAGAAATGGTGGTCATCTTCCAGGATTCTATAGACTCTGGAACAGTCCCTGCAGATTGGAGGGTAGTGAATCTCACTTCAATATTCAAAAAGGGAGATAGAGAGAAAACAGGGGATTATAGACCTTAATGTCAATGGTGGGGGAAATTCTCCAATCCATTATCAAGGACTTTATAGCGGAGCATTTCGAAAGCAGTGACAGAATCAGACAGGGTCAGCATGGATTTATGAAGGGGAAATCATGCTTGGCAAATCTATCGGAATTCTTTGAAGATGTGACTAGTAGCATTGACAAGGGGGAGCCAGTCAGTGTGATATATTTAGACTTTCAGAAAGCTTTTGGCAAAGAACTCCTAAGAGATTATCGTACAAGATTAAAGCGCTTGGGATTGGGGGAAATATATTGAGCTGGATAGAAAACTGGTTGGTAGAAAGGAAGCAAAGAGTAGGAATTAATGGGTGCTTTTCAAATTGGCAGACAGTAACTAGTGGGGGTGCTGCAGGGATCGGTGCTGGGACCCCAGCTATTCACAATATATATTAATGATTTGGATAAAAGAACAAAATGTAACATCTGAAAGTTTACAGATGGTACCAAGTTGGGTGGGAGGGTGAACTGTGACGAGGATGTAGAGATCCTTCAGAATGATGTGGACAGGTTGGGTGAGTGGGTTAATCAATGGCAGATTCAGTATAATTTGGATAAATGTGAGGTTATTCACTTTGGAAGCAAAAACAAGAAGGCAGATTACTACCTGATTGGCTGTAAATTGGGAGAGGGGAGTATGCAGAGGGATCTGGGTGTCCTTGTGCACCAATCACTGAAGGTAAGCGTGCAGGGGCAGCAGGCGGTAAAGAAGGTAAATGGTATGTTGGCCTTCATTGCGAGAAGTTTCTAGTACAGGAGCAGGAATGTGTTGTTGCAGTTATACAGGGGCCTTGGTGAGGCCACACCTAGAGTATTGTGTGCAGTTTTGGTCTCCTTTTCTGAGGAAGGATGTTCTTGCTCTCGAGGGAGTGAAGGTTTACCAGGCTGATTCCCCAGGGATGGTGGGACTGATGTACGAGGAGAGATTGACCGGGTTAGGATTGTTTTCACTGGAGTTCAGGTGAATGAGCAGGGAATCTCATAGAGATTTATTAAATTCTAACAGGACTGGACAGGGTAGATGTAGGAAGGATGTTCCCGATGGTGGGGGAGTCCAGAACCAGGGGTCACTGTCTGAGGATTCAGGGTAGACCATTTAGGACGGAGGTGAGGAGATATTTCTTCACCCGGTGAATCTGTGGGTTTCATTGATGCCAAAACATTGAATGTATTCAAGAGGCAGCTGGATATAGCACTTGGGGATGAATGGAATCAAAGGTTATGGGGAGAAAGCAGGATTAGGCTATTGAGTTGAAGATTGGCCATGATTGTGATGAATGGCGGAGCAGGCTCGAAGGGCCAAATGGCCTCCTATCTTTCTATGTTTCTATCACAGCTATGATGGGCCAATTGGCTTCCTTCTGTGCTCCACATTTCTATCATTCCATAGCAAAGGACACTGGGATGGAGGAGGTGTTATAACTGAGAGAGGGAGCAGCTAGCTCAGGGACTGGAGATAGTGAGTGATAGAGTGAGGGAGATAGTGGATTGAGTGAGGGAGAGGAATGGAGCAAGTGAGGGAGTAATACTCTATTCATTCATGGGACATGTACACCACTGGCTGGCCAGCATTTATTGCCCATCCCTAATTACCCTTGAGAAGGTGGTGGTGAGCTGCGTTCTTGAATCGCTGCAGTCCATGTCCTGTGGGCTGTCCCACAATGCCGTCAGGGAGGGAATTCCAGGATTTTGACCCAGTGATTGTGAAGGAACAGCCGATATATTTCCAAATCAGGATGGTGAGTGGCTTGGAGGGGAACTTGCAGGTGGTGGTGTTCCCATTTATCTGCTGTCCTTGTCCTTCTAGATGGAAATGGAAGTGGGTTTGGAAGCTGCTGTCTAAGGATGAGTTGCTGCAGTGCATCTTGTAGATGGTACACACTGCTGCTACTGAGTGCCGGTGGTGGAGGGAGTGGATGTTTGTAGATGGGGTGCCAGTCGAGCGGGACTGGATGGTGTCGAGCTTCTTGAGTGTTGTTGGAGCTGCCCCCATCCAGGCAAGTGGGGAGTATTCCATCACACTGCTGACTTGTAGATGGTGGACAGGCAGTGGGGAGTCGGGAAGTGAGTTACTTGCCACGGTGTTTCACGCCTCTGACCTTCTCTTGTAGTCAATGCGTTCATGTCTTGAATCCAGTTGAGTTTAACCCCAAGAATGTTGACAGTTGGAGATTCAGTGATGGTAATACCATTGGGCACTCACAATGTTAGAATGGTGGCCTGGGCTTGTTGGGCTGTTGCCTGTGCTGTGTTGTTCTTTGTTAAGGGCTGGCGGTGGTTAGCGTGTCTCTTATTGCTGATGGTCATTGTCTGGCATTCGTGTGACATGAATATTAGTTGCCACTTGTCAGCCCAAGCCTGGATATTGTCTGGAACTTGTTGCATTTGGACATGAACTGCTTCAGTATCTGAGGAGTGGTGAATGGTACTGAACATTGTGCAATCATCAGCGAGCATCCCCATTTCTGACCTTATGATGGGGGGAAGGTCATTGATGAAACAGCTGAAGGTTGTTGGCGTCTAGGACCCTTCCCTGAGGGATTCTGCAGAGATGTCAGGGGTTGAGAACCTCCACAACCACAACCATCTTCCAATGTACCAGGTATAGAACATAGAACATTACAGCGCAGAACAGGCCCTTCGGCCCACGATGTTGCGCCGACCAGTTAAAAAGCAATGACCCTCTAACCTAAACCAATCCCTTTCCATCCATAAACCTATCCACGGATCTCTTAAACGCCCCCCAAACTAGGCGCATTTACAAATGCAGCAGGCAGGGCATTCCAATCCCTCACCACCCTCTGGGTAAAGAACCTACCTCTGACATCCGTCCTATAACTACCGCCCCTTAATTTAAAGCCATGCCCCCTCGTGCTAGCTTTCTCCATTAGAGGAAAAAGGCTATCACTGTCCACCCTATCTAAACCTCTAATCATCATATATGTTTCAATAAGGTCCCCTCTTAGCTGCCTTCTTTCTAACGAAAACAACCTCAAATCCCTCAGTCTCTCCTCATAGGACCTCCCCTCCATACCAGGCAACATCCTGGTAAACCTCCTCTGTACCCTCTCCAATGCCTCCACATCTTTCCTGTAATGTGGGGACCAGAACTGCACACAATACTCCAAGTGCGGCCGCACCAGAGTTGTGTACAGTTGCAACATGACGCTGCGGCTCCTAAATTCAATCCCCCTACCAATAAACGCCAAGATACCGTATGCCTTCCTAACAACCTTATCTACTTGATTCCCAACTTTCAGGGATCTACGTACACATACAGCTAGATCCCTCTGTTCGTTAACACTATTCAGAGTCCTACCGTTAGCCCTATACTCTACACATCTGTTATTCCTGCCAAAGTGAATTACCTCACACTTTTCTGCATTAAACTCCATCCGCCACCTCTCGGCCCAGCTCTGCAACTTGTCCAAGTCTCTAGTAGGACTAGGGGGCACAGCCTCAAGATAAAGGGGGGGCGGTTTAGAACGGAGTTGAGGAGGAACTTCTTCACTCAAAGGGTGGTGAATCTCTGGAATTCTCTGCCCGTTGAAGTGGTGGAGGCTACCTCGCTAAATATACTTAAGACGCGGGTTGATGGGTTTTTGATAAGAGAGGGGATTAAGGATTATGGGGAGAGGGCGGGAATGTGGAACTGAGCCAAGACAGATCAGCCATGATCTTATTGAATGGCGGGGCAGGCTCGAAGGGCTAGTTTGCCTACTCCTGCTCCTATTTCTTATGTTCTTATGTTCTGTAAACTATGACACCCCTCCTCACTATCTACACCTCCGACTTTGGTGTCATCAGCAAATTTACTAATCCACCCAACTATACCCTCATCCAGATCATTTATAAAAATTACAAACAGCAGTGGTCCCAAAACAGATCCCTGAGGCACACCACTCGTAACCGAACTCCATGATGAATATTTACCATCAACCACCACCCTCTGTCTCCTATCCACTAGCCAATTCCTGATCCAATTAACTAAATCACCCTCAATCCCATACATCTGCGTTTTCTGCAGACGCCTTCCATGGTGAACCTTATCAAACACCTTACTAAAGTCCATATATACGTCAACTGCCTTACCCCCATCCACCTCTTTGGTCACTTTCTCAAAAAACTCAATAAGGTTAGTAAGGCACGACCTACCCGCCACAAAACCATACTGACTATCTCCAATCAATTCATTACTCTCCAAATAACTATAAATCCTATCCCTAATAATCCTTTCCAAAACCTTACCCACCACAGAAGTAAGACTCACCGGTCTATAATTCCCAGGGAAGTCTCTTCTCCCCTTCTTAAACAATGGGACAACATTCGCTAACCTCCAATCTTCCGGTACTATACCAGAGGCCAACGACGACCTGAAGATCAGAGCCAGAGGCTCCGCAATCGCCTCTCTTGCCTCCCAGAGAATCCTAGGGTAAATCCCATCCGGACCAGGGGATTTATCTATTTTCAAACCCTCAAGAATAACTAGCACATCCCCCTTATCAACTGCAATACTATCCAGTTTACAACCCTGTAACCCAGCGTTCTCCACACCTACATTTATGTCCCCCTGCGGGAACACCGAAGAGAAATATTGGTTCAATGCCTCTCCAATTTCTTCTGGTTCCACACATAACTTCCCACAGCTGGCCCTAATCTTGCCCTCACCAATCTTGTTCTTAACATATCTATAGAACGCCTTAGGATTCTCTTTAATCCTATCAGCCAAAGTCTTCTCATGTCCTCTTTTAGCCCTTCTTAACTCACTCTTTAACTCCCTCCTAGCCAATCTAAAGCTTTCCAGTGCACTACCTGAGCCCTCAAGTCTCATCCTGACATAAGCCTCCTTTTTCCTTTTAACCAGCGCATCAACTTTGGTATGACTCCAACCAGTGGAGAGTTTGCCCCCAATCCCCACTGATTTCACTCAGGCTCCTTGATGCCACACTCGGTCAAATGCGGCCTCGATGTTGAAGGTTGTCACTCCCGCCTCACCTCGAACTCAGCTCTTTCATCCATGTTTGAACCAAGGACCCTGTGACCCTGGCAAAATCCAAACTGGGCTTCACTGAGCAGGTGCTGGGGATCGCTCTGTCGATGACTCCTTCCATCACTGCGCTGCTGATGGAGAGTAGACTGATTGGGCTGGAATTGGCCAGGTTGGATTAGTCCTGTTTTTTGTGTACAGGACTCACATGTACCTGTGAAGAATGGAGTGAGGGAGCGGAGCGAGTGAGGGAGCGGAGCGAGTGAGGGAGCGGAGCGGAGCGAGTGAGGGAGTGGAGCGAGTGAGAGAGAGAGTGAGGGAGTGGAACAAGTGAGAGAGTGGAGCGAGAGAGGGAGCGGAGCGAGTGAGGGAGCGGAGCGAGTGAGGGAGTGGAGCGAGTGAGAGAGAGAGTGAGGGAGTGGAACAAGTGAGAGAGTGGAGTGAGAGAGGGAGCGGAGCGAGTGAGGGAGCGGAGCGGAGCGAGTGAGGGAGTGGAGCGAGTGAGGGAGCGGAGCGAGTGAGAGAGTGAGGGAGAGACTGAGGGAGAGACTGAGGGAGTGGAGCGAGTGAGAGAGTGGAGCGAGAGAGGGAGTGAGGGAGTGGAGCGAGTGAGGGAGCGGAGCGAGTGAGGGAGCGGAGCGAGTGAGGGAGCGGAGCGAGAGAGGGAGCGGAGCGAGAGAGGGAGCGGAGCGAGAGAGGGAGCGGAGCGAGAGAGGGAGCGGAGCGAGTGAGAGAGTGAGGGAGAGACTGAGGGAGTAGAGCGAGTGAGAGAATGGAGCGAGTGAGGGAATGGAGCGAGTGAGGGAATGGAGCGAGTGAGGGAATGGAGCGAGTGAGGGAATGGAGCGAGTGAGGGAATGGAGCGAGTGAGGGAATGGAGCGAGTGAGAGAGTGAGGGAGTGGAGCGAGTGAGGGAGCGGAGCGAGCGAGGGAGCGGAGCGAGTGAGAGAGTGAGGGAGAGACTGAGGGAGTGGAGCGAGTGAGAGAGTGGAGCGAGTGAGGGAATGGAGCGAGTGAGGGAATGGAGCGAGTGAGAGAGTGGAGCGAGAGAGGGAGTGGAGCGAGTGAGGGAGTGGAGCGAGTGAGGGAGCCGAGCGAGCGAGGGAGCGGAGCGAGAGAGAGAGTGGAGCGAGAGAGGAGCGAGTGAGGGAGTGGAGTGAGTGAGGGAGCGGAGCGAGTGAGGGAGCGAAGCGAGTGAGGGAGCGGAGCGAGTGAGGGAGCGGAGCGAGTGAGGGAGTGGAGCGAGAGAGGGAGCGGAGCGAGTGAGGGAGCGGAGCGAGAGAGGGAGTGAGGGAGTGGAGCAAGTGAGAGAGTGGAGCGAGTGAGGGAGTGGAGCGAGTGAGGGAGTGGAGCGAGTGAGAGAGTGGAGTGAGTGAGGGAGTGGAGCGAGTGAGGGAGTGGAGCGAGTGAGGGAGTGAGGGAGTGGAGCGAGTGAGGGAGTGGAGCGAGTGAGGGAGTGAGGATAGAGTGAGTGAGCGAGGAGGGACTGAGTGAGGGAGTGGAGTGTGTGGGGATTGGAGTAAGGATGGAGTAAGGAATTGGGCACAGTGAGGGAGTGAGTGAGGAGGCAGTGAGTGAGGAGGCAGTGAGTGAGTGAGGAGGGAGTGTGAGTGAGGGAGGGAGTGAGTGAGGGAGGGAGGGAGTGAGTGAGGAGGGAGTGAGTGAGTGAGGGAGTGAGTGAGTCAGGAGGGAGTGAATGAGGGAGTGAGGAGGGAGTGAGTGAGGAGGGAGTGAGAATAGAATGAGTGAGTGAGGAGGGAGTGAGTGAGGGAGCGGAGGGAGTGAGGGAGCGGAGCGAGTGAGAGAGCGGAGCGAGTGAGGGAGCGGAGCGAGTGAGGAGTGGAGCGAGTGAGGGAGCGGAGCGAGTGAGGGAGTGGAGCGAGTGAGGGAGTGGAGCAAGTGAGGGAGTGAGGATAGAGTGAGTGAGCGAGGAGGGACTGAGTGAGGGAGTGGAGTGTGTGGGGATTGGAGTAAGGATGGAGTAAGGAATTGGGCACAGTGAGGGAGTGAGTGAGGAGGCAGTGAGTGAGGAGGCAGTGAGTGAGTGAGGAGGGAGTGTGAGTGAGGGAGGGAGTGAGTGACGGAGTGAGTGAGGAGGGAGTGAGTGAGTGAGTGAGTGAGGGAGTGAGTGAGGAGGGAGTGAATGAGGGAGTGAATGAGGGAGTGAGGAGGGAGTGAGTGAGGAGTGAGTGAGGAGGGAGTGAGTGAGGAGGGAGTGAGGAGGGAGTGAGTGAGGGAGTGAGTGAGAATGGAGTGAGTGAGAATTGAGTGAGTGAGAATTGAGTGAGTGAGGGTTTGAGCACTGTGAGGGAGTGTAATATAATTGCTGTATTATATTTACACTCATTTCAGTTCTGACCGAAATTACTGCCTTATTTTAGGAACTGAAAGTGTTAACACTGGGGTGAAATGGGATGTTGCTTATCTGCTTCATTTACACTGCAAAAAGACTACACTTGTTTGTGACGACGGGACTCACATCACCTCTGACGTAATGATGAAATCAGTCCCATGAACCTTAAACCAGCAGGGGGTTACAGACTGAACCCTGTTAACACAAACCAACTAGTTTTATTAAGCTGTAAGAAATACAGATCAGCCCACAACATACAGGAATAATTAATGACATTTTATTTCCATAGCTGATCACTTTTCTGTCAAATGTCACACGGTGGGAATGGGGATGTATTTCTGAGTTTATATATCGTTCTTACACAGGTGGATGAAACATCGATACAGCTCACAAACAGCGAGCATTCCCCCACACACACCAGTGATTAACGGGGCATTCCCCCCTTCCCAACTGTTCCGAGCACAGGTAATAATGAGCAGCAATCTCAGATCAGAAGAGTGACCACACACCGGAGTGACAGGGAGACAACATTTTCAGAAAATATAGGAATGGGAATGTATGTACAACACAACGAGGAAAACCAATACGGATTAATTACATAGAGAACAGGTTTACTGTGCGAACAGAGCAAGCCCGTTGTCCTGTGAACGCACTGCTCAGACAGGGGACATTTACCAATTTCTTAACTGTTGTTAGAACAGAGACGTTTCCAGCTAATCAGTCTCATGTTGTCTAAAGAATTGATTTTGACTGGGGTGGGGGGCAGACTCTCAGATTTAGCCTCTTTCTGGGTGACAGATGTAAATGTGATCACGAAAAAAAAAGTTTACCCCTGTGAGTGATCCACGGTTCGCAATTCCTACTGGGAAGAATTAAAGATCAGTTGATTTGGAATGACGGGGACTATCGACACGTCTCAAAAAGGCAAAGTATCATCATCTTCAGATTGTCATGTCTGGGTGATCTCTGAACCCTGAGGTAGTCTCCAATCACAGGTCATGTTGTCCTTGCCTCTCAGGCTGGGCAACAGGTTGGTGCAAACATAAATATTATATATTAAATTTGTTCAAACCACTTATATATACTGGTTTCAAGTGTGTCTATTTATATTTGATTTTAGTGTACTGCTGCTATATTTTTATGATCTTATATACATATAATCAATATAACAACACTTCCTTTTTGCATTTTCATCAGTTAGGTTCACGCTCAAGCCTCGAGATTGATGGAATGAACACTAATAATTATAATGCAAACTATAATAAATTCTAATAGGTCACGCTGTTAAAGGTGGTTCTATTTAGATTGTAGCTGCAACAAGACTGCTCTATTCTAAAATGCAAAGTCACAAAGCCAGACTAACTTGCAAAGGTAAACGAGGCCCTGTGGGGATGATTTCCCCCTCCCCCATCACCATATCTACAATATACATCCTTCGAAAGAAGGATTCTGTTAGACGACAGGCAGCTTCGGATCCTCTTGTCGAGGTGGCAGCAGAGTGAAGGTGATCTGACTGGAGCTAACAGCAACAGGAGAAACTCCATCCCTTCAGATCGAACTGGTAACCAGCAGCAGAGTTCCGGGCTGCCACTGCTGCCCCAAACTTGATCATTCTCAAGATACCTTCAGTTCAAGTCAGATGCTCCCATGGGGCTGGCTGGGGTGGGGGGAGAATGGGCTGCTGCACTCAGTGGCTGAAAGGGAATGAGATGGCACAGGATACACTGACTGGGGGGGAGAGGGGCGGGAAGGCTGGGAGAGGGGCGGGAAGGCTGGGAGAGGGGACAGGGAAGGCTGGGAGAGGGACAGGGAAGGCTGGGAGAGGGGCGGGAAGGCTGGGAGAGGGGACAGGGAAGGCTGGGAGAGGGGACAGGGAAGGCTGGGAGAGGGGACAGGGAAGGGCAGGAGGGCTGGGGATGGGCAGGAAGGCTGGGGGAGGCAGAGAGGGGTCAGGGGGGCAGGAGAGCTGTTGGGGGGGAGGCTAGGGCAGGAAGGCAGGAGAGGCTGTAAGGCTGGTGTATGGGGGGAGGGAGGTCAGGAAGACTGGGATTGGGGGGTTGGACGGGGGGGAGGGTCGGTACAGGAAGGTCAGGAGAGGGGAATACCGTGTATGGGATGCAGCATTCGCAGTGGATGAGTCTCAGTTGCGAGCATGAATTCGGGTCAGCACCTGTGGTGACAGCAGAGAGACACGACCAGCCGATGAGTGTTTCTTCACTGCTGGGGAAATGATAAAGTTAAGGAATTACAAAAGGAATCTTCTGTCAAATGTTTTTAAACCCCAGAGTTTCTCCCTGTCTCGCTCCTACCACAGCAGTTTGTTGTTCAGATTTCTCCAGCCCAGACAGCTCCGAGTACCTGCTCACGGCCTACACGCGGGACACAGGCTGCTAGATATACAAGGGAATGAAGGGATGTGGGGATAGTGCGGGAAGGTGGAGAGAGATACAAAGTCTGCCATGATTACAGTGAATGATGGAACAGACCCAAATGTCCCACTCAGCCTGAGTTCGTCAGTTCTCAAGTGGACGGGGAGTCTGTTCAGGAATCATTTGTTATTACGGGGGTGACACAGTGGGTTAGCACTGCTGTCTCACAGCGCCAGGGACCTGGGTTCGATTCCCGGGGGCACGGTGACACAGTGGGTTAGCACTGCTGTCTCACAGCGCCAGGGACCCGGGTTCGATTCCCAGGGGGCACGGTGACACAGTGGGTTAGCACTGCTGTCTCACAGCACCAGGGACCCGGGTTCGATTCCCAGGGGGCGGATAGTGACACAGTGGGTTAGCACTGCTGTCTCACAGCGCCAGGGACCCGGGTTCGATTCCCGGGTGGTGCACGGTGACACAGTGGGTTAGCACTGCTGTCTCACAACGCCAGGGACCCGGGTTCGATTCCCAGGGGGGGCACAGTGACACAGTGGGTTAGCACTGCTGCCTCACAGTGCCAGGGACCCGGGTTCGATTCCCGGGTGGTGCACGATGACACAGTGGGTTAGCACTGCTGTCTCACAGCGCCAGGGACCCGGGTTCGATTCCCGGGTGGTGCACGGTGACACAGTGGGTTAGCACTGCTGTCTCACAGTGCCACGGACCCGGGTTCGATTCCCGGGTGGTGCACGGTGACACAGTGGGTTAGCACTGCTGTCTCACAGCGCCAGGGACCCGGGTTCGATTCCCGGGTGGTGCACGGTGACACAGTGGGTTAGCACTGCTGTCTCACAGCGCCAGGGACCCGGGTTCGATTCCCGGGTGGTGCACGGTGTCACAGTGGGTTAGCACTGCTGTCTCACAGTGCCACGGACCCGGGTTCGATTCCCGGGGGCATGGTGACACAGTGGGTTAGCACTGCTGCCCCACAGCGCCAGGGACCCGGGTTCGATTCCCGGGGGACACGGTGACACAGTGGGTTAGCTCTGCTGTCTCACAGTGCCAGGGACCCGGGTTCGATTCCCGGGGGCATGGTGACACAGTGGGTTAGCACTGCTGCCCCACAGCACCAGGGACCCGGGTTCGATTCCTGGGGGGGTTAGCACTGCTGCCCCACAGCGCCAGGGACCCGGGTTCGATTCCCGGGGGACACGGTGACACAGTGGGTTAGCTCTGCTGTCTCACAGTGCCAGGGACCCGGGTTCGATTCCCAGGGGACATGGTGACACAGTGGGTTAGCACTGCTGTCTCACAGTGCCAGGGACCCGGGTTCGATTCCCAGGGGACACGGTGACACAGTGGGTTAGCACTGCTGTCTCACAGCGCCAGGGACCCGGGTTCGATTCCCGGGGGGCACGGTGACACAGTGGGTTAGCACTGCTGTCTCACAGCGCCAGGGACCCGGGTTCGATTCCCGGGGGGCACGGTGACACAGTGGGTTAGCTCTGCTGTCTCACAGTGCCAGGGACCCGGGTTCGATTCCCGGGGGCAAGGTGACACAGTGGGTTAGCACTGCTGCCCCACAGCGCCAGGGACCCGGGTTCGATTCCCGGGGGGGCATAGTGACACAGGGGGTTAGCACTGCTGCCCCACAGCGCCAGGGACCCGGGTTCGATTCCAGGGGGACACGGTGACACAGTGGGTTAGCTCTGCTGTCTCACAGCACCAGGGACCCATGTTTTAGAACCCTACAGTACAGAAACAGGCCCTTCGGCCCATCGAGTCTGCACCGAACACAATCCCACCCAGACCCTATCCCCATATCCCTACACATTTACCTGCTAATCCCTCTAACCTACACATCCCAGGACACTAAGGGGCAATTTTAGCATAGCCAATGAACCTAACCCGCACATCTTTGGACTGTGGGAGGAAATCGGAGCACCCGGAGAAAACCCACGCAGACATGAGGAGAATATGCAAACTCCAGACAGGCAGTGACCCGAGCCGGGAATCGAACCCAGGACCCTGGAGCTGTGAAGCAGCAGTGCTAACCACTGTGCTACCGTGCCGCCCCTGGGAATCGAACCCGGGTTCGATTCCCAGGGGGCACGGTGACACAGTGGGTTAGCACTGCTGTCTCACAGCGCCAGGGACCCGGGTTCGATTCCCAGGGGACACGGTGACACAGTGGGTTAGCACTGCTGTCTCACAGCACCAGGGACCCGGGTTCGATTCCCGGGGGGGGCACGGTGACACAGTGGGTTAGCACTGCTGCCTCACAGCGCCAGGGACCCAGGTTCAATTCCCAGGGGGCACGGTGACACAGTGGGTTAGCACTGCTGCCTCACAGCGCCAGGGACCCGGGTTCGATTCCCAGGGGGCATGGTGACACAGTGGGTTAGCACTGCTGTCTCACAGCGCCAGGGACCCGGGTTCGATTCCCAGGGGGCACAGTGACACAGTGGGTTAGCACTGCTGTCTCACAGCGCCAGGGACCCGGGTTCGATTCCCAGGGGACACGGTGACACAGTGGGTTAGCACTGCTGCCTCACAGCGCCAGGGACCCAGGTTCAATTCCCAGGGGGCACGGTGACACAGTGGGTTAGCACTGCTGCCTCACAGCGCCAGGGACCCGGGTTCGATTCCCAGCGGGCACGGTGACACAGTGGGTTAGCACTGCTGTCTCACAGCGCCAGGGTCCCGGGTTCGATTCCCGGGGGGCACGGTGACACAGTGGGTTAGCACTGCTGTCTCACAGCACCAGAGACCCGGGTTCAATTCCCAGGGGGCACGGTGACACAGTGGGTTAGCACTGCTGTCTCACAGCACCAGGGACCCGGGTTCGATTCCCGGGGGCGGGGGCACGGTGACCGGGATGTGGCGGTTGTCCCCGGCGACCGGAAGTCATTGAGTTTGCTGCAAGTGATTAATTTGGAATCACTGACTGAAAGGTGAAGATGAACCGGGGTTTTGTTCTCAGGTTTCCAGGAGAGGGGGGAGAATCCCGTTGTGCTCCTGGCTCAGTGACTGCACTCACCGGCTGTGAAGGACTTCAGGAGGTGGATTTACCTGTCAGTGCTGCACAGCGGAGAACCGGATCTTGGAGAAGAATTTCCTGATGCTGCCGATTGCCTCTGTCTCCAGGGTCAGCATCCTGCTGTGGGAAATGGCCCAACTGAGGCCCAGGCCTTTGACTCGCAGAGGCCCAGCACGGTTATCGTGGGATCGGTGTGTGGAACCCGTCGTCATGGTAACATAAAACGCATCCTTCTGTTGTTCCAGTATTCCAGCTGGAGAATAAAAACAAATTCCAGAAAGTTCCACAGTGATTTCATAAAAACAAGAGGGAAAATCAACAAGTCAGAGAATTTCGATTAATATCTCTCCAGGAAGCAGGCACCAGCTTTAAATGCACAGCTTTAAATTCTTAATACTCAGCAGCGTTCAACAGATAACGCACAGGACCGAGCCCCCCCCCCACACCGAGTCCCGTCCCCCCCCACCGCACCAAGCCCAGTCACCCCCAGACCAAAC
Source organism: Prionace glauca (assembly GCA_037974335.1). Taxonomy (NCBI): domain Eukaryota; kingdom Metazoa; phylum Chordata; class Chondrichthyes; order Carcharhiniformes; family Carcharhinidae; genus Prionace; species Prionace glauca. Next base: position 1,677,990 of record CM075754.1, on the reverse strand, counting down.
CCCATCACCAGGGACTAAACCCCATCACCCCCCGACAGAACTCCATTTCAATGCCCTCCACCCACCCCCCACCACTCCTTGCACTTCCAGGAACAAACCTGACCTTCCCCTGTGGGGTGGGGGGGGGCAAGCCCTGATCCTCTGGGTTTGAACCCCAATGGTTTGGGCTTGAGCTGGACTGCATAGTGGTACAAACGTTACAATTGGCCTCACTACCGTCCTAACAGGGGAAGGGCATCATCCCTGGATCATAACCCAATGCTCCCAGCTGGGACGGGGCAGGGGGAAGGGGGGGGTTACAGGTCAACTGGTAACGGGATCAGATTACGCTGTGAGACCTTCCATTTCCGAACAGCCACTGACACATTCCCACTGGAAAAGCAGCATTTGAGAACACATCCTGCAAAAAGCCACCCAGCAAGGAGTCACTTACAAGGAATCAAACAGCAACAATCGAGGATATTTAATCCATCGAGTCTGTGACAGCTCCCTGCCGGTTATCCATAACTCTGCGACGTTTCTCTTACTCGAGAGTTTATCCAGTTCCCTCTGGAAGGTTCCTATTGAACCAGCTTTCATCATACTCCCAGACCAAAGCACGCCGCTGGGTATAAAATTCAAATCGCCCCTCTGGGTCATTTGCCACTTATTTTCCAATCAGCGTTCCCTGCTTTCTGACCCTCCTCGCAGTAAACAAAGAGAATAGGAGCAGGAAGAGACCACTCAGCCCTTCGGGTCTGCTCCACCATTCACTCGTCTAGTGCAGACAAGGCCCTTCGGCCCATCAAGCTTGCACTGACACATGAGAAAGACCTGACCTCCCACCTCATCCCTTTTACCAGCACTTGGCCCTTAGCCTTGAATGTTACGATGTGCCAAGTGATTTTAAAGGATGTTTAGAGGGATCCGGGCCAGAAGGGGTTAGCTTAGACTGGCATTTTGGTCGGAATGGACCAGTCTGGGCCTGCCTCAATGCTGCAGGTTTTATGACTCAATGTGAGACAACCCGGCCCTGCCACCCTCTGGGTAAAAACCTTTCCCATGTCATTATCGTGACTGATCATCAACTCACTATCCTGGTCCCACCTGCCCAGCCATATCCTTTGATCCCCTTCACCCCCTAGACCTATAGAAACAGCTTCTTAGTTTATCATGATTTTCAACGCCTCTTCCTGGCTTTAATCCAGTTTCTCCACATAACTGAAGTCCCTCATCATTGGTCCCAGTCTGATAGATCCCCTCTGCACCTTGATGAGAGGAAGGCAGAGGGAAGAGGCAGAGGTTACTCGTCAGCATTCCTCATCCAGTCTGTTTAATAAATTGCATTTATATAGCACCATTAGGGTGGTAAAACCTGCCAGAGCGCCTCACCGGAATGTCATCAGGTTAAAAGAAATGAAGCATCAGTCATATACTTTCATTGGGACCAGGGTTGGTGGTTTTAAAGGGATGCGGTTAGAGGAGAGGTGGAGAGTAAGAGGGACTTACGGAGGGAACTCTTGAGTTTAGAGCCTAGACAGCCAAAGATCATAGAACCACAGAATCCGTGAACTACACAAGGAAGCCATTCGGCCCACTGAAAGTACATCAACTCTCTATCTTACACAGGGCCCCCCCATCCCGACCCTATCCCCGTAACCCCATGCATTTACCATAGCGAATCCACCTAACCCACACATCTTTGATTTGATTCATTATTGTCACATGTATTAGTATACAATGAAAAGTAGTGTTTCTTGCGCGCTATACAGACAAAGTGTACCGTACAGAGAGAAGGAAATGAGAGTGTAGAATGTAGTGTCACAGGCATAGCTAGGGTGTAGAGGGAGATCAACTTAATGTGAGGTAGGTCTACTCAAAAGTCTGATGGCAGCAGGGAAGAAGCAGTTCTTGAGTCGATCGGTATCTCACTGGAATGATGGAGGTTGAGTGGGGACCTGTTAGAATTCTACAAAACTATGAGGGGCTTGGACAGAGTGGGCAGTCAGAAGCTTTTTCCCAGGGTGGGTCAACTACTTGCGAGGAGCAAGATTTAAAGGAGATAAACGTTTACACAGAGGGTGGTGGATGCCTGGAACTCACTGCAGGGAGAGGTAGTGGAAGCAGATACAATAATACAAAGAACAAAACAGCACGGGAAACAGGCCCTTCGGCCCAACGAGCCCGCGCCGCCGTCCCATGGTCAGTGACCTATTCATGACTCTAGTCTATGCCTAAGGTGTGAGGATCAGGGAGGTCCAATATTGGGACAATTTGTTACCCAATCAATCAGCCTAAAAGCACATTTTTGGGATGTGGGAGGAAACCGGAGCACCCGGAGGAAACCCACGCAACCACGGGGAGAACGCGCAAACTCCCACGGACACAGGCCCAACTCCATGTGTCCGCACAGTAACAGAGATAGCCTCTGTGCTGCCATGATGCCCTCGAGATGGTAAGTGCTTGTGGATAAAAATTTCATTATTAAAGACTCTATACCCCTGAGACTAAACTGACCCCAAGCCTACAATGCTTAATAAGGCCTGCTATATCCCCCTATATGTAAACTGCTCATGTGGCTGTCCAAGTGACTCTTGAACAACCCTAGCGTGCCTGCTTCCACCACCTCACTCGGCAGTGCATTCCACATCCCCACTACCCTTTGTGTGAAAAACTGCCCTCTAACATTAGTCTTATATCTAGCCCCCCTCACCCTAAGCCCGTGACCCCTCGTTCTATCCATTTCTAATAGCGGAAAAAGCTTATCACCATCTACTCTATCTGTCCCCTTCATAATCTTATAAACCTCTATCAAATCCCCCCTCAGCCGACGTCTCTCAAGGGAAAACAGCCCAAGTGCGTTCAATCTTTCCTCGTAAGACAGCCCTTCCATACCAGGCAACATCCTGGTAAATCTCCTCTGCACTCTCTCCAGGATCTCTACATCCTTCCGGTAGTACGGCGACCAGAACTGGACGCAGTACTCCAGGTGAGGCCTAACCAACTTTCTATACAACTGCAACATCAGACTCCTACTCTTATATTCTATACCCCTTCCTATGAAGGCTAACATGCCATACGCTTTCCTCATCACATTCTGCACCTGCACCGACACCTTCAGGGACTTGTGTACCTGCACCCCCAGGTCTCTCTGCGTATCTATACTCCGGATAGTTCTACCTTTTATCATATAACTCCCTTCCACATTATTCCGGCCAAAGTGCATCACCTCGCATTTCTCCGGATTAAATTCCATTTGCCATCTATCTGCCCAATCTACCAGCCTATCTATGTCCTGTTGCATTGCCAGGCACTGCTCCTCAGTACCCGCCAATCCAACCAACTTAGTGTCATCAGCAAATTTGCTGACCACACCACCTACCCCCTCTTCCAAGTCATTAATATATACTACAAATAGTAAAGGTCCTAGTACCGAGCCCTGCGGCACCCCACTGGTGACAGACCTCCAATTGGAAAAGGAGCCCTCCACTACTACCCGCTGTCTTCTCCTCCCAAGCCAGTTCTTCACCCATCTACATACCTGGCCTTGTATCCCATGAGCCTTCAGCTTTTCTATCAGCCTACCGTGAGGGACCTTGTCAAACGCCTTACTGAAATCCATATAGACAACATCAACGGCTTGTCCTTCGTCAACCGTTTTTGTCACCTCTTCAAAAAATTCCAATAGATTCGTAAGGCACGACCTCCCTGTAACGAAGCCATGCTGCGTATCCCTGATCAGATTGCAGCGCTCCAGATGCTCATACATCCTATCCTTGAGGATCCTCTCCATTATCTTGCCTATAACTGAAGTCAAGCTCACTGGCCTATAGTTCCCTGGGTTATCCCTCTGACCCTTCTTAAACAACGGTACTACATTTGCAATCCTGACTGCAATCCTGACAACATCTGCAATAATGACTTTTAAGGTGCACCTTGACAAATACGCGAATAGGATGGAATAGAGGGATATGGTCCCCGGAAGGGTGGGGGGTTTTAATTCAGTTGGCCAGCATGGTCGGTGCAGGTTTGGAAGATCAAAGGGCCTGTTCCTGTGCTGTAATTTTTTTTGTTCTTTGGTACGTGACTTCAGACTTTTGTATCTTTTTCCTGACAGAAGAAGGTGGAAGAGAGAATGTCCGGGGTGCGTGGGGGGGTCCTTAATTATGCTGGCTGCTTTGCCAAGGCAGCGGGGAGCTTGGACAGAGTCAATGGATGGGAGGCTGGTTTGTGAGATGGATTGGGCTACATTCATGACCTTTTGTAGTTCCTTGTGGTCTTGGGCAGAGCAGGAGCCCAGACCAAGCTGTGATACAACCAGAAAGAATGCTTTCTATGGGACATCTGTAAAAGTTGGTGAGAGTTGTAGCTGACAGGCCAAATTTCCTTAGCCTTCTGAGAAAGTAGAGTCAGTAGTGAGCTTTCCTAACTATAGCGCCGGCATAGGGGGGGACCAGGACAGGTTGTTGGTGACCTGCACACCTAAAACTTGAGGTTTTCGACCATTTCTAATTCATCCCCGTTGATGTAGACAGGAGCATCTCTTTCACTACGCTTCCGGAAGGCGATGACAAGCTCCTTCATTTTGTTATCATTGAGGGAGAGATTATTGTTGCCGCACCAGTTCACCAGATTCTCTATCTCATTCCTGTACTCTGTTTCATTATTGTCTTTTGTACTGTGGGAGGAAACCGGAGCACCTGGAGGAAACCCACGTGGACACAGGTATTGGGATAGATTGGCTCGCATTTTGATGCACATTAATGACATCTGAAGATGCTGCATCCCTCAGGGGATTAACACCCACTCAATGGGCGCCCCCAACATTAACACTTCTCGCTGGTTGTCAGCGTGCAGTGCTCTGTGCTCTGCTGTCTCAGGGCAGAGAGTTGTACAAAGCTGGCAGTATAATTGAGGGTCAGTTACTCTGCGTCCCACTGTGCAAATGTGTAACCAGGCTTCATGCACAGTAGTTAACACTGCTGCCTGACAGTGCCTGGGGCCCAGGTTCGATTCCTGGCTTGAGTGATTGTCTATGCAGAGTCTACACGTTCTCCCCGTGTCTGCGTGGGTTTCCTCCGGGTGCTCCAGTTTCCTCCCACAGTCCGAAAGGTGTGCCGGTTAGGATACACTGGCCGTGCTAAATTCTCCCTCAGTGTACCTGAACAGCCGCTGAAGTGTGGCAATTGGGGGATTTTCACAGTAACTTCATTGCAGTGTTAATGTAAGCCTACCTGTGACACTAATAAATAAACTTTAAAGAAATGTGCAATTCATCAAATCCAGTGAAAGAGTTTCTCACAAACCTCAGCAGAGCCGAGGACACGGATATTCATTTTCACCACGATGAGATCAGGGAACTTGTTTCCCTTCCCTCAGAAAGGCTGCCGTAATTTAACTCCTTTCAAAACCAGCTGGATGAATGACTACTTATTACAGAGACAAAGACTGTAAGGATGAGAAGGGAACGAAATGATCAAATTCTGTATGGGACACAGTGTCTGCTGTGTCGGGAATCCCTGCGGGAATCGCGATGAAACGTATCTGGCTGGGCTGTGGATCTGGTGCTCCGCAGGCTTTCCATCAGCACCTTTAGACAGCACAGGGATAGTCTGCAGACTTTGTTACTTCCTGGCCCGATGATATCTGCCTAGCTCGTCTCCCACCTTCCACCTCTGTAGGCGAGACCAGGTCCAAAACACTGCTGCCGATATTCCAACTGGTACCGAGTCTGATTCACCCAGCAATCATATTCTTATTGAGCTACACTGCCTCTCTGTCTGGCTACAATTTTAAAAATCCTCATTCTTGAGTTAAGGGAGGGATGGCCTAGTGGTATTATCACCCGGCTATTAATCCAGAAACCCAGCTAATGTTCTGGTTCGAATCCCACCACAGCAGATGGTGAAATTTGAATTCAATAAAAACAAAATCTGGAATTGAGAATTTACTGGTGACCAGGAAACTATTGCTGATTGTCGAAAAAACCCATCTGGTTCGCTAATCTCCTCCAGGGGAGGAGGTCTGCTGTCCTTATCCGGTCTGGCCTACATGTGACTCCAGATCCACAGCAAACTGGTTGACTCCCAACTTCCCTGTCCCATAAATGAATTTAAAAACCCCCACCCTGACCTTTCTGCAATGCAGGGATTCTATAATTCTACCCGCTGTGACAGATGTGAGGAAGGCAAGGATGGTAGGATGGCTAAAACAATCTGAATTAAAGGTTTTTAAAAGTAATTGTTTGTTTTTAAATCAAGATTTCACAGTCGTTCTGCTGCTGGGGGAATGGTCATCATGTAAATAGGCATCTCCGAGTAACACTGGTCGCTGTTACTATCGGTGTTGACACTGGAATTGGTGATTTTAACCAGGAACATCTGGTATGAGTGAGGGGGCTCAGAGTGAAGGGGTTTGCAGTGCAGAGTAACAACGCTTGTGTCCCAATCCCTGTCCCAGCCCGACAGCCCGCCTCTCACAGTTACCCCTGGGCGTTGTGACTGTACTCACTGGCTGACGCCGTCACAAACTCCGTGCTGTTGGTCAGTTCCAGCAGGACACTGGGGTACAGCGGGTGCAGGAGGTAGAGGTGATACTGGCTCTGTGAGCTGGAGTCTGTCCTTTGGGCCTGTGACTAAACAGAAAAACAAGCGACTATCAACGGCACACACTGGAACTTTCTGTTGTTGTTGGTTTTCATTATCAGGATGTGAGCAGTGGGCCAGCATTCATTCCAGCCATCCCATTCTCTTCCCACACCCAGCGGTGCGCTACGGCAGACTTTCATCTGCTCCCATAGCTAGTAATTCTCGAACAGGTCGCTAGTCTGTCACCAGACACTTACAGCTCGGGGGGGGGGGGTGCCATGCCAGTCCATATCAAATGTAACTGACCAGGAGCCTCTCTCACTCTTACTGCCAGCCACTGGCACGTTTGGAAGGATTTTACAGCTTCACACGCTTGGTCAGTTTGGCTGCATTGTGAATGAGCCTTCCTTGGCCATCAAAGCCTGAGGTGGGTCTCGAACTCGGAGTTTCTGGTGCAGGGGCAGGGACGCTAACCCAAGACCTCCCCCAGAATTTACTGCTCAATCCTAATTGTCTTCGAGAAGGTGGTGATGAGTTACCTTCTTGACCCGCTGCAGTCCGTATGGTGTAGGTACACCTGCAGTGCTGTTAGGAAGGAAATTCCAAGAAGTTGACCCAGTGACACTGAAGGAGTGGCAAAAATAGCAAATATAATTCCTCTATCAAAATCAGCAAATATAAAGCATCTATTCTAGAGAGGAGGGGAACAGAAAACAGTGCGTTATAGACCAGTTAGCTTGACGTCTGCCATGGGGAAAGTGTTAGAATCGATTATTAAAGAGTTATAGCTAGGCATTTAGAAAAACTCAAGGTAAACGGGAAGAATGACCATGGTTTAGTGAATGGGAAATCACATTTAACCAACATATTAGCGTTCTTTGAAGGAGTACCATGCACCGTGGATAAAGGGGAACCTGTAGACGTACTGTACTTGGATTTCCAGAAGGCTTTTGATAAGGCGTCACAACATCATCATAGGTTGCGGTGGAACGTAAAGGCTCCTGGTGTAGGGGGGTAACATAGTAACCTGGATAGAAGATTGGCTGGCAGCCAGATAACAGAGAGTGTGCATAAATAGGTCTTTATCTGATTGATATATAAGGAAATGCTAGAGACCAGGCTGAGGGAGTCCAGGGGTCCTCCGTGCTAATGGAGACCGAGGGCACAGGGCTGATGGAGAATGAGGGATCCCAGCATTTGAAGGACTGCGCTCAGAGGGCATCCTATGTTATCCTAATACAAGATCAATTGTAGTTCCAGTGTTTAGAGTTCAAATCCCACCAAGCTGATTCGTAAATTAGAATTAAGTTAATTAAATAAATCTGAAGTAAAAAGCTAGCTCCAGTAATGGTGGTCACAAAGCTACTGGATTGTCATAAAACATGACTGTCCTTCAGAGAAGGAGGTCTGCCCTCTCACTTGATCTAGCCTGCAAGAAATCCAGACCCACAGTAACTCTAACTATCTTCTGAAATGCCCTTGCAACCACTCAGTTCTATCAAACTAGTCCAGGTACAAGACACGAGAGGAATAATCACTTAACAGTGACCTACACATCAGATTCAGAAGTATCAAAGATACATCTAGCTAGTCAACAGCATTACCATCACTGAATCCTCATCATCAACACTCTGGGAGTTACCACTGACCCGAAACTTAACTGCATCCACCATTTTCACTCTACAAAAGCAAGTCAGAGGCTAGATGTTCTGTCAAGAGTGAGTCATCTCCTGACTCTCCAAAGCCTTTTCATCACCTACAAGACACATGTGGGATGGCACAGTGGAACAGTGGTTCGCACTCCTGTCTCACAATGCCAAGAATTCGGATTCAATTCCAGCCTGTGTGTAGTTTGCATGTTCTCCCCGTGTCTGCGTGGGTTTCCCCCAGGTGCTCTGGTTTCCTCCCACAGTTCAGAGATATCCGGGTTAGGTGAATTGGCCATGCTAAATTTTCCCTTAGTGTCAGGGGGGCCCTAGCAGGGTAAATATATTGAGTTACGGGAAAAGGTGGGATTGTTGTTGGTGCAGACTTGATGGACCAAATGGTCTCCTTCTGCACCGCAGGGATTCTGTGATTCTAAGTCAAGAGTGTGGTCAAATACTCTCCAATTGCCTGGATGAGTGAGGCTCCAGAAACACTTTAAGAAGTTCAATACCATTCAGGACAGAGCCACTCTGGCACAGAGCAGTTTCAATATGTGCCAACTACAAGGTTCACTTATCCTTCATAGAACCTCCAAAATCCAGGAATTCTGCCAGGAAACTGGGGACCACCTACAAATTACCCTCTAATTCATACAGTATTCTGACATACGAGCGTAATCACTGTTCCTTCATCATCACTGGGTCAAAATCCTAGACTTTCCTCCCTAATATCACCATTGGGGTATCTGAACCAGTTCAAGATGGTAACTCGCCAATGCTTCCTCAAAAATAATTAGGATTGGCAATAAATGCTGCCCTTGCCAGGGATGCCCTGATCCCGAGAATGGATACATTTAAAAAGGAAACTCTGAGGGGTTCACTTTCCATTCGATAGGTTCACTCAACTCACCGAGGAGGCCACTCCATCGACGGGAGCATTCACTCCACACTCTTTGGCCCAGAACAGGAATGCAGACCTTCCATCGGACAGCGGTATCGAGGCTGCCTCCGAACCCTGAATGTGACAACCCAGTTTGGCTTTCCATAGCTCCTTACCAGAATTCCCGTCAATGATCAAACTCTAGAAGCAGAACAAAACATGTGTAAAGGAGATCAGAATTGTGCAGCCAATAAGCAACCTGTGGTTCAAACACAGACATCATTTCAGAAGCAGTGACTGACAACATGGAAACATATAAAGGTTTAAGGTTTAAGTTGTGGAGGCATTGGAAAGGGTGCAGAGGAGGTTTACCAGGATGTTGCCTGGTATGGTGGGAAGGTCTTATGAGGAAAGGCTGAGGGACTTGAGGTTGTTTTCGTTAGAGAGAAGAAGGTTACGAGGTGACCTAATTGATGCATACAAGATGATCAGAGGGTTAGATAGGGTGGGCAGTGAGAGCCTTTTTCCTCGGATGGTGACGGCTAACAAGAGGGGACATAGCTTTAAATTAAGGGGTGGTAATTATAGGACGGATGTCAGAGGTAGGTTCTTTACTCAGAGGTTAGTAAGGGCATGGAATGCCCTGCCTGCAGCAGTTGTGGACTCGCCAACTTTAAGGGCGTTCAAATGGTCAGTGGATCGGCATATGGATAACATTGGAATAGTTTAGGTTAGAGGGTCGTTAGATTGGTTCCACTGGTCAGTGCAATATCGAGGGCCGAAGGGCCTGTACTGCGCTGGAATGTTCTATGAAACTACCTCGATAAGTTCTGCCCCACCTCTGTGAATACTCTCACTATCCTGTTGAGTTTCCATACTGTTGCACATTCTAATTAGAAGAGTGGAGATAAAGCAGTGAGCAGAAATCATTGAAACAATCATAGAATCCTTACAGTGCAGAAGGAGGCCATTTGGCTCATTGAGTCTGCCCTGGCTCTCTAATAGAGTATCTTACACAGGCCTATTTCCCCAGCCTATCCCCATAACCCCACACACTTTCCATGGCTAATCCACCTAACCCTCATATCTTTGGACTGTGGGAGGAAACTGGAGCATCCGGAGGAAACTGTGGATAGGTTTATGGACGAAAAGGGATTGGTATAGGCTAATGGGTCATTGTTTTTGTAACTGGTCGGCGCAACATCGTGGGCCGAAGGGCCTGTTCTGCGCTGTAATGTTCTATGTTCTATGAAACCCACGCAGACACAGGGAGAATGTGCAAACTCCACACAGACAGTGACCCACGGCTGCAACTGAACCCAGGATGCTGGCGCTGTGAGAGAGCAGCGCTAACCACTGTGCCACCAACACCAACTGAAATATTAAAGGGAAAGAGGATCAACATATGAAGGAGTAAAGAATAGAATAATGATAGGGTCAGTTCAGCAAATCTCAAACTTTAAAATGGATTAATAATCACAGGCACTATCCAAATCCTGATGATCTTTATTCTTGGAGACTGTCATTGGTTGGGGGGGTTCAGTCCAGTTTCGGTGGGTGCGATTGGGGGGTTCGGTCGGGTTCTGATGGGGGGGTTTGGTCAGGTTTCGGTGGGTGTGATTGGGGGGTTCGGTCGGGTTCTGATGGGGGGGTTTGGTCAGGTTTCGGTGGGTGCGATTGGGGGGTTCGGTCGGGTTCTGATGGGGGGGTTTGGTCAGGTTCCGGTGGGTGCGATTGGGGGGTTCGGTCAGGTTCTGGTGGGGGGATTGGTCAGGTTTCGGTGGGTGTGATTGGGGGTTTTGGTCGGGTTCCGGTGGGGGGGTTTGGTTGGGTTCCGGTGGGGGTTATTGGGGGGGTTCGGTGGGTATGAGGCAACTGGTCAGGTTGGTCAGTGCTCGGAGAGAGCTCGGCTGTGAAAAGGACAAGTTATCTCAGGCTGTGTGGGTTGTGGATGAGCTGCTGGCATGGAGTTTCCTCGGCTTCTTTCAAACGAACTCACACTCTTATTTTTATTCGGTTGCATCAAGTGTCACAATCCCAGGACTCTGGGCCAAATCAAAACTCCTAATGAAGCCTCTAAGAGTATTTTTCTGTAGCTTTTCTTTGACCAACCACGAGTGTGCATGACTCAGTTGTGACTGTCTCATAGAATCCCTACAGTACAGAAGAAGGGCATTCGGCCCATCGAGTCTGCACTGACAATGATCCCAACCAGGCCCTATCCCTGTAATCCCATACATTTACTCTGCTAATCCCCCTGACAACTAAGGGGCAATTTACCATGAACCCGGGATGGTAAACCACCAAACCACCTAACCTGCACATCTTTGGACTGTGGGAGGAAACTGGAGCACCTGAAGGAAACCCACGCAGATGTGGGGAGAACGTGCAAACTCCATACTGACAGTGACCCGAGCCAGGAATCAAATCCGGGTCCCTGGCGCTGTGATGTGGATGCTTGGCGATGCCAGCTCAGGTGGGCACCTCAGTGCCTGGTATTCTGTCCTGTCCTCTGATCTTTAGAAGCTTCTGAAGGCATCTCAAGTGAAAGTGATTGAGCTTCTTGGCTGGTAGACAGTCAAAGTCTGGAACAGAATAGAGCGGGCAGGAATACTGTCCTACAGACTCTCCTGGATACTTTGCATTGATAATAAAGTTAAAGTTGTCACATAAATTGGGGAATAAGTCCACGTTACACCGAGCTCTGAACCAGCAGCTGGCTCACAGTCACCAGCAATAGGAAATCGCCAAGTATGTCCTCGAGGACTTTGGATTTGCCCAGAATCGTTTCCGATGGAGCAGCTTCCCATCCGGGCAAGGTCTGATTTTGATGCCAGGATCACCATAAGAAAATAAGAGCATAAGAAATAGGAGCAGGAGAAGGCCACCTAGCCCTTCGAGCCTGCCCCGCCATTCAATAAGATCATGGCTGATCTGAAGTGGATCAGTTCCACTTTCCTGCTTTCTCCCCTTAATTCCCCTGTCTATCAAAAACCTATTCACCCGTGAATTAAATATATTTAGCGAGGCAGCCTCCACCACTTCAACGGGCAGAGAATTCCAGAGATTCACCACCCTTTGAGTGAAGAAGTTCCTCCTCAACTCCATTCTAAACTGCCCCCCCTTATCTTGAGGCTGTGCCCTCTAGTCCTGCTGTCCTTTCTAAGCGGGAAGAATCTCTCTACCTCTACCCTATCCATCCCTTTCATTATCTTAAACATCTCTATAAGATCCCCCCTTATCCTTCTAAACTCCAACGAGTACAGGCCCAGTCTATTCAGTCTCTCCTCATAGTCTAACCCCCTCATCTCCGGTATCAGCCTAGTAAACTTCCTCTGCACTCTCTCCAAGGCCAAAATATCCTTGCGCAGGTGCGGCTATCAAAACTGCACACAGTACTCCAGCTGCGGCCTCACCAGTGCCCTGTACAGTTGCAGCAAGACCTCCCTACTTTTATATTCAATCCCCCTCGCTATGAAGGCCAGCATCCCATTCGCCTTCCTGATCACCTGCTGCACCTGCAGACTGGGTTTTTGCGACTCATGCACAAGGACCCCCAGGTCCCTCTGCACCGTAGCATGCTGCAGCTTTTCGCCCTTTAAATAGTAATCCCTCCTACTATTATTTCTGCCAAAGTGGATAACCTCACACTTGCTAACATTGTACTCCACCTGCCAGATCCTCACCCACTCGCTCAGTCTATCCAGATCCCTCTGCAGACTTTCCACACCCTCCACGCAATTTGCTTTTCCGCTCATCTTCGTGTCATCAGCAAATTTTGTCACCCTCATGGAAGCCATCGGAGAACAAGCTGGATAAAAACATGGAGAGGGTTGGTGTGAACACACAGCCCTGTTTAACTCCATCCCTGCCTGGGAATGGCTCATACACAAGGAATGGCTGTGGAACTGTTCAACTATTGTTATAAATTCCTCAGGGCAGCCGAGTGTCTCCATTATCTTCCAAAGATCCTCAGGGCTGAGTGCACCAAAGGCCTTGATCGGGTCAGTATGCCGTGTGTAGAGGTCCACGGTAGGTTCTTGACATTTCCTCTGGAGCTGTCTACGCTGTTCACAGACTCCTCGGCCTTTTGTGAAGCCACACGGACAGTGCTGGGACACAGCAGCAGATCCTGGCCAGATTTTGCACTAAGCAGTTCAGAAAGATTCTGGGGAAGATTTTGCTGGCAGAGGAATGATTGCTGCGAGGTTGATGAGTCCCTTCCTGTTTGTACGGGTGAACAGAGACATTCTTGTGGATGTTTCCTTTCTGCCACACGGACTGAAAGTGTTCACTGAGCTTCTTAACCAGCCACAAACCTCCAACCTCACTGTCCTCAGCTTGGATAGAAACACAGAAGATAGGAGCAGGGCGAGGCCATTCAGCCCTTTGAGCCTGCTCTGCCGTTCATCACAATCATGGCTGATCATCCAACTCAATAGCCTCATCCTGCTTTCTCCCCGTTTGCCACAACTGCTATATCCAGCTGCCTCTTGGATACATTCAATGTCTTGCCATCAGCTACTTCCTGTGGGAATGAATTCCACAGGCTCACCGGATGAAGAAAGGTCTCCTCATCTCCGTCCTAAATGGTCTACCCTGAATCCTCAGACTGTGACCCCTGGTTCTGGGATGGTATTGGTTCCTGCAGCTTTGCTCCTAGAAAGCTTTCATCCTTTCCCACACCGTGGGGAGGGCCTTCAAGAGAAATGTTGATGACAAGCTGTGGATTGGTTCATCACTGATGGGTGAAGACCAACTGAGAATATGTAGGGATACGGGGAAAGGGCCTGGGTGGGATTGTGTTCAGTGCAGTTTCGATGGGCCAAAGGGCCTCTGTAGGGTTCTATGACTCTAAGAGAATAGAATATAGAACATAGAACATTATAACCTAAAGCAATCCCTTTCCATCCTCAAACCTATCCATGGACCTCTTAAACACCCCCAAACTATGTTATTATATATGGTTAAAGTGCTCTGCCCATCCTTTTGGACTGTGGGGCCAACAGATAGGTTGCTGATGTAAATTCTAAATGTGCGTGTCTGTGTACGTGTCTGTGTAGGTGTATCTGTCAGGAGTCTGGAGCGAGCCTTAGAGGGGCAAGGGAGACGGCAGGGAACGGAAGTATGGAGTTGCAGGGAATGGGACACATACTTCCTGCCGCCACACACTCACCTTCCCTTGAGCACTGCTGCTAACCCTGGCAGTGCCCACCTCATCCACAGGTGGACCAACCCTCCATTGTAGACCCCCTGGAAAATGTCTGTGGTCCCAAACTGGGTTAGATGAAGAGGAGTGGGAAGGAGCGTCTGTGGAGGATAAATTCTGCTCTTGTTACCTTCATCCTTTATTCTCTATCCATCTTAGGAGAGTCTGGCTCTGTTAGTCCTCTCCTCACCCCTCGGGGGATTAAACCTTTACTGTGCCCGGACTATTTCCCTATTTAAAGCTGTTGTCATTCTGATGAAAGGTCATTGCTATAAAACATTAACTGTTTCTGTCTCCGTGATGCTGCCAGACCTGCCGAGTATTTCTAGTATCCACAGTATTTGGCTTTGGTAACTTTCTCCTGTTACAGTTTGCCTGTCTATTTTTGTTTCCAGGTTGCCCAGGACAAATCTGTTCTCACCGGACTGAAAAATCTTCTACCAATTAAATATTTTTACTCTGAACTGCAACTACCTCAACCTCAGGATGCTGTGATCAGTGTCCCATTTGGTGCACCTCATTCCCAAAAGCTGGTCCAGCAATGCTTCCTTCCCCCGTGGGCGCAATGTATGATGTGGAGATGCCGGCGTTGGACTGGTGTAAACACAGTAAGTCTGACAACACCAGGTTAATTATTGGTTGGACTTCTTATGACGCAATGGGTACCAAGGTAGAAAATTCCTCTGAATATAAACTCTCTCCCTCTGCCTTTTCATCACAGAATCCCTACGGTGCAGAAGGAGCCCAAAAAATCTGCACTGACTCCCCAAAAGGGCAACTTATCCAGACCCATCTCTACCATATCCTCAAAACCCCACATATTTACCCCGCTAATCCTCCTACCTAACACAATAGGTGTAGACAAAGGTCATGGGTAGAGGGGGGCACTCATAATGTTAAAATGTCAGCGTGGGCTCATTGGGCCGGAGGGTTTGTTTCCCATGCTGTGTTGTTCTTTGTTCACCCTGGGCACTAAGGGGCAACCCTGCATGGCCAATCCACCTAACCTGCACATCTTTGGAGTGTGGGAGCACCTGGAGGAAACCCACGCAGACATGGGGAGAATGTGCAGGCTCCATACACATAGAGTGACCCAAGACTGGAAATTGAACCCCGGTCCCTGTGAGGGAGCAGTGCTGACCACTGTGCCATTCAGTCCATATTAAAATCATTGAAGTCCCACATAATAGCACCTCTACCGCTTTCGCACCTCTGCAATTTCCTTGCAAGCACGTGTGTCGATATTTGTTCCACCAAACATCTGCAGAATATACCTAGTGGTGAATGGAATCATTTCTTAGCTCTAACTTGGAATAAATTGCGTCCTTAGCCCGTCAGTCATCGCCCACCTCCAAATATTCTCCTTAATCAATATTGCTATTCCTCCACCTTTCATTCCTTCCTTATCTTTCCTGAACATCTATCCAAGGAATGGTGGGTACTCAGTCCGAACCTTCTATGGGCCAGAGATCCTTTATTGCCATGAAATTACAATCCCGTGTAGCTCCCTGCACCACCCCCTCCCTCCCGTGTGGCACCGGCAGGTTTACCCGCATGGACAGTGACCCTGGAAGAGTGCCGGGGCAATGGTATGTGGGATCGAGAGCCTGCCAGAGATAAGTGAAACCCCAGCAAAACCCCCCAGCAGCTCGCACCTTCCTCACGTTGCTCCCGTTGCTGGTTTGGATCAGGATGTCCAGGACACTGTCCTCGTTGAAGAAGCCCGACACGGCAGCACTAGAAGGAAAACCACTCCTATTATTGTTACACGCAGGAAATAAAGCGGGTGCTCCCCCATTCATATCTACATCCTCCGTCTCTAGCCCAGTGTCAACACACACCACCCTCCCCCCTGAGGGGAAGGAGCAGTGTGGACATAAGAGACACGGCCACATCCGGGTCATCAAGGACAGAACATCAACAATCAAACAGATTGCTGTGTGTTTCAGTGAGATAAATCACACAGCCTACAGCCCAGACTGCCAATATCGCAATGATAACAAAGCTTCCCACACACAGAATAATCTCCCCACTGCACCCCACCCACTGATCACCCCAAACTCACCTCTCGATACTGCTCCCATTTGCAGACCACAGTTGCCGAAGGTGTTGCCCATTCAGAAGCTGCAGCCCATCCCTCGTGGTGATCAGGATGTCACCGCCACTCTCTCCACGCCTGCCCAGAGTCTGCAGGTCCCTCGCAGAACCATTACTGCTGGGAGAAAATGAATCTGTTCACATCAAAATTAACTGATAAAATCCCCTGTCTTAAACACGAGTACAATCCCACACACACTGCGCCATCTCCACTCTCTCACACACTGTATACAATCCACACTGACAGCCAGTGTACAATTCCTACACTATCACACACTGTATACAATCCACACTGACAGCCAGTGTACAATCCCTACACTATCACACACTGTATACAATCCATACTGACAGCCAGTGTACAATCCCTACACTATCACACACTGTATACAATCCATACTGACAGTCAGTGTACAATCCCTACACTATCACACACAGTATACAATCCATAGTGACAGCCAGTGTACAATCCCTACACTATCACACACAGTATACAATCCATACTGACAGCCAGTGTACAGTCCCTACACTATCACACACAGTATACAATCCATACTGACAACCAGTGTACAATCCCTACACTATCACACACGGTATACAATCCATACTGACAACCAGTGTACAGTCCCTACACTATCACACACAGTATACAATCCATACTGACAGCCAGTGTACAGTCCTTACACTATCACACACAGTATACAATCCATAGTGACAGCCAGTGTACAGTCCTTACACTATCACATACAGTATACAATCTATACTGACAGCCAGTGTACAGTCCCTACACTATCACACACAGTATACAATCTATACTGACAGCCAGTGTACAGTCCCTACACTATCACACACAGTATACAATCCATAGTGACAACCAGTGTACAGTCCCTACACTATCACACACAGTATACAATCCATACTGACAGCCAGTGTACAGTCCTTACACTATCACACACAGTATACAATCTATACTGACAGCCAGTGTACAGTCCCTACACTATCACACACAGTATACAATCCATAGTGACAACCAGTGTACAATCCCTACACCATCACACACAGTATACAATCTATGCTGACAGCCAGTGTACAGTCCCTACATTATCACACACAGTATACAATCCATAGTGACAAGCAGTGTACAGTCCCTACACTATCACACACAGTATACAATCCATACTGACAGCCAGTGTACAGTCCTTACACTATCACACACAGTATACAATCTATACTGACAGCCAGTGTACAGTCCCACACTATCACACACAGTATACATTCCATACTGACAGCCAGTGTACAGTCCCTACACTATCACACACAGTATACAATCCATACTGACAGCCAGTGTACAGTCCCTACACTATCACACACAGTATACAATCCATAGTGACAACCAGTGTACAATCCCTACACCATCACACACAGTATACAATCTATGCTGACAGCCAGTGTACAGTCCCTACATTATCACACACAGTATACAATCCATAGTGACAAGCAGTGTACAGTCCCTACACTATCACACACAGTATACAATCCATACTGACAGCCAGTGTACAGTCCTTACACTATCACACACAGTATACAATCTATACTGACAGCCAGTGTACAGTCCCACACTATCACACACAGTATACATTCCATACTGACAGCCAGTGTACAGTCCCTACACTATCACACACAGTATACAATCCATACTGACAGCCAGTGTACAGTCCCTACACTATCACACACAGTATACAATCCATACTGACAGCCAGTGTACAGTCCCACACTATCACACACGGTATACAATCCATACTGACAGCCAGTGTACAGTCCCTACACTATCACACACAGTATACAATCCATACTGACAGCCAGTGTACAGTCCCACACTATCACACACAGTATACAATCCATACTGACAGCCAGTGTACAGTCCCTACACTATCACACACAGTATACAATCTATACTGGCAGCCAGTGTACAGTCCCTACACTATCACACACAGTATACAATCCATACTGACAGCCAGTGTACAGTCCCTACACTATCACACACAGTATACAATCTATACTGACAGCCAGTGTACAGTCCCACACTATCACACACAGTATACAATCTATACTGGCAGGCAGTTTCTCACTCATCGCGTACAATCCCCTTGCTCTCACACTGGGTCTGGGTGTGTTAGACATGGGGTGGTTGGGTAACGGAGACAGATTCTGGGTGTGGGATATAGGGCCATCTGGGTGTGGGATACAGCGGGGGCTGAGTGTGTGAGACTGGGTGAGTCTGGGTGTGGAATATGGGGGGGGGTCTAGTTGTGGGATATGGATGTGGGACATGGAGAGGGAATGGATGTGGGATGCAGGGGGCTCTGGGTGTGGGATACAGGGGGCTCTGGGTATGAGAGATGGGGGCTCTGGAGATGGGGAGTCTGGGTGTGGGATACAGGAGGGGTGAGTGTGTTAGTCGGGGGGGGGATGATTTCTGAATATGGGCATAATCAGTAACAGATCAGCCTATAGAAACAGAACTGACTGCAAACAACAATGGCGGGACACCAGATATATTCCCAGTTTCACTCTGACAGCTGAAGTGTTGTAAGATTTTTGCGTGACAAATAAGACTTTGCTTATTTCAGTCAATTATCTCCAAAGAGAAACTGACTGTTGTTCCTCTGGGTACAGTGCAGGCAGAGAGCAGCAGGGGGCAGCGTTCTCTACCTGGCTGCACATTTCCACCCGTGCTGTGTAACAAAGCTGCTGGAGCGTCTGTCTCAGTGCACAAAGCTAACCATAGCCAGTGCCCTCCGGCACCTCCCCCCGGCTCTGCACCTGACCCCTCACTCTGACCCTTACGCTCCCCTCGCTCTGCACCCTGATTCTGCTCCTCGCCACTCACTCTGCACCTCACCCCTTGCTCTGCACCAGACTCTGCCCCACGCCCTGACCCTCACTCCTCACTCTGCACCTCACCCTGACCCTCACCCCACGCTCTGCCCCCAGCCCTGCCCCTCACCAGCAGACACGGAGCTAACGTTTCTAACTGAGGAGAGAGAATGTGTTCCCGAGAGTCTGAAAGGGAGTCAGTGATGGGCTGAGATTCACTGTGAATCCACAGACTGACACACAATTCTGCTTTGTGTGTTTAATGAGGGTCGCAGCAATGGGAAAATACAGCCCCTCGTGCCTCTAACTCGATCTTTCCTGTTAGTTTTCCTTTGCTTTTCAGGTCTTCCTTTCCTCACGCCACACACGCGCACTCAGCTCAAATGGAAAGGAGCAAGTGGTGGGTGTGGGACCTGGGCCCAGGTTGGTCAGTATTGTTCCTCCAGAAGCAACTCTTCAAATGCAGGCAGTAAAAGTATAACAACTCCAAACCTACAAATCAGAGAAAGGGTTTAATTTTAAAAAACTGCATTACTCCAAACTTGGCGCCTCACCCTGGGCCAGTCCAAACAATTCCCAACAGGTTCTTATTGACACTCAGTCAGCTGACCATCACATCATGCTGTGATTGAACATAGAACATTACAGCACAAACAGGCCCTTCGGCCCTCGAGTTGCGCCGATCGCATCAACCCCACCAATCTATAGACCTATCTATACCCCCAATCCCATTAAACCCCATGTACTCATCCAGAAGTCTTTTAAAAGACCCCAGCGAGTTCGCCTCCACCACCGACGACGGCAGCCGATTCCAATCACTCACTACCCTCTGAGTGAAAAACTTACCCCTTGGTACCATAGTTTACTGGGAAAGCTGACCCTTACAGTTTCTTCCCATTGGTCACATGATATCCAATACAGAGTTGTCACAGGTTACATTCTAACAAGAGTGGGTGATAGGGATCGTACCAAGGCCCCCCCTCCTCGTACCAAGGCCCCCCCCCGCCTCGTACCAAGGCCCTCCCCCCCCGCCTCGTACCAAGGCCCTCCCCCCCGCCTCATACCAAGGCTCCCCCCCCCCGCCTCGTACCAAGGCCCCCCCCCGCCTCGTACCAAGGCCCCCCCCACCTCGTACCAAGGCCCCCCCCCGCCTCGTACCAAGGCCCTCCCCCCCGCCTCGTACCAAGGCCACCCCCCTGCCTCGTACCAAGACCCCCCCGCCTCGTACCAAGGCCCTCCCCCCCCGCCTCGTACCAAGGCCACCCCCCCGCCTCGTACCAAGGCCCCCTCCTGCCTTGTACCAAGTCCCCCCCCCCGCCTCGTACCAAGGCCCCCCCCTGCCTCGTACCAAGGCCCTCCTCCCCTGCCTCGTACCAAGGCCACCCCCCTGCCTCGTACCAAGGCCCCCACCTGCCTCGTACCAAGGCCACCCCCCCGCCTCGTACCAAGGCCCCCTCCTGCCTCGTACCAAGTCCCCCCCCCGCCTCGTACCAAGGCCCCCCCCGCCTCGTACCAAGGCCCCCCCTGACTCGTACCAAGGCCCCCCCGTCTCGTACCAAGGCCCCCCCCCGCCTCGTACCAAGGCCACCCCCCTGCCTCGTACCAAGGCCCCCCCCGCCTCGTACCAAGGCCACTCCCTGCCTCGTACCAAGGCCCCCCCCGCCTCGTACCAAGGCCCCCCCCGCCTCGTACCAAGGCCCCCCCCCGCCTCGTACCAAGGCCCCCCCGCCTCGTACCAAGGCCCCCCCGCCTCGTACCAAGGCCCCCCCCCGCCTCGTACCAAGGCCCCCCCCCGCCTCGTACCAAGGCCCCCCCCGCCTCGTACCAAGGCCCCCCCCGCCTCGTACCAAGGCCCCCCCCCCGCCTCGTACCAAGGCCTCCCCCCCGTCTCGTACCAAGGCCCCTCCCCCGCCTCGTACCAAGGCCCCCCCCCGCCTCGTACCAAGGCCCCCCCCGCCTCGTACCAAGGCCCCCCCCGCCTCGTACCAAGGCCCCCCCCCCCCGCCTCGTACCAAGGCCCCCCCCACCTCGTACCAAGGCCCCCCCCCCCGCCTCGTACCAAGGCCCCCCCTGCCTCGTACCAAGGTCCTCCCCCTGCCTCATACCAAGGCCCCCCCTGCCTCGTCTCGCCATGTGCCCTCCCTATGTGGTGGTACAGCATTCTCCTGACGGATGTTGGACGCTGCTCTTTCTCTAGTGATTCCTCAGCCATGAACCCAGCCACGCTAACTGGCTGACCAAAGCTGGAATTCTCCCTCACCCACAGCATGGATTCTGCAGCTGAGCATCAAATTCAACCCTGAAACACCTGGCTAACAAGGTGTTTCAGGGTTGCTGGCCTCTATGTCAGACCCCTATTTATTGACTACAGCTCTTCAACACCATTATTCCCACGAAACTCATCTCCAAACTCTGTGGCCTTTGGCTCCTCCCTCTGTAAAAAGTCTGACAACACCAGTTTACAGACTTTTTACTGTGTTTACCCCAGTCCAACGCCGGCACATCCACATCCTCCCTCTGTGACAGGATTCTGAACTTCCTAACCACAATCAGTAAGGATAGGCAACACCTCCTCCACGATCATCCTCAACACCGGTGCCCCACAAGGCTGTGTTCTCAGCCCCCTACTATACTCCTTATACACCTCTGTCCGTGCGGCCAAATTCCCCTCCAACTCCATTTTCCAGTTTGCTGATGACACCACCGTAGTGGGTCAGATCTCAAACAATGATGAGACGGAGTACGGGAATGAGATAGAGAATCTGGTGAACTGGTGCGGCAACAATAATCTCTCCCTCAATGTTAACAAAACAAAGGAGATTGTCATTGAGTTCAAGAAGCGTAAAGGAGAACATCCCCCTGTCTACATCAACGGGGACAAAGTAGAAATGGTCGAGAGCTTCAAGTTTTTTGGTGTCCAGATCACCTGTCCCGGTCCCCCCCATGCCAACACTGAAAGTCCACCAACGCCTCTATTTTCTTAGAAGAAAGGAAATTTGGCATGTCAGCTACGACTCTTGCCAATTTTTAAGATGCACCATAAAAGCATTCTTTCTGGTTGTATCACAGTTTGGTAATGGCTCCTGGTTTGCCCAAGACTGCAAGAAACTACAAAAGGGTTGTGAATGAAACCCAGTCCATCACGCAAACCAGCCTCCCATCCATTGATTTGAGTCTACACTTGCCGCTGCCTTGGAAAAGCAGCCAGCATAATTAAGGACCCCATGCTACCCGGACATTCTCTCTTCCACCTTCTCCCAATGGGAAAAAGATACAGAAGTCTGAGGTTACGTACCAAATGACTCAAGAACAGCTTCTTCCCTGCTGCTGTAGAGTTTTAAATGAATGTACCTCACATTAAATTGATCTTTCTCTACACCCTAGCTATGACTGCAACGCTACATTCTTCACTTTCTCTTTTCCTTCTCTATGAACAATACGCTTTGTCTGTATAGCGTATAAGAAACAATACTGTTCACTGTATGTTAGTACACGTGATAATGATAAATCAAATCAAAATGCTCCATTCTCGCTGGCAGTGGAAAGGGTATTTACGAGGCTGGAAAACCCGGCCGAGTCTCTGAAGGAGAGAGAGCTGCACGCTTAGTGGCCTCTGCTTAATTCACCAATGAGGTTGTGCTGGGACATTACTCACTGCAGCAACCTTCAGACTGAGAAAGAATTCATGTGAATTAGGGTCCTGAGAAGACTGCACCACAACAACACAAACCCCACACCACCATCGTACATCCATAACCCTTTCTGAAAACACACAACCTAGCTCATAGCCTGGGTCAACTCCATCTCTCATACCGTCTGGGGTCGGAATCACCAGCGCTGCCTGCGCCCGGGCAGGGGGGGTGGGGAGGTCAGTGCCATCTGTGCCCAGGAGGGTCAGTGACATCTGTGCCCGGGGGGGGGGTTGGTCAGTGACATCTGTGCCCGGGGGGGGGTTGGTCAGTGACATCTGTGCCCGGGGGGAGAGGGCGGAGTCCAGTGACATCTGTGCCTGAGGGGGTGAATGACATCTCTCTCTGGGAGGACGGGAATGCCAACACATCACGGTGAGTGAGCTGTGTCCGTGGGACAGCTCGTGCAATGTGTAAGTACAATATGGGTGATGAACCTCAGCATCGCTTCACATTAGCGATTAACATCACCCCATGAATGAATGACTGGAAGGAGTTGCTATATTAGCTCAATTAGCTAACACGACCTTATCCCCTTCACTCTCAAAGTCATCTTTAAAAGTCTGTTGTTCACAGCACAATACAGTCATGTGAGGAAGGTTGTTTTAGTATGTGACTGATTGGAGAAACAGGCCACACTTGTTGCTATTTTGGAATGCAGGATGACAAGCCTTTTTCAGTATAGCTTTCACTACGTGACTGAGTGCACTCTCCTGGAAAGGAATCAACATCACATGGAAACACTCAGAGGCAAAACACAAAGGCAGATACTGATCTCAGGCCCCGTACAATTCACCCAACAAACCAAGTTATCAGTTAACAGTTCTCAGTTAAGAGACTTTATCTCACACCAACAACTGATACAGACAGCACCACTACACAGGGATTAAAATTTTGTAATGTTGTCACATCCAGTTGTAATTCCTGATGGACAATTAAATAACTTACAGAAGGAAGAAGCTCTGAAAATGTTTCCATCCTCAATGCTTAGCCTTTCAAATGTGAAAAAGCAAGGCTGAAATATTTACAACTCTCTTCAGCTACAAGTGCCGAGCGGATGATCCATCTCCGCCTCCACTTGTGGTTGCTCGCGACACACATACCAGCCTTCAGACAATCCCATTCACATCGTTACATCAAGAATTGGCTGAAAGCCCAAGATACAGCAAAGTTTTTGGTCCTTAAAACACTCGGACAGTGATACTGAAGACTGGGGATCCAGAACTAGCTGCACCCAGAGAATCTCAGAATCCCTACAGTGCAGAAGATGGCCATTTGGCCCCTCAACAACAATCCCACCCAGGCCCTATTCCTGTAATCTCACTGATTTACCTTGACACTAGGATTAATTTAGCATGGCCAATCAACCCAACTCGCACATCTTTGGAGCATAGGAGAAAACCCACACAGATATGGGGAGAACATACAGACAGGCAGTGACCCAAGGCCAGAATTGAACTCAGGTCTTTGACGCAGTGAGGCAGCAGGGCTAATCTCTGGGCCACCCTAAAACATTGAGACTCCATTGGCCAGGAACAAAGCTATTCCAGTACAGCTATAGCACTGACATCTACCTGAATGTAGGGAAAAATGTCCAGGTATGGACCAACACAAAGAAGACATATCGCATCCAACTAATTACCCGCCCCCATCAGTCAATTCTTAGCAAAGGGTCATAGTCATTGAGGTGTATAAGATTATGAGGGGGATGAACAGGGTGAGTAGGAAGCAGCTGTTCTCTTTGGTTGGGGAGTCAATCGCGAGGGGGCGTAGATTTAGCGTGAGGGACAGGAGATTCAGAGGCAATGTGAGAAAAACCCCTTTCACTCAGAGGGTGATGGGAATCTGGAATGCGCTGCCTGGGAAGGTAGTGGAGGCCTTGAACCTTACAACCTCGAAAAAATATTTGGATAAGCACCTGAAATATCAGAACATTCAAAGATATGGGAGAAGTGCTGGAAAATGGGATTAGAGTGACTTTAGCAGTAGATATTGTCGGTGTGGACTCAGTGGGCCTTTTCTGCGCTGCACGACTCTATGAGGGTGTTCAAGGCAGCCCTTACTCAGCAACAACAGCTCACCAACGCTCAGTTCGGGTTCCAGCAGGAACACTCAGTTGTTGGCCTCATTCTTGCCTTGGGCCAAATGTGGACAAAAGAGCTGAACTCAGGCAGAGGAGGTTGGGGAGGGGAGTGAGATCAAGGCCCGATTTGACTGGGTGTCATGTTAAGGAGTCTGAACACAGTTGAAGTCATTGGGAGTCAGGGGAAAGCTCTCCACGGGCTGGAGAGTTTTCTCTTTAACTGGCACAGAGGACGTTTGTTATTGGAGGCCCCTCACCTCAGGCCCAGGGCATTGCTGCACGGGTAATCCCCAAGGCCCAACCATCTCCATCCTTTATCAATGACATGAGGACGGTCTCAACAGGGATCTTGGGTTCATGTCGCACTATCTGTAACCCCCGTGACTTGCCTGGGTTTGCAAAACCTCACTTACTGTACTGTCTGGAGACAATACACATCTCTTTAACCTGTGATCAGTGCTCCTTCCACTCATATTATCAGCCACTTTAAGACTTGAACAGCAGGTTAGGTGTAAGGATTCGCATTCTAATCAGTAATCTCTAAACTGTCTGTGCTTTATATGCTCTGTCTGAGGCCAGAACTCTCCATTCACCTGACGAAGGGGCTAACCCCGAAAGCTTGTGAGTATATTATCAAATAAATAGGCTGGACTAAAACCTGGTGTTGTCAGACTTTTTACTGTGTTTACGCCAGTCCAACGCCGGCATACCCACATCATGTCTCCCTCCACAATCAGGGTCAGAAGTGGGAAAGATCACTGATTACACAGTGTCCAGGACCATTTGCATCTCCTCAGTACCGAAGCACTCTGTGTATGCAAACAGCAAAACCTGGACAATATTCCACTTTGGGCTGATAAGTGGCCAACAATATTCATGCCACACAAGGGCCTGGAAGTGATGATTTCCAATAAGAGAGAATCTAATCATCTCCCCTTGACATTCAATGGCATTAGCAATGCTGAATCCCCCACTAGCAATATCCCTGGAGTTACCTTTAACTGAAATCTTAGCTGGAGCAGCCATCTAAATCCTGTGGCTACAAGAGTAGGCCAGAGGCTGGGATTTCCTTTCTTTTTTTGAAGTTTATTTATTAGTGTCACAGGGAGGCTTACACTAACACTGCAATGAAGTTACTGTGAAAATCCCCTCGTTGCCACAGTCTGGCGCCTGTCCGGGTACACTGAGAGAGAACTTAGCATGGCCAATGCAGCCAACCAGCACGTCTTTTGCAGAGTAATTCAACTCCTGGTTCCCCAAAGCCCATCCCCCATCTACACACATGGGTCAGGAGGCGATGGAATACTCTCCACTTGCCTGGATGAGAGCAGCTCCAACAACACTCAAGGAGTTTGACACCCATCCAAGACAAAGCAGCTCAATGATGTGCAGGTTAGGTGGATTGACCATGCTGGATTGCCCCTTGGTGTCCAGGGATGGCCTGCTTAGGTGATTATAAATATGGAGTTTGGGGATTGGTGGTGGAGATGGGTAGGATGTTTTTTCAGAGAGTCAGTGCAGACTTGATGGGCCGAATGGTCTCTTTTTGCACTGTCGGGATTCTATGGTTCGATCAGAATCCCATCCGCTATTTACAAGATGCATTGCAACAACTCAGCAAGGTTCCTTAGATGGCAAGTTGCAAATCGGTGACCTGGACCACCTAGAAGGACAAGGACAGCAGATGCAGCCAAACACTGCCACGTAAATTCCCCTCCGAGTTACGTGTCATTCTGACCTAGAAATATATCACTGTTGGTTCTGGCGCAGGTCCTGGGATTCTTGGTTCACTTGACTGCGGGATAATACACATGGAAAGCAGCAGTTCAAAAAGGCAGCTCGCCAATAGCTCAAGGGGAACTGGGGTGGGCAATAAATGCTGGCAATGCGCACGACTCGAGAACAAGTAGGTGTAAGATTAGAGCGTGAAGTCTCTCTTTGTAATCGGGACCCTGATCGCTCTTTCAGATGGAGGTCAAAGATTTCGCTGCATTATTTTGAAGAAATGGAGGACGGTTCTCCCCAAAATTTTGGAGCGAACATTTATCCTTCTGCCAACCAAAAGTAGTCAATCGATTTGGTTATTATCACTTTGGGAGTTGCTTGTGTGCTAATTAACTGCCATATTTCCCACAGCAGCGACTCAACTGAAAAAAAAAACAGGACAATGGCTGTAAAATGCTTCAGTGCGTTCCACTGGTTTGGGAAGTGAAATCTCTCAAATTCCAAATTATCCTCAGGGTGCCTGTACATTCCTGACATGTTTGCAATCTCTGTGTCTCTATTGATAGAACATAGAACATAGAACATTACAGCACAAACAGGCCCTTCGGCCCTCGAGTTGCGCCGATCGCATCAACCCCACCAATCTATAGACCTATCTATAACCCCCAATCCCATTAAACCCCATATACTCATCCAGAAGTCTTTTAAAAGACCCCAGCGAGTTCGCCTCCACCACCGACGACGGCAGCCGATTCCAATCACTCACTACCCTCTGAGTGAAAAACTTACCCCTAACATCACCTCTGTACTTCCCTCCCCGCACCTTAAATCTGTGTCCTCTCGTAGCGACCATTTCAACCCGGGGAAATAGCCTCTGAGAGTCCACCCTATCTATTCCTCTCAACATTTTATAAACTTCTATCAGGTCGCCTCTCAACCTTCGCCTCTCCAGGGAAAAGAGTCCCAGCTCCCTCAACCTATCTTCATAAGGCATGCCTCCCAGTCCAGGCAACATCCTTGTAAATCTCCTCTGCACCCTTTCAATAGCTTCTACGTCTTTCCTATAGTGAGGCGACCAGAACTGCGCACAGTACTCCAAATGAGGCCTGACGAGGGTCCTGTAAAGTTGCAGCATTACCTCCCGACTCCTAAACTCAATCCCTCGATTAATGAAGACCAGTACACCATACGCCTTCTTGACCACCTCCTCCACCTGCGAGGCCGATTTAAGAGTCCTGTGAACCCGGACCCCGAGATCCTTGATGTGCGAATGTAGGCCAGCAATCCATTGTGCAAGTTGATATCTTTCGGGTGGCACAATGGTTAGCATCGCTGCCTCACAGCACCAGGGGTCCTGGGATCAATTCCTGGCTTGGGTCACTATCTGTGCGGAGTCTGCACATTTATTTATTGACTGTCACAAGTAGATTTACATTAACACTGCAATTAAGTTACTGTGAATATCCTCTAGTCGCCACACTCTGGTGTCTGTTCGGGTACACTGAGAGACAATTTAGCATGGCTAATGCCCCTAACCAGCACGTCTTTCAAGCTGTGGGAAGAGACTGGAGCACCCGGAGGAAACCCACACAGACACAGGGAGAATGTGCAAACTCCACTCAGACAGTGTCCTAAGGCTAGAATTGAACTCGGGTCCCTGGCACTGTGAGGCAGCAATGCTAACCACTCTGCCACCGTGTCGCCCATAGGCACTGTGCTATCACTAATAAACAAACTTTAAACTTTTAACATTAAACTTTAATTTTTTTTTCATTTTAAAACTTTATTTCGTCCCCTTGTTTATTTAACCATTCACAAAACCTGACCTTGACACAGGGCTGTAAAATCCTTGCAGCCAGTCCCCACAACGCAGGGAGTGGAGAGGGAACGGCCATACATTACTGACCTCACTGTGGGTTCACCACATCCATGTTTCAAGATTGCAGTGCAGCGAGGTCCCTCTTTGTGAGATATGGATGGTACCAATAGCACACAAAACAATACTTTTCATTTGTTAGTACAGACAATAATAAATCAAAACAAATCAGGGTCACGAGAAACACCATAGGAATGTGTAGTCAGGTGTATGAGCTTATATGTTACGAGGACTGAATATTTCCAAACCAGTTATCACATTCCAGTGAAATATGAGTGAAGGGTCACACTGACAGGTGGAAGGGGTCTCCTGAATCTGGGGTCACAAAAATCTCACTGACCAGTGATTTAATCAGTGATCGCTCTCACTGACCTATAGTAAAGTTGTCGGTGTCACAATCTCACTGTCATCTTTTATTCCTTATTTTCGACCTGG
Source organism: Prionace glauca (assembly GCA_037974335.1). Lineage (NCBI taxonomy): Eukaryota > Metazoa > Chordata > Chondrichthyes > Carcharhiniformes > Carcharhinidae > Prionace > Prionace glauca. The sequence goes on along the minus strand of CM075754.1, from coordinate 1,648,910 downwards.
TGTTTGCAACACCCTGAAATTTGGGGTGGGTGAGCCCCCCCCCCGCCCTCCCCCCCACTCAGCCACTGCACTGAGTTGCAGCCGGCTCCTCGACCTCCCATTACACCCCCTGACCAAAGGGAAAGGCTACTGTCCCGGTCAGCTGTCCAGATATCATTCCATCAGCAGCATTGGCAGAACACTCCCCAGCCCAGCCCGCATGTTGTGTGTACACCAGCTACCTGTACACCTCCAACAAGCCAGACAGGCTGCTCTTCCTCTTCCATCCCCATTCTGTGTCCTGGTTTTGTAGGGAGGCCGGCAAGCTGCCTTTTCCATTCGCCCGCTTGTAAATGTCCCTCACCGACACAGCCTGGATGTTCCCTTCAAGAGGAAAGATTTTGTGTCAGTGAACAGTAAGAGATTTCCTTACAAACAACAGATTCCCCCAGTAACAGGAGTTGTCCTTAATGTTTCGACTGTGACTTTTTCCAGCTGTTGTTCACTGGTTTACAAAGCTGATCTCAAACCTGGAGCCATCATTTATGGGATCGTTTAGTTACAAACTAAGACCAGGATTCAAAAAGTGCTTTTACAACAGGAACTGGGACGGGTTTCTTATTAAATCACTACTTTCTTTTCACTGAATCCCCACAGTGCAGGAGGAGGCCATTCAGCCCGTCAAAATAATTTCCAAAAATATACTTTATTCATAAATCTGTAAAAATGACTCAGGGTGGCACAGTGGTTAGCACTGCTGCCCCACAGTGCCAGGGACCGGGGTTCAATACTGGCACTTGGGTAACTATATGGATTTTGTCCCTTTTCTCCGTCTCTCCCTATGTTTCCTCCAGGTGCTCCAGTTTCCTCCCACACACCAAAGATGTGTGGTTGATTGGATCAGTTAAATTACCCCTTGTGGCAGGGGGATTAGCAGGGTAAATACGTGGGGTTATTTGGATAGGGCCTGTCGTCAGTGCAAGCTCAATGGCCCAAATGGCCTCCTTCTGCACTGTAGTGATTCTGTGAATCTAGTTTAAATTTAGCCTGATATAAATCTTCTTATTTTTTCACGGAATGTGGGAATCACTGGCACAGTCAGCATTTGTTACTGATCCCGAATTGCCCCTTGAACTGAGTGGCTTGCCAGGTCATTTCAGAGGACAGTTAAGAGTCCAACCTGGAGTCATGTGTCGGCCAGACCGGGTCAGGACAGCAGATTTCCTTCTCTAAAGGACATTTCCAGACCAGATGGGTTTTTAGGGCAATTGACATTACAATTTTTTTTATTGAATTCAAATTTCACCATCTGCTGTGGTGGGATTCGAACCCGGGTCCCACAGCATTACCCTGGGTCTCTGAATTACGAGTCCTGTGACAATTCCACTCTGCCACAACCTTCCTAAAAATACAATGCAGTTCATTTTCTTAAAATACAGCATGTACCAGTCTGGATCTCCCTCACTACACTGACAATTACAGGTTAAATGATAAGAATATTTTCTTTCTGGTTAAACAGCTACTGGTTAGATTGGAATTCACTCTGTGTATTTACGCAGTGTGTTCCCTCACAACAATGCAGCTCCTCAACTCTGTCTTCCTTTCAAACTAAACTTTGCAAGTCTTGTAAACCCAAGCTTGGTGTCACCGTTTTCCCAGTTTCCCCCTCCTCTCTCACTGTTCCCCAGCTTAGCCTGGGGCAACTCAGTGGCCACAGTCTTTCTCACTGCGATTGTCACTGCCTGACGAGATGTAACTCTGTAAATATTTCCTGTGTTATCTCATATTCTCCAAGAGATGGTGCTAACAGCAGCAGAATAACAGTCACCCACTTGTCCTGTTATTTAAAGGTTATCTGGTGAATGCAGGCAGCACGGTGACACAGTGGTTAGCAATGCTGCCTCACAGGGCCGTAGACCTGGGTTCAATTCCAGCCTTCGGTGACTGTCTGTGTGGAGACTGCACATTCTCCCTGTGTCTGCGTAGGTTTCGTCCAGGTGCTCCAGTTTCCTCCCATAGTCCAAAGGTGCGCGGGTTAGGTTGATTGGCCATGCTAAATTGACCCTCAGTCCCGGGGCATTTGCAGGGTAAACATTTGCGGTTGAGGGGATAGAGCCTGGGTGGGTTTGTGGTCAGTGCAGAGTCAATGGGCTGAATGGCCTTCTTCTGCACTGTAGGGATTCTATGATTCAATGATTTAATTCCCGGCTTGAGTCACTGTTTGAGAGGAGTCTGCATGTTCTCCCCGTCTCTGCATGGGTTTCCTAGAAGCAGGAGGAGGCCATTCAGCCCATCAAGCCTGCTCCGCCATTCATTCTGATCAAAGCTGATCACTGAATTCAAGATCCTGATTCCCCCCCTTTCTCCCATATCCCTTCAGCCCTTAGTCGCAAGAGTTATATCGAATTTCTTCTTGAAATCAGACAATGTACGGTTCCCTTCCACAGTCCAAAGAAGTGTGGGTCAGATGGATTAGCCGTAGAGAATGTGTGGGGTGACAGGGAATGGGGGGGAGGGTGTGTGTGGGGCCTGGGTGGGACCAAAGGACACGGGATTGAGAAGAGGTGAAATGTTAAAAACATTTATATTTACATGAGTAGATTAGGATTTGGACGACACTGTCTGACACGAGGGGTCCATAACCAGGATTGCACAGGGCATGCAGCACAGTAGGCCATTCGGCCCAACCAGTCCATTCAAACCTCCTCTCATGCTTTTCTAAATCTGTCATCAGTTTCCTCCCAGAGTCCAAAGATGTGCAGATTAGGGAGATTGGCCAGGCTGCACTGCCCCTTAGCGGCCCAAGCTATAGGTTAGAGGGGTTAGCCGTGGTGAACATGTGGGGTTACGGGGATACAGCAGAGGAGAGAGTCCAGGTAAGATACTCTGTAAGAGAGTTGGTGCAGCCTTGATGGGTTGAATAGCTTCCTTCTGTGCTACAGGGATTCTATGATCATACCTTTCCATTCCCTTCTCCATCATTTGCTTGTCAAGTTTCCCCTCAAATACATCAAGTTTAGTTTGGTTTATTTATTAGCGTCACAAGTAGGCTTACATTAACACTGCAATGAAGTTACTGTGAAACTCTCCTAGTCACCAGACTCCGGCGCCTGTTCGGGTACACTGTGGGAGAATTTAGCACGGGCAATGCTCCGAACCAGCACATCTTTCGGACTGTGGGAGGAAACCGGAGCACATGGAGGAAACCCACATAGACATGGGGAGAATGTGCAGACTCCACACAGACAGTGACCCAAGCAGGGAATCGAACCTGGGTCTCTGGCGCTGCGAGGCAGCAGTGCTAACCACTGTGCCACCGTGCTACCAATGATGTGGAGATATTTTTCAGTGAGATGAACTTTCAAGTTAAATTTACACTTCCGAGGAGCTGCAGATGTTGATGGTCCCTCAGAGTTTGGTACTGAACGTACACAGAGCAGGAGAAGTTTCCAGTTCAGGCCAAAGAGAGCGTCTCATTGGAGGTTTCTGAAAGGAGGGGGGAATGGTGTCGAGGTTATGACAGACTATGAGATAGAAATGTCGAAGGTAGAACATAAGAAATAGGAGCAGCAGCAGGCCATTCAGCCCTTCGAGCCTCCTTCACCATTCATCACGATCACTGCTGACCATCCAAAACAACAGCTTCATCCTGCTTTTTCCCTGTAATCTCAATCCCATTCGCCTCAAGTGCTATATCCAGCCACCTCTTGGATACATTTAATGTTTTGACATCAACAGCTTCCTGTGGGAATGAATTCCACAGGCTCACACTCTTAGGGTGAAGAAATGTCTCCTCATCTCCGTCTGACCCCTGGTTCTGGATTCCCCCACCATCAGGAACATCCTCCCTGCATCGACCCTGTTAGTCCTGTTAGAATTTTATTAGTCTCTATGAGATCCTCCCCTCATTCATCTGAACTCTAGCGAAAACAATCTTAATCTCTCCTCTTACATCAGTCCCACCATCCCCGGAATCAGCCTGGTAAACCTTTGCTGCACTCCCTCGAGAGCAAGAACATCCTTCCTCAGGAAAAGAGACTAAAACTGCACACAATACTCTAGGTGTGACCTCACCAAGGCCCCTGTATCATTGCAACAAGAAGTCTCACAACACCAGGTTAAAGTCCAACAGGTTTGTGAGACTTTTTACTGTGTTTACCCCAGTCCAACGCCGGCATCTCCACATCATCATTGTAACAACACATCCTGTTCCTGTAACCGTAACATCTCGCAATGAAGGCCAACATACCAATTGCCTTCTTTATCGCCTGTTGTACCTGCAGGCTTACCGTCAGATAGAATACCATTTCAGAGGGTGTGGAATGATGGCTGAAGCCGGGAATGGGAAGTGGTTGACAGCATGAGTCACTGGGACAAATGGCTGGAAGGGTGAAGTGAGACGGTCCTGGGAGTTAGGCGAGAGATCGAGGGCTTCGAATTTCCTCTCCCCTGCTGGAAGCGGAGGTGGCTAGTGGAGTTTGGCAGCGATGGGCAGGCAGCACATTGCATGGCAGAGGGCACAGACTCAGCATTTTCCACTGGCATTGGCTGCTGAAGGGCCAAAGGTCATCTGTCTCGTGATCAGATGACTCAGCACCAGCTCGGTGGGCAGTATTTTGTACTCACACAGTGACAGGTTAAAATGGAGCCACATCACAGGGTGGAATTGAATACAAAAGTAGCACAGTTAGTCTTCAGTTATTCAGGGTGTTGGTGAGACCACACACTATTTACAGTATTACTCTCCTTATTTAAAAAAAGATGTAAATGCAATGCAGAGAAGTTTTACTAGACTAATAACATCTGTACACATCTCTGGTGCGGCCGCACTTGGAGTTTTGTGTGCAGTTCTGGTCCCCACATTAGAACATAGAACATAGAACATTACAGCACAAACAGGCCCTTCGGTCCTCGAGTTGCGCCGATCGCATCAACCCCACCAATCTATAGACCTATCTATAACCCCCAATCCCATTAAACCCCATATACTCATCCAGAAGTCTTTTAAAAGACCCCAGCGAGTTCGCCTCCACCACCGACGACGGCAGCCGATTCCAATCACTCACTACCCTCTGAGTGAAAAACTTACCCCTAACATCACCTCTGTACTTCCCTCCCCGCACCTTAAATCTGTGTCCTCTCGTAGCGACCATTTCAACCCGGGGAAATAGCCTCTGAGAGTCCACCCTATCTATTCCTCTCAACATTTTATAAACTTCTATCAGGTCGCCTCTCAACCTTCGCCTCTCCAGGGAAAAGAGTCCCAGCTCCCTCAACCTATCTTCATAAGGCATGCCTCCCAGTCCAGGCAACATCCTTGTAAATCTCCTCTGCACCCTTTCAATAGCTTCTACGTCTTTCCTATAGTGAGGCGACCAGAACTGCGCACAGTACTCCAAATGAGGCCGGACGAGGGTCCTGTAAAGTTGCAGCATTACCTCCCGACTCCTAAACTCAATCCCTCGATTAATGAAGGCCAGTACACCATACGCCTTCTTGACCACCTCCTCCACCTGCGAGGCCGATTTAAGAGTCCTGTGAACCCGGACCCCGAGATCCTTCTGCTCTTCAACGCTACTAAGACACCTGCCCTTAATAGTGTACTCGTTCACAGGAAGGATGTAGAGGCTTTGGAGAGGGTGCAGAGGAGGTTTACCAGGATGTTGCCTGGTATGGAGGGGAGATCCTATGAGGAGAGACTGAGAGATTTGGGGTTGTTTTCGCTGGAAAGAAGGCGGCTAAGAGGGGATCTCATTGAAACATATAAGATGATTAGAGGTTTAGACAGGGTAGATAGTGATAGCCTTTTTCCTAGGATGGAGAAAGCTAACACGAGGGGGCACGATTTTAAATTAAGGGGGGGTAGTTATAGGACAGATGTCAGGGGTAGGTTCTTTACCCAGAGGGTGGTGAGGGACTGGAATGCCCTGCCAGCTGCAGTTGTAAATGCACCTAGTTTGGGGGCGTTTAAAAGATCTGTGGATAGGTTTATGGATGAAAAGGGATTGGTTTAGGCTAGTGGGTCATAGTTTTGTAACTGGTCGGCGCAACATCGTGGGCCGAAGGGCCTGTTCTGCGCTGTAATGTTCTATGTTCTATGTTCTAATAACAGGAATGGTCTTATAAAAGGTTGGAGAAGTTAGGTTCGTACCCAGCAAGGTTTAGAAGCGTAAGAGGCAACTGGGCTTAAACCTGTGGATCCTAAAGGGGTATTAACAGAGTGGATGTGGAGAGGCTGTTTCCACGTGGCAGAGAATCTAGAACAAGAGTCACTGTTTAACACTAAGGGGTCCGTTTAGGGCAGAGATGAGAATCTTTTTCTCTCAGAGCATCCTAAGTCTTTGGAAATCTCTTCCTCAAAGAGAGGGTGGCACAGTGGTTAGTGCTACTGCACTAGGGACCTGGGTTCAATTCCAGCCTCGGGTCACTGTCTGTGTGGAGTCTGCACATTCTCCCCGTGTCTGCGTGGGTTTCCTCCCACTGTCCAAAGATGCACAGGTTAGGTGGATTGGCCATGCTAAATTGCTCTTTAGTGCCCAAAGATGTGTAGGTCAGGGGGATTACTGGGGTAAGTACGTGGATTTACGGGGATGGGTTGGATTGTTGTTGAAGATTCGGTGCAGACTCAATGGGCTGAATGGCCTCCTTCCTCACTGCAATGGTTCTATGGTTCAGTGGAAACAGAATTTGATGATTGCTAAGCCAGGGCTAGATGGATTCTTGATTAACGAGGGGGGTGAAACGTTGTCAGGGTGGGCAGGATGTGGGGTTGAGGTTACAGTCAGATCGTCACGTAGGGAGGGGTCACCACTCTTGCTCTTAATTCACATGGAACAGTAACCAAAACCCTCGAGGAGGGATAGTGGGGGATGCTGAATAACCAGATCCAGGGAACACTCCTGCTTACCGTAACCAAACATAACGTACAAGACCCCTCCTCCAGTCGTGTACGCCTTTGGGCCAATCAGCTTGCCTTCGCCAGTCACATTGTAAGTAACCACCTGACCAATCAGGGTCCCAGTCGCTCCTGACACAAACGCAAAGGAGACGTCACGAACACGGCTGGTCTGAAATGGAAACAATTCATTAGAACAAGGCACCCAAAGTCTTCGATATTCAAGCACACACACTGCATACATTCACACGCATGTACGCACTCGCACACGCTCACTGCCCTTTACTGTCAGGGGAATTAGCAGGGTAAATACATGAGGTTACGGGGATTGTTGTTGGATTCTGCACTTTAGGAATTCTATGATTCTATCTAAGGATTAGCTTTGGATTCTTCCTTCACCAACTGGCTATCAGGAGGACACCCCAGAGCAGTGACTCTCCAAGGGGCTTTCTGAATGGGTGACGTACTTTAAAGGTGGGATCTGCACCATCTCACTCACACCCTGCTGCTCAAAGACCACAAACAGGTAACTGCAGCAAGCATGTGTGTGCGTGTGACTATGTATAATCCAAAGCTAATTTGCACATGTATGTGTGTGTGTGCGCGCATGTGTGTGCATGCATGCACGTGTACGCACGTCTGTGCATGTGAGTGTGCACATAGAATGGCATCTTTTGTTAGCACACAGCAGGAGTTATTTGATTTGTGCGACTGTCCACATTACACATGGCCCTACACCCCACCAAGCTAAGCAGTATCTGCTGTAATAGGGCAGCAGTGGGAAGGGTTACTCTGGGACATGGGTGATGTGCATGGGGACTCACCACTGGCTGAGGGCAGGGCATATCTGCCTCTGAACAGGCACAGTGAGTGTGGGCAAAGGCCAAAGGTGAAAGGAAAACATGATCATTTTTATCCTCACTGTAACCTGGCAACAACACATGTGCAAGTCACCAATCAGTGAGGATGAACCCAAGAGGACAACACTGGGGTAAATAACAAGGATGGCCTGAAGCTAAAGGAGCTGTATTTATCACTGTACCTCCTCAAAATGTTTGGAAGAGTTTAACATCTGACAGGTTATTCTGAAACGCAGTCATTAAGTTGTCATTAGTGTCACAAGTAGGCTGACATTAACACTGCAGGGAAGTTGCTGTGAAAATTCCCTAGTCGCCACATTCCGTGTACCTGTTAACAGTGCGCACTGAGGGAGAATTTAGCACAGCCAATGCACCTAACCAGTACATCTTTCAGGCTGTGGGAGGAAACCCATGCAGACATGGGGAGAATGTGCAGACTGCACACAGACAGTGACCCAAGCCGCGAATCGAACGCAGGACCCTGGCGCTGTGAGGCAGCAGTGTGGGATTGCAACAGCTCAAACTCTAGACAACCAAGTTTCCACAAACAAACAAAGTAAATGATCTTTCCTGGTGTTAATCTGAGGGAGGGACGGTGCCTCAGATAGCGGGAGAGCTCAGTGCTCTGCTTCCCTTTCAGATCATACACGTGCACCAGAACATGGTTTAGTTCTACACAAAATATGACATCTCTGACAATCACACACCCTTCAGTATTGTACGTGACTGTCAGCGAAGACCCCAGGGGCAAATTTCTGCTAAGGTCTTTCACTTGCATCTTTCTAACTTCCACAGTGAAGGTGCACAATTTCAGCCTGTGTGTCCGAACGCTGGTATGAGGATCGATTCCACAATCTTCCGGCTGAAGGCAAGAGCAGTACCACTGAAACAAGCCAGCACTTACTAAGCATGAAGGGTGATTGCCACCCGAACAGCGGAAGGTGCCAACCTGTGGTTATTTCACTGGGAGCTGAGAGTTGTTCCGTACCGGTACAGTAGAGGCTCTGCTCCCGAGGAGTATGTCTGCAAACCCATCGCTGTCTATATCAGGGAGGAGCAGTGCCGGGGCGGCTGGAGTCTGATGGGATTGGTACACACTCTTCATTTCCCACAGGCTACTTCCTGAAAAACAATAGTGAATAATGTGGTTTCCTAACACAGACAGAGCGCATCGTAACACCGGTTACTGTCACAGAGAGTGAACTGTCACAGAGAGTGTGCTGTAACGCAGGGTCCAGTCACAGACAGAGTGCGCTGTAACGCAGGGTCCAGTCACAGACAGAGTGCGCTGTAACGCAGGGCCCAGTCACAGACAGAGTGCGCTGTAACGCAGGGCCCAGTCACAGACAGAGTGCGCTGTAAAGCAGGGCCCAGTCACAGAGAGAGTGCGCTGTAACGCAGGGTCCAGTCACAGACAGAGTGCGCTGTAATGCAGGGTCCAGTCACAGACAGAGTGCGCTGTAACGCAGGGTCCAGTCACAAACAGAGTGCGCTGTAAAGCAGGGCCCAGTCACAGGGAGAGTGCGCTGTAAAGCAGGGCCCAGTCACAGACAGAGTGCGCTGTAACGCAGGGTCCAGTCACAGACAGAGTGCGCTGTAACGCAGGGCCCAGTCACAGAGAGAGTGTGCTGTAACGCAGGGTCCAGTCACAGACAGAGTGCGCTGTAACGCAGGGTCCAGTCACAGACAGAGTGCGCTGTAACGCAGGGCCCAGTCACAGACAGAGTGCGCTGTAACGCAGGGTCCAGTCACAGACAGAGTGCACTGTAACGCAGGGCCCAGTCACCGAGAGAGTGCGCTGTAACGCAGGGTCCAGTCACAAACAGAGTGCGCTGTAAAGCAGGGTCCAGTCACAGACAGAGTGCGCTGTAAAGCAGGGCCCAGTCACAGAGAGAGTGCGCTGTAAAGCAGGGCCCAGTCACAGACAGAGTGCGCTGTAACGCAGGGCCCAGTCACAGAGAGAGTGCGCTGTAATGCAGGGTCCAGTCACAGACAGAGTGCGCTGTAACGCAGGGCCCAGTCACAGACAGAGTGCGCTGTAAAGCAGGGCCCAGTCACAGACAGAGTGCGCTGTAAAGCAGGGCCCAGTCACAGACAGAGTGCGCTGCAACGCAGGGTCCAGTCACAGACAGAGTGCGCTGCAACGCAGGGTCCAGTCACAGACAGAGTGCGCTGCAACGCAGGGTCCAGTCACAGACAGAGTGCGCTGCAACGCAGGGTCCAGTCACAGACAGAGTGCGCTGTAACGCAGGGCCCAGTCACAGAGAGAGTGCGCTGTAAAGCAGGGTCCAGTCACAGACAGAGTGCGCTGTAATGCAGGGCCCAGTCACAGAGTGCGCTGTTACGCAGAGTCCAGTCACAGACAGAGTGCGCTGTAAAGCAGGGCCCAGTCACAGACAGAGTGCGCTGTAACGCAGGGTCCAGTCACAGACAGAGTGCGCTGTAACACAGGGTCCAGTCACAGACAGAGTGCGCAGTAACGCAGGGTCCAGTCACAGACAGAGTGCGCTGTAACACAGGGTCCAGTCACAGACAGAGTGCGCTGTAAAGCAGGGCCCAGTCACAGACAGAGTGCGCTGCAACGCAGGGTCCAGTCACAGACAGAGAGCGCTGTAACGCAGGGTCCAGTCACAGACAGAGTGCGCTGTAACGCAGGGCCCAGTCACAGAGAGAGTGCGCTGTAACGCAGGGTCCAGTCACAAACAGAGTGCGCTGTAACGCAGGGCCCAGTCACAGACAGAGTGCACTGTAACGCAGGGCCCAGTCACCGAGAGAGTGCGCTGTAACGCAGGGTCCAGTCACAGAGAGAGTGCGCTGTAACGCAGGGCCCAGTCACAGGCAGAGTGCGCAGTAAAGCAGGGCCCAGTCACAGACAGAGTGCGCTGTAACGCAGGGCCCAGTCACAGACAGAGTGCACTGTAACGCAGGGTCCAGTCACAGAGAGAGTGCGCTGTAACGCAGGGCCCAGTCACAGAGAGAGTGCGCTGTAAAGTAGGGTCCAGTCACAGACAGAGCGCGCTGTAACGCAGGGCCCAGTCACAGAGAGAGTGCGCTGTAACGCAGTGCCCAGTCACAGAGAGAGTGCGCTGTAACACAGGGCCCAGTCACAGGCAGAGTGCGCAGTAAAGCAGGGCCCAGTCACAGACAGAGTGCGCTGTAACGCAGGGCCCAGTCACAGACAGAGTGCACTGTAACGCAGGGCCCAGTCACAGAGAGAGTGCGCTGTAAAGCAGGGCCCAGTCACAGACAGAGTGCGCTGTAACGCAGGGTCCAGTCACAGACAGAGTGCGCTGTAACGCAGGGTCCAGTCACAGAGAGAGTGCGCTGTAACGCAGGGCCCAGTCACAGACAGAGTGCGCTGTAATGCAGGGCCCAGTCACAGACAGAGTGCGCTGTAACGCAGGGTCCAGTCACAGACAGAGTGCGCTGTAACGCAGGGTCCAGTCACAGACAGAGTGCGCTGTAACGCAGGGCCAAGTCACAGACAGAGTGCGCTGTAACACAGGGTCCAGTCACAGACAGAGTGCGCTGTAACGCAGGGTCCAGTCACAGACAGAGTGCGCTGTAACGCAGGGTCCAGTCACAGACAGAGTGCGCTGTAACGCAGGGTCCAGTCACAGACAGAGTGCGCTGTAAGGCAGGGTCCAGTCACAGACAGAGTGTGCTGTAACGCAGGGTCCAGTCACAAACCGAGTGCGCTGTACGCAGGGTCCAGTCACAGACAGAGTGCGCTGTAAAGCAGGGTCCAGTCACAGAGAGTGCGCTGTAACGCAGGGCCCAGTCACAGACAGAGTGCGCTGTAAAGCAGGGTCCAGTCACAGAGAGTGCGCTGTAACGCAGGGCCCAGTCACAGACAGAGTGCGCTGTAACACAGGGTCCAGTCACAGACAGAGTGCGCTGTAACGCAGGGTCCAGTCACAGACAGAGTGCGCTGTAACGCAGGGTCCAGTCACAGAGAGAGTGCGCTGTAACGCAGGATCCAGTCACAGACAGAGTGCGCTGTAACGCAGGGTCCAGTCACAGAGTGCACTGTAACGCAGGGTCCAGTCACAAGTGCGCTGTAATGCAGGGTCCAGTCACAGACAGAGTGCGCTGTAACGCAGGGCCCAGTCACAGAGAGAGTGCGCTGTAACGCAGGGCCCAGTCACAGACAGAGTGCGCTGTAACGCAGGGTCCAGTCACAGAGTGCGCTGTAACGCAGGGTCCAGTCACAGAGTGCGCTGTAAAGCAGGGTCCAGTCACAGACAGAGTGCGCTGTAACGCAGGGTCCAGTCACAGACAGAGTGCGCTGAAACGCAGGGTCCAGTCACAGAGTGCGCTGTAAAGTAGGGTCCAGTCACAGAGTGCGCTGTAAAGCAGGGTCCAGTCACAGACAGAGTGCACTGTAACGCAGGGTCCAGTCACAGACGGAGTGCGCTGTAAAGTAGGGTCCAGTCACAGACAGAGTGCGCTGTAACGCAGGGTCCAGTCACAGACAGAGTGCGCTGTAACGCAGGGTCCAGTCACAGAGAGAGTGCGCTGTAACGCAGGGCCCAGTCACAGACAGAGTGCGCTGTAATGCAGGGCCCAGTCACAGACAGAGTGCGCTGTAACGCAGGGTCCAGTCACAGACAGAGTGCGCTGTAACGCAGGGTCCAGTCACAGACAGAGTGCGCTGTAACGCAGGGCCAAGTCACAGAGAGAGTGCGCTGTAACGCAGGGCCCAGTCACAGACAGAGTGCGCTGTAATGCAGGGCCCAGTCACAGACAGAGTGCGCTGTAACGCAGGGTCCAGTCACAGACAGAGTGCGCTGTAACGCAGGGTCCAGTCACAGACAGAGTGCGCTGTAACGCAGGGCCAAGTCACAGACAGAGTGCGCTGAAACGCAGGGTCCAGTCACAGAGTGCGCTGTAAAGTAGGGTCCAGTCACAGAGTGCGCTGTAAAGCAGGGTCCAGTCACAGACAGAGTGCACTGTAACGCAGGGTCCAGTCACAGACGGAGTGCGCTGTAAAGTAGGGTCCAGTCACAGACAGAGTGCGCTGTAACGCAGGGTCCAGTCACAGACGGAGTGCGCTGTAACGCAGGGCCCAGTCACAGACAGAGTGCGCTGTAACGCAGGGCCCAGTCACAGACAGAGTGCACTGTAACGCAGGGTCCAGTCACAGAGAGAGTGCGCTGTAACGCAGGGCCCAGTCACAGAGAGAGTGCGCTGTAAAGTAGGGTCCAGTCACAGACAGAGCGCGCTGTAACGCAGGGCCCAGTCACAGAGAGAGTGCGCTGTAACGCAGTGCCCAGTCACAGAGAGAGTGCGCTGTAACACAGGGCCCAGTCACAGGCAGAGTGCGCAGTAAAGCAGGGCCCAGTCACAGACAGAGTGCGCTGTAACGCAGGGCCCAGTCACAGACAGAGTGCACTGTAACGCAGGGCCCAGTCACAGAGAGAGTGCGCTGTAAAGCAGGGCCCAGTCACAGACGGAGTGCGCTGTAACGCAGGGTCCAGTCACAGACAGAGTGCGCTGTAACGCAGGGTCCAGTCACAGAGAGAGTGCGCTGTAACGCAGGGCCCAGTCACAGACAGAGTGCGCTGTAATGCAGGGCCCAGTCACAGACAGAGTGCGCTGTAACGCAGGGTCCAGTCACAGACAGAGTGCGCTGTAACGCAGGGTCCAGTCACAGACAGAGTGCGCTGTAACGCAGGGCCAAGTCACAGACAGAGTGCGCTGTAACACAGGGTCCAGTCACAGACAGAGTGCGCTGTAACGCAGGGTCCAGTCACAGACAGAGTGCGCTGTAACGCAGGGTCCAGTCACAGACAGAGTGCGCTGTAACGCAGGGTCCAGTCACAGACAGAGTGCGCTGTAAGGCAGGGTCCAGTCACAGACAGAGTGTGCTGTAACGCAGGGTCCAGTCACAAACCGAGTGCGCTGTAACGCAGGGCCCAGTCACAGACAGAGTGCGCTGTAACGCAGGGTCCAGTCACAGACAGAGTGCGCTGTACGCAGGGTCCAGTCACAGACAGAGTGCGCTGTAAAGCAGGGTCCAGTCACAGAGAGTGCGCTGTAACGCAGGGCCCAGTCACAGACAGAGTGCGCTGTAAAGCAGGGTCCAGTCACAGAGAGTGCGCTGTAACGCAGGGCCCAGTCACAGACAGAGTGCGCTGTAACACAGGGTCCAGTCACAGACAGAGTGCGCTGTAACGCAGGGTCCAGTCACAGACAGAGTGCGCTGTAACGCAGGGTCCAGTCACAGAGAGAGTGCGCTGTAACGCAGGATCCAGTCACAGAGTGCACTGTAACGCAGGGTCCAGTCACAAGTGCGCTGTAATGCAGGGTCCAGTCACAGACAGAGTGCGCTGTAACGCAGGGCCCAGTCACAGAGAGAGTGCGCTGTAACGCAGGGCCCAGTCACAGACAGAGTGCGCTGTAACGCAGGGTCCAGTCACAGAGTGCGCTGTAACGCAGGGTCCAGTCACAGAGTGCGCTGTAAAGCAGGGTCCAGTCACAGACAGAGTGCGCTGTAACGCAGGGTCCAGTCACAGACAGAGTGCGCTGAAACGCAGGGTCCAGTCACAGAGTGCGCTGTAAAGTAGGGTCCAGTCACAGAGTGCGCTGTAAAGCAGGGTCCAGTCACAGACAGAGTGCACTGTAACGCAGGGTCCAGTCACAGACGGAGTGCGCTGTAAAGTAGGGTCCAGTCACAGACAGAGTGCGCTGTAACGCAGGGTCCAGTCACAGACAGAGTGCGCTGTAACGCAGGGTCCAGTCACAGAGAGAGTGCGCTGTAACGCAGGGCCCAGTCACAGACAGAGTGCGCTGTAATGCAGGGCCCAGTCACAGACAGAGTGCGCTGTAACGCAGGGTCCAGTCACAGACAGAGTGCGCTGTAACGCAGGGTCCAGTCACAGACAGAGTGCGCTGTAACGCAGGGCCAAGTCACAGAGAGAGTGCGCTGTAACGCAGGGCCCAGTCACAGACAGAGTGCGCTGTAATGCAGGGCCCAGTCACAGACAGAGTGCGCTGTAACGCAGGGTCCAGTCACAGACAGAGTGCGCTGTAACGCAGGGTCCAGTCACAGACAGAGTGCGCTGTAACGCAGGGCCAAGTCACAGACAGAGTGCGCTGAAACGCAGGGTCCAGTCACAGAGTGCGCTGTAAAGTAGGGTCCAGTCACAGAGTGCGCTGTAAAGCAGGGTCCAGTCACAGACAGAGTGCACTGTAACGCAGGGTCCAGTCACAGACGGAGTGCGCTGTAAAGTAGGGTCCAGTCACAGACAGAGTGCGCTGTAACGCAGGGTCCAGTCACAGACAGAGTGCGCTGTAACCCAGGGTCCAGTCACAGAGAGAGTGCGCTGTAACGCAGGGCCCAGTCACAGACAGAGTGCGCTGTAACGCAGGGTCCAGTCACAGACAGAGTGCGCTGTAACGCAGGGTCCAGTCACAGACAGAGTGCGCTGTAACGCAGGGTCCAGTCACAGACAGAGTGCGCTGTAACGCAGGGCC
Organism: Prionace glauca; assembly: GCA_037974335.1. Taxonomy (NCBI): domain Eukaryota; kingdom Metazoa; phylum Chordata; class Chondrichthyes; order Carcharhiniformes; family Carcharhinidae; genus Prionace; species Prionace glauca. The sequence goes on along the minus strand of CM075754.1, from coordinate 1,633,697 downwards.
AAGTCACAGACAGAGTGCGCTGTAACGCAGGGTCCAGTCACAGACGGAGTGCGCTGTAACGCAGGGCCCAGTCACAGACAGAGTGCGCTGTAAGGCAGGGTCCAGTCACAGACAGAGTGTGCTGTAACGCAGGGTCCAGTCACAAACAGAGTGCGCTGTAACGCAGGGCCCAGTCACAGACAGAGTGCGCTGTAACGCAGGGTCCAGTCACAGACGGAGTGCGCTGTAAAGCAGGGTCCAGTCACAGACAGAGTGCGCTGTAAAGCAGGGCCCAGTCACCGAGAGAGTGCGCTGTATCGCAGGGTCCAGTCACAAACAGAGTGCGCTGTAAAGCAGGGTCCAGTCACAGACAGAGTGCGCTGTAAAGCAGGGCCCAGTCACAGAGAGAGTGCGCTGTAACGCAGGGCCCAGTCACAGACAGAGTGCGCTGTAAAGTAGGGTCCAGTCACAGACAGAGTGCGCTGTAACGCAGGGTCCAGTCACAGACAGAGTGCGCTGTAAAGCAGGGCCCAGTCACAGAGAGAGTGCGCTGTAACGCAGGGTCCAGTCACAGAGAGAGTGCGCTGTAACGCAGGGTCCAGTCACAGACAGAGTGCGCTGTAACGCAGGGTCCAGTCACAGAGAGAGTGCGCTGTAACGCAGGGTCCAGTCACAGACAGAGTGCGCTGTAACGCAGGGTCCAGTCACAGAGAGAGTGCGCTGTAACGCAGGGTCCAGTCACAGAGAGAGTGCGCTGTAACGCAGGGCCCAGTCACAGACAGAGTGCGCTGTAAAGCAGGGCCCAGTCACAGACAGAGTGCGCTGTAAAGCAGGGTCCAGTCACCGAGAGAGTGCGCTGTAACGCAGGGTCCAGTCACAAACAGAGTGCGCTGTAAAGCAGGGTCCAGTCACAGACAGTGTGCGCTGTAAAGCAGGGCCCAGTCACAGAGAGAGTGCGCTGTAAAGCAGGGTCCAGTCACAGAGAGAGTGCGCTGTAACGCAGGGTCCAGTCACAGACAGAGTGCACTGTAACGCAGGGCCCAGTCACAGACAGAGTGCGCTGTAACGCAGGGCCCAGTCACAAACAGAGTGCGCTGTAAAGCAGGGCCCAGTCACCGAGAGAGTGCGCTGTAACGCAGGGTCCAGTCACAAACAGAGTGCGCTGTAACGCAGGGTCCAGTCACAGACAGAGTGCGCTGTAACGCAGGGCCCAGTCACAGAGAGAGTGCGCTGTAACGCAGGGTCCAGTCACAAACAGAGTGCGCTGTAACGCAGGGCCCAGTCACAGACAGAGTGCACTGTAACGCAGGGCCCAGTCACAGAGAGAGTGCGCTGTAACGCAGGGCCCAGTCACAGGCAGAGTGCGCAGTAAAGCAGGGCCCAGTCACAGACAGAGTGCGCTGTAACGCAGGGCCCAGTCACAGACAGAGTGCACTGTAACGCAGGGCCCAGTCACAGAGAGAGTGCGCTGTAAAGCAGGGCCCAGTCACAGACAGAGTGCGCTGTAACGCAGGGTCCAGTCACAGACAGAGTGCGCTGTAACGCAGGGTCCAGTCACAGAGAGAGTGCGCTGTAACGCAGGGCCCAGTCACAGACAGAGTGCGCTGTAATGCAGGGCCCAGTCACAGACAGAGTGCGCAGTAACGCAGGGTCCAGTCACAGACAGAGTGCGCTGTAACGCAGGGTCCAGTCACAGACAGAGTGCGCTGTAACGCAGGGTCCAGTCACAGACAGAGTGCGCTGTAACGCAGGGTCCAGTCACAGACAGAGTGCGCTGTAACGCAGGGTCCAGTCACAGACAGAGTGCGCTGTAACGCAGGGTCCAGTCACAGACGGAGTGCGCTGTAACGCAGGGCCCAGTCACAGACAGAGTGCGCTGTAAGGCAGGGTCCAGTCACAGACAGAGTGTGCTGTAACGCAGGGTCCAGTCACAAACAGAGTGCGCTGTAACGCAGGGCCCAGTCACAGACAGAGTGCGCTGTAACGCAGGGTCCAGTCACAGACAGAGTGCGCTGTACGCAGGGTCCAGTCACAGACAGAGTGCGCTGTAACGCAGGGCCCAGTCACAGACAGAGTGCGCTGTAACACAGGGTCCAGTCACAGACAGAGTGCGCTGTAACGCAGGGTCCAGTCACAGACAGAGTGCGCTGTAACGCAGGGTCCAGTCACAGAGAGAGTGCGCTGTAACGCAGGATCCAGTCACAGACAGAGTGCGCTGTAACGCAGGGTCCAGTCACAGAGTGCACTGTAACGCAGGGTCCAGTCACAAGTGCGCTGTAATGCAGGGTCCAGTCACAGACAGAGTGCGCTGTAACGCAGGGCCCAGTCACAGAGAGAGTGCGCTGTAACGCAGGGCCCAGTCACAGACAGAGTGCGCTGTAACGCAGGGTCCAGTCACAGAGTGCGCTGTAACGCAGGGTCCAGTCACAGAGTGCGCTGTAAAGCAGGGTCCAGTCACAGACAGAGTGCGCTGTAACGCAGGGTCCAGTCACAGACAGAGTGCGCTGAAACGCAGGGTCCAGTCACAGAGTGCGCTGTAAAGTAGGGTCCAGTCACAGAGTGCGCTGTAAAGCAGGGTCCAGTCACAGACAGAGTGCACTGTAACGCAGGGTCCAGTCACAGACAGAGTGCGCTGTAACGCAGGGTCCAGTCACAGAGAGAGTGCGCTGTAACGCAGGGCCCAGTCACAGACAGAGTGCGCTGTAATGCAGGGCCCAGTCACAGACAGAGTGCGCTGTAACGCAGGGTCCAGTCACAGACAGAGTGCGCTGTAACGCAGGGTCCAGTCACAGACAGAGTGCGCTGTAACGCAGGGCCAAGTCACAGACAGAGTGCGCTGTAACGCAGGGTCCAGTCACAGACGGAGTGCGCTGTAACGCAGGGCCCAGTCACAGACAGAGTGCGCTGTAAGGCAGGGTCCAGTCACAGACAGAGTGTGCTGTAACGCAGGGTCCAGTCACAAACAGAGTGCGCTGTAACGCAGGGCCCAGTCACAGACAGAGTGCGCTGTAACGCAGGGTCCAGTCACAGACAGAGTGCGCTGTACGCAGGGTCCAGTCACAGACAGAGTGCGCTGTAACGCAGGGCCCAGTCACAGACAGAGTGCGCTGTAACACAGGGTCCAGTCACAGACAGAGTGTGCTGTAACGCAGGGTCCAGTCACAGACAGAGTGCGCTGTAACGCAGGGTCCAGTCACAGACAGAGTGCGCTGTAACGCAGGGTCCAGTCACAGACAGAGTGCGCTGTAACGCAAGGTCCAGTCACAGGCAGAGTGCGCTGTAACGCAGGGTCCAGTCACAGAGTGCACTGTAACGCAGGGTCCAGTCACAAGTGCGCTGTAATGTAGGGTCCAGTCACAGACAGAGTGCGCTGTAACGCAGGGCCCAGTCACAGATAGAGTGCGCTGTAACGCAGGGCCCAGTCACAGACAGAGTGCGCTGTAACGCAGGGTCCAGTCACAGAGTGCGCTGTAACGCAGGGTCCAGTCACAGAGTGCGCTGTAAAGCAGGGTCCAGTCACAGACAGAGTGCGCTGTAACGCAGGGTCCAGTCACAGACAGAGTGCGCTGAAACGCAGGGTCCAGTCACAGGCAGAGTGCGCTGTAATGCAGGGTCCAGTCACAGACAGAGTGCGCTGTAACGCAGGGTCCAGTCACAGAGTGCGCTGTAAAGTAGGGTCCAGTCACAGAGTGCGCTGTAAAGCAGGGTCCAGTCACAGCCAGAGTGCACTGTAACGCAGGGTCCAGTCACAGACGGAGTGCGCTGTAAAGTAGGGTCCAGTCACAGACAGAGTGCACTGTAACGCAGGGTCCAGTCACAGAGTGCGCTGTAACGCAGGGTCCAGTCACAGGGAGAGTGCGCTGTAATGCAGGGCCCAGTCACAGAGTGCGCTGTAACGCAGGGTCCAGTCACAGACAGAGTGCGCTGTAACGCAGGGCCCAGTCACAGACAGAGTGCGCTGTAACACAGGGTCCAGTCACAGACAGAGTGCGCTGTAACACAGGGTCCAGTCACAGACAGAGTGCGCTGTAACGCAGGGTCCAGTCACAGACAGAGTGCGCTGTAACGCAGGGTCCAGTCACAGAGTGCGCTGTAACGCAGGGCCCAGTCACAGAGTGCGCTGTAACGCAGGGTCCAGTTACAGACAGAGTGCGCTGTAATGCAGGGTCCAGTTACAGACAGAGTGCGCTGTAATGTTTACCAGGATGTTGCCTGGTATGGAAGGGCTGTCTTACGAGGAAAGATTGAACGAACTTGGGCTGTTTTCCCTTGAGAGACGTCGGCTGAGGGGGGATCTAATAGAGGTTTATAAGATTATGAAGGGGATAGATAGAGTAAATGGTGGTAAGCTTTTTCTGCTATTAGAAATGGATAGAACGAGGGATCACGGGCTTAGGGTGATGGGGGCTAGGTATAAGACAAATATTAGAGGGCAGTTTTTCACGCAAAGGATGTGGAATGTACTGCCGAGTAAGGTGGTGGAAGCAGGCACGCTAGGGTTGTTTAAGAGTCACTTGTACAGCCACATGAGTGGTCTACATATAGGGTAGGTACATATAGTCTACATATAGCAGGCCTTACTAAACATTGTAGGCTTGGGATTCCGTTTTTGCCTCAGGGATGTAGAGGCTTTGCCTGTTTAATAATGAATTTTTATCTCCACAGGCATTTAAGTCCACCTTGTTGACCAGCAAGGGGCATGCATGCGGCAGGTTGTGGTGGGCTGCTCTTGGATGTTGCTTCGGGAGTTGCCTATTGCTTCATGTCGTTGGTGTGCTTAAACTGGACCATCTCGAGGGCAACATGACAGCTCAGAGACTATCTCTGTTGCTGTGCGGACACATGGATTTGGGCCTGTGTCCGTGGGAGTTTGCGCGTTCTCCCCGTGGTTGCGTGGGTTTCCTCCGGGTACTCCGGTTTCCTCCCACATCCCAAAAATGTGCTTTTAGGCTGATTGATTGAGTAACAAATTGTCCCTATATTGGACCTCCCTGATCCTCGCACATTAGGCGTAGACTAAAATCATGAATAGGTCACTGAGACAATGGGACGGTGGCGCGGGCTCGTTGGGCCGAAGGGCCTGTTTCCCGTGCTGTGTTGTTCTTTGTTCTTTGTAATGCAGGGTCCAGTTACAGACAGATTGCACAGTAATGCAGGGTCCAGTTACAGACAGAGTGTGCTGTAATGCATGGATCAGTGACAGAGTGTGCGCTGTAATGCAGGGTCCAGTCACAGAGAGACAGAGCAAACTGTGGTCACTAACTCCATACCCTGACACTCTGTGAGCTGGGAGCTGGTTAATTACACATCCAGCCTCACCCTGATGGGAACTTGTGATGACACCAATGTAGCAGATAGTTTTAAGCAGAGTTCCTGAGAATGGTTGTGCCGAGGGTCTGCGTACCTGAGCTGCTGTTAACGGCCTTCAACATGTGACTGATTCCAACCAGCAGGCAGATAGAACCCGGTCCTCCATCCACGTAGCCAATGCCGCACTGGATGAACTTCAGTCGCTCCGGGGCCGGGGATGTCCACAGAACGCTGCCGTCGACACCAGATAACACTGCCACTGACACGTGGAGTTTCACCGGAGCTGCAGAAAGAGGAGGGGGAGGTTAACAAATTGGACATTTCCCTATATTATCAGCTTCGTTAGTTACTAACCCCTCCGTCATTTACACCGTCTACCATTCGGCAAGATTCCCAACTCCTTACTGACTCTGTCTGCCTGTCCCTCTCTCTGAGTTGCCATTGAACAGGGTTCAGCCTGATTACCCAGTGCTAACAGGGTGCTGCACTGCAGGGGGAGATACAGGTGGGTCCGACTCCCGTTCCCTCTCTGCTTGGTTAACAGCTGCACATACACCTTCTCCAGCAGGAACCATCAGGAACAGGAAATCTGGATGATTGACTCCTTCTTCCCGAGATTCAAAAGACCGTCAGATGTAGGAGCAGAATCAGGCCATTCGGCCCATTGTCCACTCTGCCATTCGATCATGGTTCAACCCATTCTCCTGCTTTGTCTCCCTTGCCAATCAGGAACCTATCTGTCTCTGTCTTAAACACACTCAATGACCTGGCCTCCGCAGCTCTCTGCGGCAATGAATTCCACAGATTCACAACGCTCTGGCTGAAGAAATTCTTCCTCATCTCAGTTCTGAAGTGTTGTCCCTTTACTCTGAGGCTGTGCCATCAGATCGTAGACTCTCCTGCTGATGGAAACATCTTCCCCATGTCCATTCTATTCAGGCCTTTCAGTATTCTGTAAGTTTCAGTGAAATCCACCCCCTCATCCTTCTAAACTCCATTGAGTACCGACCCAGAATCCTCAAACATCCCTCATATGTCAAGCCTTTCATTCCCGGGATCATTCTCGTTAAACCTTCTCTGGACGCTCTCCAAGGCCAGCACATCCTTCCTTCGATACGGGGCCCAAAACTACTCACAATATTCCAAATGTGGTCTCATCAGAACCTTCTAAAGCCTCAGCGTACAGCTCTTTTATTCTAGTCCTCTCCACATGAATGCTAACATCGCATTTATCTCCCAAACTACCAACTCAACTCGCAAATTAACCTTAAGAGAATCCTGAACAAGGACCTCAGGTCAGGGATCTCACCGTAAAGCATGGATTCCCGCTCTGTTCCTGTTAACTCCAGCCGTCAGGCCTCTGTCAGAGCTCCTCTGGAAGATGGTTTCAATTCATGTCTCCACAGGAGGAATCAACAAAAAATTTCTCAAGGGCAATTAGGGATGAGCAACAAACGCTGAGCTCGACAGCAATGCTCACATCCCAAGAATGAATGAGAATTTCTAAAATATTGTTCCAAACATTTCACTCTTTTTCATGTAAAGAAGATTTCTTTAATCAATTTCAATGTGTATGTTTAGCGAGTTTGCTCTCCCTTTATAGGTCACTGAGGGATCCTTCAACTGAGGCAGCACAGCGGGTTAGCACAGCTCATCCCAGCACCAGGGACCTGAGATTGATTCCAGCCTCAGGTGATTGTCAGTGTGGAGTTTACACATTCTCCCTTACCAGTGGTAAGCCAAGGTGACCAGATCTCCAGCACTGAGTCCGTCCCTGTGCCTCAGAACGGACAGCAATAGTTATTGGGGACGCAATGGTTAGAGGGACAGATAAGAGGTTCTGTGGCAGCAAAAGAGACTCACGGATGGTATGTTGCCTCCTGGGTGCCAGGGTCAGTGATGTCTCAGACCAAGTTTTCAGGATCCTTAAGGGGCAGGGGGATTAGTCGCAGGTCGTGGTACACATCGGTACCAATGACAGAGGTAGGAGAAGGGACAGGGATTTAAAACAGGAATTCAGGGGCCTAGGATGGAAGCTGAGAGCCAAGACAAGCATGTTGACTCACCAACTTTAAGGACGTTCAAACGGTCAGTGGATAGGCATGTGGGTAAATTGGAATAGTTTAGGTTAGAGGGTCATTAGATTGGTTCCACTGGTCGACGCAACATCGAGGGCCGAAGGGCCTGTACTGCGCTGGAATGTTCTATGTTCTAAGACAAGCATGTTGTCATTTCTGGTTTGTTGCCGGTGCCACGTGATAGAGAGTTGAGGAACAGGGAGAGAGAGTGCAGATTAACATGTGGCTGCAGGGATGGTGTAGGAAAGAGGGTTTCAGTTACATGGATAATCAGAGCACATTCTGGGGAAGATCAGACCTGGACAAACAGGACAGTTTACACTTGAACCAGAGGGGCAGCAATATCCTGGGAGGGAAATTTGCTATGGCTCTTCGAGACCCTTAGGTTTCTGATAGACAGGGGAATTAAGGGTTATGGGGAAAAAGCGGGAAAGTGGAACTGATCCACTTCAGATCAGCCATGATCTTATTGAATGGTGGGGCAGGCTCGAAGGGCTAGATGGCCTACTCCTGCTCCTGCCCCACCATTCAATAAGATCATGGCTGATCTGAAGTGGATCAATTCCACTTTCCCGCTGCTCCCCATAACCCTTAATTCCCCTGTCTATCAGAAACCTATCTACCCGTGACTTAAATATATTCAGTGAGGTAGCCTCCACCACTTCAACGGGCAGAGAATTCCAGAGATTCACCACCCTTTGAGTGAAGAAGTTCCTCCTCAACTCTGATCTAAACTGCCCCCCCCTTATCTTGAGGCTGTGCCCTCTAGTCCTGCTATCCTTTCTAAGCGGGAAGAATCTCTCTACCTCTACCCTATCCATCCCCTTCATTATCCTTAGAAGATGTGATGTGATTGGACAATTGGCCAGAACCGATGATGACTCAAAATCACCAAACCAATCCCAGCAGCATGTGCCTTTACAACAACAACTTTCATTTACCTGGTGCCTTTAGCGTGGCAAAATGCCCCAAGGTACTTGGCAAGAACATTATCAATAGAAACAGCCACAGAGGGAGATAACCAGAATGGACAATCAAAAGCTTCGTCAAAGAGATGGGCTTTAAGAGGAAAGGAGGGAGGGGTAAAGAGGAGAGTGTTTTTAGGGAGGGAGTTCCAAAGCTGAACACAGCGTCACCGACAAGAGCAATTCAACTTGGGGATGTGCATGGGGGCGGAATTGGAGGAGCGCAGAGACCCTGAAGGGTTGTAGGGCTACAGGAGACTATGGAAAAGGGAGCACCAAGGAGAGATCTGTAATCAGAATTGGAGATTTTAAAACTGAGGCATTTTCAGACAGGAGCTATAGTAAGTCAGCCATCCCAGGGGTGATGGGCAAACGAGACGTGGGGCAGGTTAGGATATGGGCACCAGAGGTTGGATGAACACAGGTTAGAAGATGAGAAGCCAGCCAAGAGATGATTGAAACAGTCAAGTCTAAAGATAATAAACGTATGGCCGAGGCTTTCAGGAGAGGCTGAGCTGAGACCTGGGTGCTGTTGAGCAATGTTATAGAAGTGGAATTAGACAATCTTCCCATCACCATCTCTGGCTCAGCTTCATGCAATCGTCAATGATGGAGATAGTCAGGAAACAAAAGCTTGTAACACGGACCAAATACAATGGTTCGGTCTTCCCAGGATTTGGTTGGGGGTTGATTATCTTTCTGAGTAAACTAGCAGGAACTCACGGGGAGACACACGGGGGGGAGAGTAGAGTTACGAGTGAAACTCACTGCAGAAAGCTGAATCGAGAGCATTCACCCCAGAAAGAGTAAACCCTCGGGAAAGGAAATGATTATAATGTAGGCTTGTGTTGGCTTTGGGTTGTTCCCTGGTAAAATGTTATCTGCTTCACTAGGTTATAATGTCCAGTGAATCTTATAATAGGATGAAGCAACTTTAACTGATTGAATGAAAGTGAGTGTTTTGGAATCCTATCCAGATACTGTCAGATGTCCAGCAGCCCTACATTACCTTGTAGTCGGAGGCCTTCTCTCTGGTCCCGGGTTTTCCCAGTGGAACTGAAGGAAACAATAACATCAGAAACTTGATCATCGTTGACATCCCAGAGGGTCATCACAGGAGGGAATCCTGTGGGAAAGAAAGAAGCCCTGGATGAATCATCATAGAATCCCCACAATGCAGAAGGAGGCCATTTGGCCCATCGAGTCTGCACTGACTCTGACACACTATCTCACCCAGGCCCTCTCCCCCACTTTATCCCCATAACCCCACACATTTAAATCATCCAACCTACATGTTTTGGGACACCAAAGGACAATTTAACACAGCCAATCCACCTAACCTGATCATCTTTGGATTACGGGAGGAAATCTGAGCACCTAGATTTATTGATTATAAAGCTTATTTATTTATTAGTCACAGGTAAGGCTTACTGATGAACTGAAGGCATTAATGTTTGAAAGGAAGTTGGAAGTGGTGGCGGTGACAGAGACTTGGTTAAAGGAAGGGCAGGATTGGCAGTTGAATGTTCCTGGGTATAAGTGTTTCAGGCGAGATAGGGGTGGGTCGCTGAGAGGTGGGGGAGTGGCGTTGTTAGTTAAGGATTGCATCGTGGCAGTGCAGAGGGAGGGAGGTACGGAGGATATAGGAATCGAGTCGCTATGGGTGGAGTTGAGGAATAGGAAGGGAGATGTTACGATGCTGGGTGTTTACTACAGACCGCCCAACAGCCCGAGGGCTGTGGAAGAAGGGATAAGCAGGGACATTCTAGATAAGTGCAGGAAGAATAGGGTGGTGGTAGTGGGAGATTTTAATCTCCCCAGGGTAGATTGGAATGTACTGAGATCAGAGGGTGCTGATGGGGAGGAATTTGTACAGTGTGTAATGGAAGGATCCCTGGAGCAGTACGTGGATAGACCGACCAGGGAGGGGGCTATACTTGACTTGGTTCTGGGGAATGAGCCTGGGCAGGTGGTTGACGTTGAGGTAGGAGAGCATGTGGCTAACAGTGACCACAACTCTGTCTGGTTCAAGATATTAATGGATAAAGATGAAGTCTGTCCTAAGGGGAGGGTGTTAAATTGGGGGAGGGCTAGATACAGCCGGATTAGGCAGGATCTTAAAGATACGGACTGGGGTACGCTATTTAACGGTAGGTCGACGCTGGGTATGTGGGAGTCTCTCAAGGGAAAACTACAATCTTTACAGGAAAGACATGTGCCGGTCAAGAAGAAGGATGGGAAAGGTAGGATTAGAGAGCCGTGGGTAACTAAGGATATTGAGGACCTGGTCAGGAGAAAGAGGGAAGCGTACACTAGATCGAGGCATTTGAGGACAGAGATAGCGTTAGAAGAATACAGAGAATGTAGGAGAGAACTTAAAAGGGGCATCAGAAAGGCAAAAAGGGGCCACGAAATGGCTTTGGCGGGTAGGATTAAGGAAAATCCTAAGGCATTTTACTCTTATATTAGAAACAAAAGGATGGTTAGAGGGAACATTGGTCCTGTCAGGGACAGAGGAGGGGAACTATGCTTGGAGCCTGGGGTAATGGGGGAGATCTTGAATGAATACTTTGCGTCGGTATTCACTCAGGAGAGGGGTCAGTCCTCTGCTGCTGTGCTTGAGAAGTTTGAGAATTCGTTGAGGGAAATAGTCATTACGAGGGAAGAGGTGTTGGGACTTTTAGACAATATAAAGACGGACAAATCTCCGGGGCCTGATGGCATCTATCCTAGGCTGCTAAGGGAGGTGAGGGATGAAATTGCTGGGCCTCTGACGCAAATCTTTGTCTCTTCTTTGGACACAGGTGAGGTCCCAGAGGATTGGCGGATTGCAAATGTTGTACCGTTGTTTAAGAAGGGTCAGAGGGATAACCCAGGGAACTATAGGCCAGTGAGCTTGACTTCAGTTATAGGCAAGATAATGGAGAGGATCCTCAAGGATAGGATGTATGAGCATCTGGAGCGCTGCAATCTGATCAGGGATACGCAGCATGGCTTCGTTACAGGGAGGTCGTGCCTTACGAATCTGTTGGAATTTTTTGAAGAGGTGACAAAAACGGTTGACGAAGGACAAGCCGTTGATGTTGTCTATATGGATTTCAGTAAGGCGTTTGACAAGGTCCCTCACGGTAGGCTGATAGAAAAGGTGAAGGCTCATGGGATACAAGGCCAGGTATGTAGATGGGTGAAGAACTGGCTTGGGAGGAGAAGACAGCGGGTAGTAACAGCAGACTGGTTTAACATAGAACCCTACAGTGCAGAAACAGGCCCTTCGGCCCATCGAGTCTGCACCGAACACAATCCCACCCAGACCCTATCCCCATATCCCTACACATTTACCTGCTAATCCCTCTAACCTACACATCCCAGGACACTAAGGGGCAATTTTTAGCATAGCCAATGAACCTAACCCGCACATCTTTGGACTGTGGGAGGAAACCGGAGCACCCGGAGAAAACCCACGCAGACACGAGGAGAATGTGCAAACTCCACACAGACAGTGACCCGAGCCGGGAATCGAACCCAGGACCCTGGAGCTGTGAAGCAGCAGTGCTAACCACTGTGCTACCGTGCCGCCCAGTAGTGCCGCCCAGTAGTAGTGGAGGGCTCCTTTTCCAATTGGAGGTCTGTCACCAGTGGGGTGCCACAGGGCTCGGTACTAGGACCTCTACTATTTGTAGTATATATTAATGACTTGGAAGAGGGGGTAGGTGGTGTGATCAGCAAATTTGCTGATGACACTAAGATGGTTGGATTGGCGGGTACTGAGGAGCAGTGCCTGGCAATGCAACAGGACATAGATAGGCTGGTAGATTGGGCAGATAGATGGCAAATGGAATTTAATCCGGAGAAATGCGAGGTGATGCACTTTGGCCGGAATAATGTGGAAGGGAGTTATATGATAAAAGGTAGAACTATCCGGAGTATAGATACGCAGAGAGACCTGGAGGTGCAGGTACACAAGTCCCTGAAGGTGTCGGTGCAGGTGCAGAATGTGATGAGGAAAGCGTATGGCATGTTAGCCTTCATAGGAAGGGGTATAGAATATAAGAGTAGGAGTCTGATGTTGCAGTTGTATAGAACGTTGGTTAGGCCTCACCTGGAGTACTGCGTCCAGTTCTGGTCGCCGTACTACCGGAAGGATGTAGAGATCCTGGAGAGAGTGCAGAGGAGATTTACCAGGATGTTGCCTGGTATGGAAGGGCTGTCTTACGAGGAAAGATTGAACGCACTTGGGCTGTTTTCCCTTGAGAGACGTCGGCTGAGGGGGGATTTAATAGAGGTTTATAAGATTATGAAGGGGACAGATAGAGTAGATGGTGATAAGCTTTTTCCGCTATTAGAAATGGATAGAACGAGGGGTCACGGGCTTAGGGTGAGGGGGGCTAGATATAAGACTAATGTTAGAGGGCAGTTTTTCACACAAAGGGTAGTGGGGATGTGGAATGCACTGCCGAGTAAGGTGGTGGAAGCAGGCACGCTAGGGTTGTTCAAGAGTCACTTGGACAGCCACATGAGCGGTTTACATATAGGGGGATATAGCAGGCCTTACTAAGCATTGTAGGCTTGGGGTCAGTTTTAGTCTCAGGGAAATAGAGTCTTTAATCATGAAATTTTTATCCACAGGCACTTACCATCTCGAGGGCATCATGGCAGCACAGAGGCTATCTCTGTTGCTGTGCGGACACATGGAGTTGGCCTGTGTCCGTGGGAGTTTGCGCATTCTCCCCGTGGTTGCGTGGGTTTCCTCCGGGTGCTCCGGTTTCCTCCCACATCCCAAAAATGTGCTTTTAGGCTGATTGATTGGGTAACAAATTGTCCCTATATTGGACCTCCCTGATCCTCACACATTAGGCATAGACTAGAGTCATGAATAGGTCACTGACCATGGGACGGCGGCGCGGGCTCGTTGGGCCGAAGGGCCTGTTTCCCGTGCTGTTTTGTTCTTACATTAACACTGCAATGAAGTTACCGTGAAATTCCCATAGTCACCACACCCCGGTGTCTGTTTGTCTATGCACCTAACCAGCATGTCTTTCAGACTGAAGGGGGAAACCGGAGCACCCAGAGAAAACCCAAGCAGACCCTAGGAGAACATGCAGACTGCACACAGACAGTGACCCAAAACCAGAACTGAACCCGGGCCCCTTGTGTTGTGAGGTAGCAATGCTAACCACTGTGCCACAGCGCCGTCCTACAGGGAGGGTTGTTAAAGAGGCACAATAACACAGGAAAGAGCCTAGAATGAGGCTCGGCGACACTGCACTGAGATTGATTTATTCAAAAATGGTCAAACTTTTCTGCCAGTTTCCACATATCTCTTGTTCTTAAATAGTGGTGACCATCTCTCAGTCACCTGCTACAGAAACAGTCTCTTCTGGTTGAGATAGAGGAAGATCCATCCTTTACAATTCAAAAGAAAGGTTTGAGGACTGATGTTGGTGTTGGCAAACTGAGCAGCCAGCAGGTGGTGTTCTCTCCCAAAACTCTCAGTCATTCTGCCACCTCTATAGGAATGGTAAAGGAGGTCATTTAGTCCCTGGATCCTATTCCACCATTCCATGAGACCATGGCTGATCTGCAGCCGAACTCCATATGAACCTGCACATCTTTGAACACTAAAGGGCAATTTAGCATGGCCAATCAACCTAACCCGCACATCTCTGGACTGTGGGAGGAAACTGGAGCATCTGGAGGAAACCCACACAGACACAAGGAGAATGTGCAAAATCTACACAGACCGTGACCCGAGCTGGGAATTGAACCCGGATCCATGGTGCTGAGAGGCAGCAGTGCTAACCACTATGCCACCAACATCAGGATGTGGAGATGCCGGCGTTGGACTGGAGTAAAAACAGAAAGAAATCTCACAACATCAGCTTAAAGTCCAACAGGTTTATTTGCAGCAAATGCCACAGGCTTTCGGAACACGTTGTTCCTTCGTCAGGTGGGTGGGAGATCACAAACAGGGCATAAAGACACAAACTCAATTTACAAGAATAATGATTGGAATGTGAGTCTTTACAGCTAATCAAGTCTTAAAGGTACAGACAATGTGAGTGGCGAGAGCATTAAGCACAGGTTAAAAGTATGCGTATTGTTTCCAGACAGGACAGTTAGTGAGGTTTTGCAAGTCCAGGCAAGTCATGGGGGTTACAGATAGTGCGACATGAACCCAAGTTCCCAGTTGAGGCCGTCCTCATGTGAGCGGAACTTGGCTATCAGTCTCTGCTCAGCGACTCTGCGCTGTCGTGTGTCGTGAAGGCCGCCTTGGAGAACGTTTACCCGAAGATCAGAGGCCGAATGCCTGTGACCGCTGAAGTGTTCACCAACAGGAAGGGAACAGTCTTGCCTGGTGATTGTCAAACGGTGTTCATTCATCCATTGTCGTAGCGTCTGCATGGTCTCCCCAATGTACCATGCCTTGGGACATCCTTACCTGCAGCGTATCAGGTAGACAACATTGGCCGAGTTGCAAGAGTATGTACCGTGTACCTGGTGGATGGTGTTCTCATGTGAGATGATGGTATCCATGTCGATGACCCGGCATGTCTTACAGAGGTTGCTGTGGCAGGGTTGTGTGGTGTCGTGGTCACTATTCTCCTGAAGGCTGGGGAGTTTGGTGCGGACGCTGTACTGCAAGCCCATGGATAACCTCACGATGCTCCATTTATCCAGCTTCCACCCTAAACAGTTAAAGAAGCCATCCCCTACGGACAAGCCCTCCGTAGGATCTGCTCAGATGAGGAGGATCGCAACAGACACCTCCAAACACTGGAAGATGCCCTCATAAGAATAGGATATGATGCTCAACTCATCCACTGACAGTTCTGACACACCACAGCCAAAAACCGCATTGACCTCCTCAGAATACCAAACACGGGACACGGTGGACAGAGTACCCTTCATCGTCCAGTACTTCCCTGGAGTGGAGAAGCTATGATACCTTCTCCACAGCCTTCCTCATGTCATTGGTGAAGTCAAACATCTCGTCAAGGCCATCCCCACACCTCCATTTCTTGCCTTCAGGAGAACAGTGACCACGACACCACACAACCCTGCCACAGGAACCTCTGTAAGACATGCCGGATCATCGACACGGATGTCATCATTACACGTCAGAACACCATCCACCAGGTACACAGTACATACTCTTACAACTCGGCCAACGTTGTCTACCTGATACGCTGCAGGAAAGGATGTCCTGAGGCATGGTACATTGGGGAGGCCATGCAGACGCTACAACAACGGATGAATGAACATCGCTCAACAACCACTGAAGTGTTCCCCTTCCTGTTGTGGAACACTTCAGTGGTCACGGGCATTCGGCCTCTGATCTTCGGGTAAGCATTCTCCAAGGCGGTCTTCACAACACATGACAGCGCAGAGTCGCTGAGCAGAGACTGATAGCCAAGTTGTGAGGAAGGGTGTCATAGTTTGCAGGGTGACTTAGAAAGGTTGCAGAGCTGGGCTGCGAGGTGGCGGATGGAGTTTAATGTGGAGAAGTGTGAGGTAATTCATTTCGGTAGGAATAACAGATGTGTTGAGTATAGGGCTAACGGGAGGACTTTGAATAGTGTGGAGGAGCAGAGAGATCTAGGTGCATGTGTACATAAATCCCTGAAAGTTGGGAATCAAGTAGATAAGGTTGTTAAGAAGGCATACGGTGTCTTGGCGTTTATTGGTAGGGGGATTAAATTTAGGAGTCGCAGCGTCATGATGCAACTGTACACAACTCTGGTGCAGCCGCACTTGGAGTTTTGTGTGCAGTTCTGGTCCCCACATTACAGGAAGGATGTAGAAGCTTTGGAGAGGGTGCAGAAGAGGTTTACTAGGATGTTGCCTGGTATGGAGGGGAGATCCTATGAGGAGAGACTGAGAGATTTGGGGTTGTTTTCGCTGGAAAGAAGGCGGCTAAGAGGGGACCTTATTGAAACATATAAGATGATTAGAGGTTTAGACAGGGTAGATAGTGATAGCCTTTTTCCTAGGATGGAGAAAGCTAGCACGAGGGGACACGACTTTAAATTAAGGGGGGGGTAGTTATAGGACTGATGTCAGGGGTAGGTTCTTTACCCAGAGGGTGGTGAGGGACTGGAATGCCCTGCCAGCTGCAGTTGTAAATGCGCCTAGTTTGTGGGTGTTTAAGAGATCTGTGGATAGGTTTATGGACAAAAAGGGATTGGTTTAGGCTAGTGGGTCATTGTTTTGTAACTGGTCGGCGCAACATCGTGGGCCGAAGGGCCTGTTCTGCGCTGTAATGTTCTATGTTCTAAGTTCTGCACAAGAGGACGGCCTCAACCGGAATCTTGGGTTCATGTCACACTATCTGTAACCCCCACGACTTGCCTGGACTTGTAAAATCTCACTAACTGTCTTGTCTGGAGACAATACACATCTCTTTAACCTGTGCTTAACCCTCTCTCCACTCATATTGTCTGCACCTTTTAAGACTTGATTAGCTGTAAAGACTCACATTCCAACCATTATTCTTGTAAATTGAGTTTGTGTCTCTGTGCCCTGTTTGTGATCAGAACTCCCACCCACCTGATGAAAGAACAGCATGTTCCGAAAGCTTGTGGCATTTGCTACAAATAAACCTGTTGGACTTTAAGCTGGTGTTGTGAGACTTCTTTCCACCATCATCAGGACATGCTGAGTGCTGGACGGTTCATCACAGGGAGGGCTGATAAATTGCAGGACCTTCCACTCCCAGCCCATCCTCCTGATCTGCTACCATCTCTTTACGGAGTGGCGATGGCAGATGTGGTGGAGGGGATGGTTGTATCTCATCAAAACACCGGCTCCATGGCAGTGGGAAGAGAAGACAGGGAAAATGGAGCAAAGTTGGAAGAGGTGCTACTTGTTCAAAATTTCAGTGCATTTTCCATTCTTTCCTTTGAACCTTTCTGGCCATACACCATTCCCACTGCACAGGACTGTGAGCGGCCTGATCTCAACCAGTGCAGCTTCATCGTTCACTAAAAGGTGAAGAGCAGGTAGAGATGCTCAGCTCTCCTTGTGTGTGGACATGCCTGACCTCCGGTCAGCACCTCCTGGATATGGTAGGGCGAAGGTCAGCAATTCACTCTAGCCGGGATCGCCAGTCCTTGCTCACCACTACAACGCGAGGTGTTACACTGCTCCTCCCATCCCCCGCCCGTCACTCTAATATACAAAGTGTGGCCGCCATTGCGTTTCCACCCTCCCAGCACCGCTCACCAGCGGCTTGGCCCAGGCTGCGGTTCCATGAGGTCATCTGCAGCTGGCTCCTTGAGCACGGGATGAAGAAAGCACAGACGAGGACCAGGACCATGGCGAAAGCAAGAGTGAGAAGGAAGGCGGCCGTCCGCAGGCAAGGGATGAGTGACCTTCTGGTTTTAATGGTAAACTCGTCCGATACCTCCGTAGCTCGAACCTCCGCAGAGTTGGTTTCGTCCAGCCGCCGTTGCTTCACTTTCAGAGCGTGCATTTCAACTGCAGCATCTGTGTCACCGTCAAGTGTGGCCTCAACGTTAACCTCGGCCTGGAGGCTGCCGTTCTTCTGGTAGTCGAGATTGCCATCGTCCTCACTGTCATCGCTGTCAGCCTGCCGGAGTGGGTCGTACTCTCCCAGATCATGAATCTTTTTCCCTGAAAAATGAAGAGTTATTGAAAAGGATGCTCACCGACGCTCTTCCCATCTCATAGAATTCCTACAGTGCAGAAGCAGGTCGTTCGGCCCATCGAGTCTGCACTGGCCAAACTCCCACCCCTGGACCTATTCCCGTAACCCCACATATTTACCCTGCAAATCCCCCTGACATTATGGGTCAATGTAGAATGGCCAATCAACCTAATCTCCACATCTTTGGACTGTGGGAGAAAACCGGAGCATGTGGAGGAAACCCACGCAGACATGGGGAGAAAGTGCAGAAAGTGACCCGAGAATTGAACCCAGTCCCTGGCGCTGTGAGACAGCTGTGCTAACCACTGTGCCATGCTCTAAACACTTTTCAACTTTTACAATTTAGATCAATGACTTGGGTGAAGGGAGTGAAGGTACGATTGCTAAATTTGCTGATGACACAAAGATAGGTAGGAAGGTAAATTGTGAAGAGGATGTAAAGAGGCTACAAAAGGATTAGATAGGTGAGGGATCCTGTGTATTCTTAGTCCTGTTTGTTACAGTCTATGCAAAGACTTCATTTTAAGATATTTCTGCCTATGGACAATTACACTTAAATGCCAGACTGTAGGAGTTAACTAATTCTGCTAAGCTGCACATTTGTAGATATGTTGACTACATGTAGAACCACAAGGCATGAGAGGTTAGCTAAAAATTGACTGCATTCCTGAAGGGTACACAATGCAGGCAAACAACAGTTTCCCATCACAGCAACTGCAAGGATTGCTTCTCTAGGTGGAGACAGCACGTGAAAAACACTTCCAATAACGAGATCAATTGAAATATATTTTGGCTTTAATGTGTGCGCATTCAGTTCAAGCTCTAGTTTAAGTTCAGTTCAGTTCAGGGCCTGACTGAGAAGCTCGTCATGTTGCTTCTGTCATATTAATTCGTTAAACTCTTTTCAATAAAAGAAAACTATTTTAAAACTCATATCCGCGCTATTCTCTCATCTCTCCGAACAAATGAATGGACCCAACAATAGGTTAAAAGGGTGGGTAAAATCTGGCAAATGCCGTATAATGTGGGCAAATGTGAAGCTGTCCATTTCAACAGGATGAATGAGAAAGAAGCTTATTATCGAAATGGTGAGAAATTGCAGAGCTCTGAGGTGCAGAGCTCCCAGTGATCATGTCTGTAATAAGTGTTGGTTGCTTGAGGAACTCTGGCTCAGAGTGAGCTGGATTCTCAGCTTCAGACGCTGTGACACATCAGGAATGGGGAGAGATACCTGGACACTGCGTTCCAGAAGGCAGTCACACCCCTCAGATTAAATATCTCGAATTCGGCTAGTGCTCGGGGACAGAAGGGTGCGGCTGCGCGTGAGGCAGTTAGAGGAATCCAGGAGGTAGGGTTACAGGAGCCTCAGTCCCTGAACTTGTCCAACAGGTTTGAGATTCTTGCTCCCTGTATGGATGGGAACAGGTGCCGCAGGGAGGATGAGCGAACTGACCACAGCATCGTGGTAGAGGGAGCTGTTCAAGTGGGGAGAGAAAAAGGTAGTTTAATTGGAGATAATATAGTTAGGGGCACAGATACTGACCAGGATCGAGAGTCCTGAAGGTTGTGTTGCCTACTTGGTGCTCAGGTTAGGGATATCTCATCTGGGCTGCAGAGGAACTTGGAACGAGAGGGTAAAGATCCAGTTGTTGTGATCCATGTAGGTGACAATGACATAGGCAGAAAAGGAATAAAGGTTCTGCTCAGGGAGTATGAACAGCTGGGAGCTAAATTAAAAAGCAGAACCAAAAAGGAATAATCTCTGGATTACTACCTGAGCCACGAACTAATTGGCACAGGGTCAATAAGATTAAGGAGGAAAATGCATGGCTCAAAGATTGATGTGGGAGGAATGGGTTTGAATTCATGGGACATTGGCACCAGCACTGGGGAAGATGGGACCTGTTCCAATGGGATGGTTTTCGTCTGAATCGCACTGGGACCAGAGTCCTGGTGAATCATACAACTAGGGCTGTAGATAGAGCCTTAAACTAAACAGGTGGGAGGAAGGGTTCAGTTGCACGGAGAATTAGAAAATCAAAGTTAAAGGAGAGGGTAGAAGTGCAGGTTAATGGAGCTGAGGGCTCAGGAGAATTAGTAAAGTTTCCAGACCACGTAATAGAACAGAGAGTGTAGAAGGTGGCAGGAATCTAACCTCAGTCAGAGGAAAAAAGGTGACATGTATGAGAAGGAAGATGATCAAGGACTGGGAATGTTGTAGCTAAATGCGGAACAAGATAAATGAGCTTGTTGTGCACATTGAAATTGGCCAGTACGATGCTGTGGGCATCACAGAGACGTGGCTGCAAGGGGATCAGGGTTGGGATCTAAATATCCAAGGATAGGTGTCCTATCGGAAGGACAGACAGATGGGCAAAAGGAGCAGGGTTGCATTGTTAGTAAGGAATGAAGTTAAATCGATAGCAAGCAGTGATATAGGATCAGGAGGCATAGAATCTCTGTGGGCAGAGTTGAGGAATCACAAAGACCCTGATGTGAATTACGTACAGGCCCCCTAGCAGTAGTCAGGATGTGGGGCAAAAAATAAATCAGGAGATAGAAAAGGCAAATAAAAAAGGAAATATTACAATAAACTCGGGGGACTTCTATATGTGGTGGACTGGAAAAATGAGCTAGGTAGTGGATCCCAAGGAAAATAATTTGTGGAATGTCTAAGAGATGGTTTTTTTGGAGCCGCTTGTGACCGAGCCTGGGTGGTTCTAGACATCCCACCATTGGGAACACCCTCCCTGCATTTACTGTCGAATTCCTATTTGAATTTTATAGGTTTCTAAGAAATCCCCCTTCATTCTTCTGAACTCCAGTGGATATAATCCTAACTGACTCAATCTCTCCCCATACATCAGTCCAGCTGTCTCAGGAAACAGTCTGGTAAACCTTTGCTGCACTCCCTCTGCAGCATGAACATCAAAAAAGGAGGCTAAAACTATATAAAATATTCCAGGTGAGGCCTCACCAAGGCCCTGTAGAATTGCAGGATGACATTCCTACTCTTCTAATTAAATCCTCTCCCTGTGAAGGCCAACATACTTTTTACCTTCTTTACTGCCTGCTGCACCTGCAATGTTACCTTCAGAGACGTGTGCATGAGGACATCAGGTCTTGTTGCACATTCCCCTCTCTTAATTTTTAGCCATTATGATAATAATCTGCCTCCCTGTTTTTGCTACCAAAGTGGATAACCTCTCACATCGTACTGCATCTGCATCTGCCATCTACACCTGAGGTACCCCACTAGTCACTGCCTATCTTCGGAAAAAGACCTGTTTGATCTTACTCTTTGTTTCCTGCTCATCAACTAATTTTCTAACCAACTCTATGCACTTCCCCCAATCCCATGCACTTTAATTTTACACACTAATCTCTCATGTGGAACTCACTGATAGCCTTCTGGAAGTCCAAATAAACCACATCCACCAGCTCCCTCTCATCAACTCTACTAGATACATCCCCAAAAAAATTCCAGTAGATTTGACAAGTATGATTTCCCTTTCATAAATCCATGCTGACTATGTCCAATCCTGTCAATGCTTTTCATGTGTTTTTCTATAAAATCTATTATCATGGACTCTAGAATTTACCCCAGTACCAACATCAGACTGACTGGTCGATAATTCCTTGCTTTCTCTCTACCTTTCTTTTTAAATGGTGGGGTTACATTAGCTACCCTCCAATCTACAGAAATTGTTCCAGAGTCTATAGAACCTTGGAAAGTGTACACCAATGCACCTACTGTTACTCGGGCCACTTCCTCAAGTGCTCTGGGATGTAGATTATCAGGCCCTGGAGATTTATCAGTTTTCAATCCCACTAATTTCCCCAAAATAATTTCTCTACTCCCACTCACTAAATTCTGAGTTCCCCAGCATTTCTGGAACGTAATTTGTGTCCTCCCTTTGTGAAGACAGAACCAAAGTATGTATTTAACTGGTCAGCCATTTCTTTGTTTCCCATTATAAATTCCCATTTCTGACTGTAAGGACCTACACTTACCTTCACCAATCTTTTTCATATATCTATATAAGCTCTTAGTCAGTTTTTATATCCCTCCAAGCTTACTCCAGTACTCTCTTTTCCCCTTCTTAATCAATCCCTTGGTCCTCCCTTTGCTCAATTTTAAACTGCTCCAAATCCTCAGGGCTGTTGTTTTTTTTTCTGGCTAATTTTTATCCCTCTTTCTTGGATTTAATACTATCTTTAATTTCCTTTATAAATCATGGCTTGGCTACCTTTTCCATTTTACTTTTGTGGCTGACAGGTGTACAGTATTGGCCTCCTTTTTAAAGGAACAATTTAAATGCATTAAAAGCAATTCAAACCAGACGACCACCAGAAACGGGTAGGTTGTCTTATGAGGAAAGATTGGAGAGGTGAGGCTTGAATTCACTGTAGTTTAGAAGAGTAAGATTGTGATTTGGTCAAAAGCTTTAAGATACTGAAGTGTATTGACAGGTTGGATGTGGAGATGTTTCAACAAAAAGGGCAAAGAACAATACAGCACAGGACAGGCCCTTCTGCCCTCCAAGCCTGCACCGCTCACATGCTCTTAACTAGACCATCGGTTTATATCTCTCTATTCCCAGTCTGTTCATGTGGCTATCTAGATAAGTCTTAAGTGATCCTAGTGTATCTGCCTTAACCACCTTGCTTGGTAGTGCATTCCAGGCCCCCACCCTCTGTGTAAAATATGTCCCCTGCATATCTGTATTGAACCTTGCCCCCCCCCCCCCGCCCCTTACCTTGAACTTGTGACTCCTTGTGCTTGTCATTTCTGGCCTGGGAAAAAGCTTCCAACTGTTCACCCTATCTAATCCTTCTTAATTTTATAAACTTCTATTAGGTCGTCCTTCAACATCCGTCTTTCTAGGGAGAACAACCCTAGTTTACTCAATCTCTCCTCATAGCTAATACCCTCCATACCAGGCAACATCCTGGTAAACCTTCTCTGCACTCTCTCCAAAACCTCCATGTCCTCCTGGTAGTGTGGAGACCAGTGGAGACCAGAACTGGATGCAGTATTCCAGATGTGGCCTAACCAATGTTCCATATAACTGCAACATCACATGCCAACTTTTATACTCTATACGGGTACTTTTATACCCGTCCAATAAAGGCAAGCATGCCATATGCCTTCTTCACCACCTTTAAGGATCTGCGGGCTTGCACACCCAGATCCCTCTGTGTGTCTATGAAGTTTCCTCTTGTGGGAGAATCTAGAACTGGCAGGGAAGGCAGGAGGGGGTAATGGGGGGATCACTGTTTAAAAATAAGGGGCTGCTCAGTTAAGACAGAGATGAGGAGAATTTCTTTTCTCTCTGGAGGGTCATGAGTCTCTGGAACTTTCTTCCTCAAAAGGCAGTGGAAATAAAGTCTTTGAATATTCTTAAGGCAGATTCTTGACTCACAAAGGGGTGAAAGGTTATCGAGAGTAGGCAATAATGTGGGGTTTAGGTTGTAATCAGATCAGCTATGATCTTATTGAATGGCAGAGCAGGCTTGAGGGGCCTCCTCCTGCTCCTAACTCGTGTGTTTGTTCGTAGCTACCTTATTATAACACGATTTTCTATCATTTCAGTTTCCTCCCTCAGACCTCGTTCCTTGTTCACAAGTTAGATGACTTTCTCCTTCCAAAATCCATTGTATGTGACATGGAATCACAGAATCTCTATACTGCAGAAAGAGGTCATTCGGCCCATCGAGTATGCACCGACAATCCCAGCCAGGCCCTATCCCTGTAACTCCACATATTGACCCTGCTAATCCCCCTGACAATAAGGAGCAAGTGAGAAAGGCCAATCAACCTGACCTGCACATCTTAGGACTTGGAAGACTTTTGTGACGCAACGGATCAGTTTGCTTAGCTGTTCATAGGCGCAGACAGCACAGCACAGAAAGAGACTGATCAGCCCCTCGAGTCTGTCCCGGGCTCTTTCAAATCTGCTTAGACCATTTCCTCAAACTTCTGCAGCTTTCTCTCTTTCAAGTATTTATCTTATTCCCTTTTGAATGCTACTGTTGAATTTACCCCATCAGATAGTATCCATCACTCTAGTAGACAGTGAATATCACATCCTAATCACTTGTAACATAGGTTTTCCCAATGTTGTCTTTGCTTGTTTTGCTGATCACTTGAAATTTGATTATTGGCTTTATGGCTATTAAAAGAAGTCTGCAGGAAAACAGCTCCTCGACATATCCTCAAAATATCAATTAGAAACCATGGACGAACAGGGATAGTCACTGCCTGAAGTCTGAGGTGACCCTGACCTATACAAGAAATGATGTGGGTATGCCGGCGTTGGACTGGCGTAAACGCAGTAAAAAGTCTGACAACACCAGGTTTTAGTCCAACCGATTTATTTGATAATATTCTCACAAGCTTTCGAGGTTACCCTCTTCGTCAGGTGAATGGAGAGTTCTGGCCTCAGACAGAGCATATAAAGCACAGACAGTTTAGAGATTGCTGATTAGAATGTGAATCCTTACACCTAACCTGCTGTTCAAGTCTTAAAGTGGCTGATAATGTGAGTGGAAGGAGCACTGATCACAGTTTAAAGAGATGTGTATTGTCTCCAGACAGTACAGTAAGTGAGGTTTTGCAAACCCAGGCAAGTCACGGGGGTTACAGAGAGTGCGACATAAACCCAAGATCCCTGTTGAGACCGTCCTCATGTGTGCGGAACTTGGCTATCAGTCTCTGTTCAGCGACTCTGCGCTGTCGTGTGTCATGAAGGCCGCCTTGGAGATTGCTTACCCGAAGGTCAGAGGCTGAAGGTCACGGGCATTCTGAGGCTCTGTCTGAGCCTCAAGTGTCGGCGCAACATCGTGGGCCGAAGGGCCTGTTCTGCGCTGTAATGTTCTATGTTCTAGAACTCTCCATTCACCTGACGAAGAGGGTAACCTCGAAAGCTTGTGAGAATATTATCAAATAAATCGGTTGGACTAAAACCTGGTGTTGTCAGACTTTTTACTGTCTATACAAGAAAGCCAGATCTGATCAAAGGTGATCCATCAAAGATGCCAAAAGACAGTACCAGACCAAGCTAGAGTCCCAGGCTAGCCACCCACACCCCCACCGACTACGACATAGTCTGCAAGATGTAACAGACTACCAGATCAAGGCATGTAAAATCGCCGGCTCCAACACATCACTCATTGATGAGCTCAACGCATTCTACGCCCCTTTTGTTCAAGAAATCAACAAGGGCACGCCCTCCACCCAGGAAACCCTGGATGAACCTGTATCTGGGGTCACCATTGCAGCTGTCACAGCAGCTTTCTCAGAGGTCAAACTCATGGACAGTGATTGGTCCGACTGGGGTACCTGGACGGGCACTCAGATCCTGTGTGGATCAGCTGGCGGGGGTATTCACAGACATCTTCAACCTCTCTTTACAACAATCTGAGGTCCCTATCTGCTTCAAGAAGATGACCATCATCCCAGTGCCTAAGAAAAACCGAGCAGCGTGGCCTTAATGACTATCAGCCGGTGGCTCTGACATCCATCATTATGAAGTGCTTCGAAAGGTTAGTCATGGCACGAACCAATTCCAGCCTCCTGGACTACCTGGATCCACTACAGTTTGTCTACCGTCACAATAGATCCACAGCAGATGCCATCTCCCTGGCCCTGCACTAAACCCTGGCACACCTAAGTAACAAGGACACCTATGTCAGACTCCTATTTACTGATTACAGCTCAGCCTTCAGTGCCATTATCCTGACAAAACATCTCCAAACTCCATGCCTGGGGCTTGGCTCAGCTCCTCCCTCTGCGAATGGATCCTGAACTTTCTAATCCACAGACCATAATCAATAAGGATAGGCAACAACACCTCCTCCCTGATCATCCTCAACACTGGTGTCCACAAGGCGGGGTTCTCAGCCCCCTACTATACTCCGTATACACCTACGACTCTGTGGCCAAATTCCCCTCCAACTCGATTTTCAAGTTGCTGACAACATCATGTAGTGGGTCAAATCTCAAACAATCATGAGACAGAATACAGGAATGAGAATCTGGTGAACTGGTGTGACGACAATAATCGCTCCCTCAAAGTCAACAGAATGAAGGAGATTGTTGAAGCATAGTGGAGAACATGTCCCTGTATACATCAACGGGGATGAAGGAGAAATGGTTGGAAGCTTCCGGTTTTTAGATGTCCAGACCACCAACAACCTCTCCTAGTCCCTGCGTGCTGACACTATGGTTAAGAAAGCCCACCAATGCCTCTACTTTCTCAGAAGACTTTTTGGCATGTCAGCTATGACTCTCACCAGCTTTTACAGATGCACCATAGAAATCATCCTTTCTGGTTATATCACAGTTTGGTAAGAGCTCCTGTTCTGCCAAAGACCGCAAGAAACTATAAAAGGTCATAATAAATGTAGCCCAATCCATCACACAAACCAGCCTCCCAACCATTGCCTCTGTCCACACTTCCCGCTGCCTCAGAAACAGCCAGCACAATCGAGCACCCCAGACATTCTCTCTTCCACCTTCTTCTGTCGGGAAGAAGATACAAAGGTCTGAGACCACGTACCATAAACAGCTTCTTCCCTGCTGCCATCAGACTGTTAAATGGACCTACCTCACATTCAGTCTATCTTTCTCTGCACCCCAGCTACGACTGTAACACCACATTCTGCACTCTCTCCTTTCCTTCTCTATGCTTTGACCGTACAGCATGCAAGAATCAATATTATTCACTGTATACTAATACCTGTGACGATAATAAACCCAACATTTTGTGTTTCAAATATAGAAGATAAAATTAAAGGCAGGTCGAGGGAATGGAAAGGTAGATAAATCTGTATGCTGGGGTAGAATGTTGGAGGTGAGGTAAATATTTAGTGTAATGGTTTGGACAGAGATGTTATGTTAGTGTTGATGGTCTAACAGCTCATTGCTGTCACCTACCTGGGAGCTTCAGCGCCCTGGACAGAGCCGCCGCCATCTTGTTTCTGCTTACCGCGCCTGCGCAATACGCGCAAGGTCTGTCGGGAGTTGTAGTTCAGTTCTGGTTTTAGCGATAAACTCCAATCCCTGCAAAAAAAAACCATCAAAGCTAATTCGAATCACCACATCAGTCATTGCCTTTCTTTCTACATTCCGGCTTTGAGTGTACTTTTTGTTTTAATGCGATTCCCACCCGGATCATTTATCTGCTTGCACACTTTCCAGTCAAAGTGTGCGACACCTCGGTGTTTTCCGCTGCGCCCCTCTCTCTCTCTCAGATGCCGCGTTACCTCCGGACCCCATTTCAAGCCGCACCGCACTGCTTGGAGGAGAGCCGCACTCAACCGGTGACGGACGGAACAACTGGAGGGGCGCTCAACGTTCCCCCTTGCAGCCGCTGGGTTTTCCGAACTTGGGGAAGGCGTCCGGAGGCGAGTGTGTGAGTGTGGCGGTGGGAGGCCGGGGAGGAACTGGAGGCCGGGGTCGGTGAGGGAACTGGAGGAAATTTAAAGCAAAATTCTGGGGGTGCTGTAATCTGAAACAAAAGCAGAAGATGCTGGAAAACCAACTCTGATGAAGGGTCATCCAGACCCCCAACATTGGCTCTGTTCTCTCTCCACAGATACTGTCAGACCTGCTGAGATTTTCCAGCACTTTCTGTGTTTTGGTGGGGGGATTGGTGGGGGGTGGGTGGGGGGATTGGTGGGGGGTGGGTGGGGGGGTTGGTGGGGGGTGGGTGGGGGGTGAGGGGGATTGGTGGGGGGTGGGGGGGCTGGTGGGGGGTGGGTGGGGGGTGAGGGGGATTGGTGGGGGGTGGGGGGGCTGGTGGGGGGTGGGTGGGTTGGTGGGGGGTAGGGGGGTGGGGTGGGGGGGGAAGGGGGGAAGGGGGGTGGGGGGGGGGGGAATGTTCCCCTACAGACTGAGAAGCTACCGGATAGATGTCGGTCTTTCTCTTGTCTTTATGACTACCCACTTTGTTTTGTCGTTAATTTGACCGCCGATCACTGACTCGGAGTTTCATCCTCATTCCTTTTTGATTTGATTTATTATAACACAGAAACTAGAAGCAGGAGGAGGCTATTCGGCTTTTCGAGCCAGCTCCACCATTCATTTTGATCATGGCTGATCATCCAATTCAATATCCTAATCCCCCCCCCCCCATTCCTTGATCCCTTTGATGAGGCTTGAGGGCTCAGGTAGTGCACTGGAAAGCTATAGATTAGCCAGAAGGGAGTTAAAGAGGGAGTTAGGAAGAGCTAAAAGAGGACACGAGAAGACTTTGGCTGATAGGATTAAGGAGAATCCTAAGGCTTTCTTTAGATATGTTAAGAATAGAAGATTGGTTAGGGCAAGATTAGGGCCAGTCAGAGACAGCAGTGGGAAGTTATGTGTGGAACCGGAAGAGGTTGGAGAGGCACTGAACAAATATTTCTCTTCGGTATTCACGCAGGGAGACATAAATGTAGTTGTGAAGAACACTGGGTTACAGGGTTGTAAACTGGATAGTATTGCAGTAGATAAGGAGGATGTGCTAGATATTCTTGAGGGTTTGAAAATAGATAAGTCCCCTGGGCCGGACGGGATTTACCCTAGGATTCTATGGGAGGCAAGAGAGGCAATTGCAGAGCTGATCTTCAGGTCGTCATTGGTCACAGGTATGGTGCCAGAAGACTGGAGGATAGCGAATGTTGTCCCATTGTTTAAGAAGGGGAATAGAGACTTCCCCGGGAATTATAGACCGGTGAGTCTTACTTCTGTTGTGGGCAAAGTATTAGAAAAAATTATTAGGGATAGGATTTATAGTTATTTAAAGAGTAATGAATTGATTGGAGATAGTCAGCACGGTTTTGTGAAGGGTAGGTCGTGCCTTACTAACCTTATTGAGGTTTTTGAAAAAGTGACCAAAGAGGTGGATGGGGGTAAGGCAGTTGACGTGGTACATAAGGACTTTAGTAAGGCGTTTGATAAGGTTCACCATGGAAGGCTTCTGCAGAAAATGCAGATGTATGGGATTGAGGGTGATTTAGTTAATTGGATCAGGAATTGGCTAGCTGATAGAAGACAGCTGGTGGTTGATGGAAAGTATTCATCATGGAGTTCGGTTACAAGTGGTGCGCCTCAGGGATCTGTTTTGGGGCCACTGCTGTTTGTAATTTTTATAAATGATCTGGATGAGGGTATAGAAGGATGGATTAGTAAATTTGCTGATGACACCAAAGTTGGAGGAGTGGTAGATAGTGGTGAGCGGTATCATAGTTTACAGAGAGACTTGGACAAGTTGCAGAGCTGGGCCGAGAGGTGGCGGATGGAGTTTAATGCGGAAAAGTGTGAGGTAATTCACTTTGGCAGGAATAACAGATGTGTAGAGTATAGGGCTAAAGGTAGGACTCTGAATAGTGTTGACGAACAGAGGGATCTAGGTGTATATGTGCATAGAAAGTTGGAAATCAAGTCGATAAGGTTGTTAGAAAGGCATACGGTGTCTTGGCGTTTATTGGTAGGGAGATTGAATTTAGGAGCCAGGGTTCTGGTCCACACATTATAGGAAGGATATGGAGGCATTGGAGAGGGTGCAGAGGAGGTTTACCAGGATGTTGCCTGGTATGGAGGGAAGGTCCTATGAGGAGAGACTGAGGGATTTGGGGTTGTTTTCGTTGGAAAGAAGGCGGCTAAGAGGGGACCTTATTGAAATATATATGATGATTAGGGGTTTAGATAGGGTAGATAGTGATAGCCTTTCTTCTCGGATGGAGAAAACTAGCACGAGGGGACATAGCTTTAAATTAAGGGGAGGTAGTTATAGGACGGATGTCAGAGGTAGGTTCTTTACCCAGAGGGTGGTGGGGGAATGGAATGCCCTGCCTGCTGCAGTTGTAGATGCACCTAGTTTGGGGACGTTTAAGAGATCCATGGATAGGTTTATGGATGGAAAGGGATTGGTTTAGGTTAGAGGGTCATTGCTTTTCTCTTAATTGGTCGGCGCAACATCGTGGGCCGAAGGGCCTGTTCTGCGCTGTAATGTTCTATGTTCTTTAGCCCGTAAAGCTATACCTAATTTCTTTTGGAAATCAGACAACATTTTGGTTTCAACTACTTTCTATGGTAATGAATTCCACACATTCACCAACCTCTGGGTGAAGAAATTTCTCCTTACTTCAGTCTTTATTCTCAAATTTTGACCCCTAGTTCTGGACTCCCCCACCATTGGGAACATTCTTTCTTAATCTATCCTATCTAACCCTGTTAGAATTTTATTAGTTTCTATGAGATCCCCTCTCACACTTCTAAACTCTAGTGAATTTAATCCTAACCGATTTAGTCTCTCGTGACAGACCTGCCATTCCCACAGATCAGCCTGGTAAACTTTCACTGTCCTCCTTCTATAGCAAGGACATCGTTCCTCAGATAAGGACATCAAAACTGCACACAATACTCCAGATGTGGCCTCATCAACGTCCAATATAATTGCAGTAAAGCATCCCTATCCCTATACTCGTCCTCTCACTATGAGGACAAACATACCACGTGGGATTGTTCTCTTTTGAATTAAATAAAAGCTTGGAGGACAAATGTTTTCTGCTCCACTCCCCAACACCTTGACCAATCACAACTGACTTGCCAACAAACTCGTACCTTTTCCTCAACATAAGAACATAAGAAATAGGAGCAGGAGTAGGCCATCTAGCCCTTCGAGCCTGCCCCGCCAATCAGTAAGATCATGGCTGATCTGTCGTGGCTCAGTTCCACCTTCCCGCCCTCTCCCCATAACCCTTAATCCCCTCGCTTATCAAAAACCCATCAACCCTCGTCTTAAAAATATTTAGCGAGGCAGCCTCCACCACTTCAACGGGCAGAGAATTCCAGAGATTCACCACCCTTTGAGTGAAGAAGTTCCTCCTCAACTCTGTTCTAAACCCTTTATCTTGAGGCTGTGCCCCCTAGTCAGCTATATGAATCAGTAGATCCTTTCAAATTTTGCATTTTTACGTCAGTCCTGATGACGAAAGATGAGAAGCTTCAACGCCACATCTCTATCAGTGATACTCAAGTTCTGCACTATCTAGTGGCTATTTATAATTCTCTGGTAGCATCCTTCAATCTAAAGAAGTGCAGAAGAATATGGCCTGCAGCAGCCCCCACCCCATATCCTCAGATATGTTTCTCCCAGTCTGGATGCTGGCCTAGTCAGCAATGCCTATATCCCATAAATGAATTTTAAAAAACCCTCAATCCATATGAGTATATATAATCCAATCCCATGTGCCCTAATTTCATTTACTAACCTCCTGTGTGGGAGCTTGTCAAATCCAAATACAGCTACACCATGTTCACTGGTTCTTCTTTATAAGTACTAAAAGTAACATCCTCAAGAAACTCCCAAGCTTGTCAAATGTGATTTTCCTTTCATAAACCCAGACTGATTCCACCAAAACTTACCATTTCTCATCATCCAGTTATCACATCCTTTATAATAGATTCTACTACTGATGTCAGACTAATATGTCTGTAATTCTCCACTCTCCCTCTTCCTCTCTTCGTAAATAGTGGATTTACATTTGCTACTTTCCGGGAACCTTTCCAGAATCTATATAGAATTTTCAAAGATATCCGCCTATGTGTCTACAATTGGAAAGCCACTTCCTTCCACACTCTGGGATGAAGCTGATCTGGTCCAGGGGATTTATCATCCTTCAATTCAGTTCACTTTTCATGCATCACATCTTTACTAATATTAATTTCCTATAATTTCTCAGATTCGTAGGAACATAGGAATTAGGAGCAGAAGGAGGCTAACTCAGCCCTTTGAGCTTCCTCTCCCATTCAATTAGATCATGGTTGATCTCTCCTTGGTCTCAAATGTACCTCCCTGCCTGTTCCCCATAGTCCCTTATCCCTTTTTTAAATTAGAAATATATTTATCTCCTTTCTGAAGCCATTCAATGATTCAGACTCCACTGCGCTATGGGGAGGAAATTCCAAAAATTCACCCCCCTCTGTGAAAATTAGTTCCTCCTCCTCTCAGTTTTAAATCTATCGCCTCCCAAACTATACCTGTGACCTCTTGTTCTAGATTGTCCTGTAAGGGGAAACATTTGCTCTATGTTAACTTTATCAATCCCTTTTAAAATTTTATATACCTCGATCAGATCCCCTGTCATCCTATTAAACTCCAGTTTAATAAGCCCAAACTGGCTGTTGAGGCAGCAGTGCTAAGATTGAGAGTTTTATGGTGCAGGATTATTGAGCTGAAACTTTAACTCTGCTTCTGTCCGCAGATGTGACCTGAGGGTCTTCTGGCTGTGTGAATGCTTCACAGCGGTGATTGACCTGCAGCGTCTCACTGTCTCCACACGGGCCCGTGGCCATGTTCGTGCCACGCTCGCTGAAGGTGAAAAGGGCTGAAGAAAGCGAGGCCCAGGCTGCCAAGAGAAGTAAAGTCGACCTCCGGGCCGAGGACATCGAGCAGCCCCTGGGGGCCGGGGGAGACCCTGAGGGTGTTAACAGTCCGGAAGATGAGCCGGAGGAGCCCGTGAAGCAGCTGAGCAAGGAGCAACGTTGGCCGGAGCCCGGGGATCCGGCCTGTTCGGTGTGTGGCCGATACGGGGAGTACATCTGCGACCAGACTGACACGGACGTGTGCAGCCTGGAATGTAAAGCCAAGCACCTCTGCCAGTTAGAGGCAGCAGTGGAGGCTCGAGCCCGGCCTCCTGGGGCCTCAGACAGTCTGGTGCCGGTGGAGCCACTCGTCCAGGCTGGTCACTATCTGGAGCATCCATTCATTTCCAGCCTGAGCACCGAGCAGGTGGAGGCCCTGCAGCAGCAGCTGGGCATCGCTGTGCGGGGCCCCGCCGTCAAGCCCATCGTGGAGTTTGAGCACTGTGGCTTACCCGACACCCTGAACACAAACCTGGCAAGGCTGGGCTACCACAGCCCCACCCCGGTACAGATGCAGATGCTGCCGCAGGGCCTGGCGGGGAAAGACATCCTGGCGGCGGCGGATACCGGCTCGGGGAAAACCGCAGCCTTTCTGCTCCCCGTCACCATGACGGCACTGCGGGAGGTGAACGCGAGGGGCTGGGGAAGGGGCGTGGCCAGCAGAGCATAAGGGGGCAAAGCTGAGGGGCAGAGCTAAAGGGGAGGACCCGCTGGAGGGGAGGGGGGGGGGGAGGGGGCAAGGGTCAGGGCTGGAAGGGACAAGGGGTAGGGAGGCTGGAGGGGGCGAGTCATAGGGAGTCTGGAGGAGGGGAGAGGTACGGCTGGAGGAGGAGAAATAGCGGGTTGGAGGAGGGGATGGGCAGTGCCAAAGGAGCAAGCTACCGTTGGAAAAATTGAGCATCTCTGAATTGTCCCCGTCAGCAAAAGTACTAAAGCATCCTGCACATCATTCTTGATAAACGTCCACAGTTTTGGAGTGTGTGCTGTTCTGCTCTGAAAGATGTCATGATGTGGGTATGCCGGCGTTGGACTGGCGTAAACACAGTAAAAAGTCTGACAACACCAGGTTTTAGTCCAACCGATTTATTTGAGAATATTATCAAATAAATCGGTTGGACTAAAACCTGGTGTTGTCAGACTTTTTACTCTGCTCTGAAAGAGCCAGTCGAAGCAGACTCAATATTAACTTTCAAAAGGGAATTGTGTAGATACTTGCAAAGGAAAGATTGCAGGGCAATGAGCAACTTTCAGAGAGCTAGAATGAACAGAGTGGGCTGAATCACGTAGGGCCTAATGTTTGATTCTACAAACTAATGTGAGGTAAAACATGGATAGAATCATGGTCTGGTCGCACATAAAGCACAATACAATCTCCACATTCCAAAAGCGATCCACCTGGAGAAAGTGGAATAAAGGATTTGCAAGGAGCATACCAGAACTGAGGATATAATTATCAGGAAACAGTTTAATTAGAAAGAAGATGTTTTATTTGTGGAGGAGTCCAAAATTAAGAGGAGCATAAATATAAGATAGTCACTAATAAATCCAGTAATATATCTCAACCCAGAATCTGGGTAGAATGTGGGACTTGCAATGACACAGAGTATTTGAGGTGAAGAGTGTTGAAGTGAAATCAAGATAAACATACGAGGGAGAAAGGAAGAGAAGGATGTGTCGGTAGTGGGTGAAGGGTGAACACTGGAATAGACCTGTGGAGTTGCGTACAATATTTCTGAGGTTGGTAGGAGGTTAAGAACATAAGAAATAGGAGCAGGAGTAGGCCATCTAGCCCTTCGAGCCTGCCCCGCCATTCAATAAGATCATGGCTGATCTGTCGTGGCTCAGCTCCACCTTCCCGCCCTCTCCCCATAACCCTTAATCTCTTCTCTTATCAAAAACCCATCAACCCGTTTCTTAAATATATTTAGCGAGGCAGCCTCCACCACTTCAACGGGCAGAGAATTCCAGAGATTACCACCCTTTGAGTGAAGAAGTTCCTCCTCAACTCTGTTCTAAACCACCTCCCCTTTATCTTGAGGCTGTGCCCCCTCGTCCTACTGTCTTTTTTGAGCGGGAAGAGTCTCTCCACCTCTATCCTATCCATCCCATTCATCATCTTATACGTCTCAATGAGATCTCCCCTCATTCTTCTAAACTCTAACGAGTACAAGCCTAGTTTATTCAGCCTCTCCTCATAGCTCAACCCCCTCAACTCTGGCATCAGCCTAGTAAACCTCCTCTGCACTCCCTCCAGGGCCCGTGTTTGACCAAATGGGGCTTTTATGAATATGCAGGGAATAGAGAGAGATGGGTCAAGGGCAGGCAGAAGGAATTAGTTTAATTTGCTGTCATGTTCAGAACAACCTCGTGGGCCAAAGAGCCTGTTCCTGAATTGTTCTATGATCTCATAAAGCTTCATGAGGACCAGAGTCAATGTTAAGGACTCCCAGGGGTGCTCCCTCCCAACTGTATACCATCATCTCTGCTGGGACTGTCCTGCGAGTGGAACAGGGCATTCCCAGGGATGGTGATCATGATGTCTGGGTATGACTCTGTGAGGTTATGGCTTTGTCAGGTTGTTGCACTCAACCAGCGTGTCTTTGGGACTGTGGGAGCACCCAGAAGAAACCCATGCAGACGCAGAGAGAATTTGCACCATCCTGACTTATTCCTTCACTGTCACTAGGTCAAAATACAGGAACTTCCTTCCAAACTCCGGGATTCCAGTTTCCTCTCGCAGTCCAAAAGATGTGCTGGTTAGGTGTATTGGCCACACGAAGTTCTCCCTCAGTGTACCCGAACAGGTGCCAGAGTGTGGTGACTAGGGAAGTTTCACAGTAATTTCATTGCAGTGTTAATGTAAGCCTACTTGTGATAGTAATAAATAAGCTTCATAAAACTACAGCACTGTGGCTGGAACAGTTCAAGAAGTTTCACAACACCAGCTTAAAGTCCAACAGGTTTATTTGGAATCACGAACTTTCAGAGTGTTGTTCCTTCACCAGGTGAGTCAAGGAGCAGTGCTCCGAAAGCTCGTGATTCCAGCTAAACCTGTCGGACTTTAACCTGGTGTTGTGAGACTTCTCACTGTGCCCTACGCCAGTCCAACGCCAGCATCTCCACATCACAGTTCAGAAAGGCAGCTCACCTTCCTCTTCTCAAGGGCAATTAGGGACAGGCAGTAAAAGCTGGCTTGGCCGATGAGGCACACATCCCATGAATGAATTTAAAAAAAGTTGTACTCCCTATCCATTACTCCATAGTCCTACATTTCTTTCCTTTCATTTCCTTCAGGACAGCACAGTGACACACTGGTCAACACTGCTGCCCCACAGCGCCACGGACCCGGCTTTGACTGGCTCACTGTCTGTGTAGAGTCTGCGCATTCTCTCTGTGAGTGTGTGGGTTTCCTCCGGATGCTCCGGTTTCCTCCCACAGTCCAAAGACATGCTGGTTAGCGTGCATTGGCCGTGATAAATTCTCCCTCAGTGTAGCCAAACAGGCACTGGAGTGTGGCAACTAGGAGATTTTCGCAGTAACTTCATTGCAGTGTTAATGTAAGCCTACTTCTGACTATTAAATAAACTTTAACTTTACTTCTGCAGTACTTTTTGAGAATTACACCCAATTCCACCTCCACTACCCTTTCAGGCAATGCATTCCAGATTGTAACCACTCTTGTGGGTTATTTTATAAAAACAGCTTTTTTTCATGCTGCCTTTGTTCCTTTTCCTATTCGCTATAAATTGGTCCTCTTTGTTTCTCAACCCTGCTGCCAATAGAACATAGAACATTACAGCACAAACAGGCCCTTCGGCCCTCGAGTTGCGCCGATCACATCAACCCCACCAATCTATAGACCTATCTATAACCCCCAATCCCATTAAACCCCATATACTCATCCAGAAGTCTTTTAAAAGACCCCAGCGAGTTCGCCTCCACCACCGATGACGGCAGCCGATTCCATTCACTCACCACCCTCTGAGTGAAAAACTTACCCCTAACATCACCTCTGTACTTCCCTCCCCGCACCTTAAATCTGTGTCCTCTCGTAGCGACCATTTCAACCCGGGGAAATAGCCTCTGAGAGTCCACCCTATCTATTCCTCTCAACATTTTATAAACTTCTATCAGGTCGCCTCTCAACCTTCGCCTCTCCAGGGAAAAGAGTCCCAGCTCCCTCAACCTATCTTCATAAGGCATGCCTCCCAGTCCAGGCAACATCCTTGTAAATCTCCTCTGCACCCTTTCAATAGCTTCTACGTCTTTCCTATAGTGAGGCGACCAGAACTGCGCACAGTACTCCAAATGAGGCCTGACGAGGGTCCTGTAAAGTTGCAGCATTACCTCCCGACTCCTAAACTCAATCCCTCGATTAATGAAGGCCAGTACACCATACGCCTTCTTGACCACCTCCTCCACCTGCGAGGCCGATTTAAGAGTCCTGTGAACCCGGACCCCGAGATCCTTCTGCTCTTCAACGCTACTAAGACTCCTGCCCTTAATAGTGTACTCGTTCATCCCGTTGGTTCTGCCGAAATGGACGACTACACATTTATCCGCGTTGAAGTCCATCTGCCACTTCTCCGCCCATTCCTGCATCCTATCTATGTCCTGCTGCAACTTTTGACATCCTTCCAGACCATCCACAACACCGCCGACCTTCGTGTCATCAGCGAACTTGCTAACCCATCCCTCCACTTCCTCATCCAGGTCATTTATGAAAATGACAAACAGCAAGGGTCCCAGAACAGATCCCTGGGGCACCCCACTGGTGACTGACCTCCATTCCGAAAAAGACCCATCCACAACCACTCTCTGCCTTCTGCAGGCAAGCCAGTTCTGGATCCACAAGGCCAAAGGCCCTTGGATCCCATGCCCTCTCACCTTCTCAAGAAGTCTTGCATGGGGGACCTTATCAAAAGCCTTGCTGAAGTCCATGTACACTACGTCCACGGCACTTCCTTCGTCAATGTGTTCAGTCACATTATCGAAGAACTCAACTAGGCTCGTAAGGCACGACCTGCCCTTGACAAATCCATGCTGACTATTCCTGATCATGTCAAACCTCTCCAAATGGTCGTAAATCTTGTCCCTCAGAAGCCTCTCCATCAGCTTACCAACCACTGAGGTCAGACTCACCGGGCGGTAATTTCCCGGGCTATCTCTGTTCCCTTTCTTGAAAATAGGGACTACATCCGCAATCCTCCAATCTTCCGGAACCTCTCCCGTCTCCATTGACGACGCAAAGATCATCGCCAGGGGCTCTGCAATCACTTCCCTGGCCTCCCACAGTATCCTGGGGTACATCCCATCTGGTCCCGGCGACTTATCTATTTTGATAGAATTCAAAAGTTCTAACACATCCTCCTCCTTAATGTCCACGTACTCAATCTTTTCCACCTGCTGCAAGTCCATAGCAAGATCTCCCAAATCAGCTTCCACTGTGAATACTGAGGCAAAGTACTCATTAAGCACCTCCGCCATTTCTTCTGGTTCTACACAGACCTTTCCCCCTTCACCTTTTATAGGTCCTATCCTTTCCCTTCTCACCCTTTTACCTTTCTCTCTATCTACCCTGACTAGACCCTTCATGATTTGGAACAGCTCTTTCCATCCTGCTCTTCCCAAAGGAGATTGTCCAGGCTCTCCGCACAACTGAAGTTGTGAAGTCATCCCGGGAAATGTTTTTGTGAATCTTTCTTGACCCTTTCTAAAGCTGTCAGACTCCTTCCTAAATCGCACTCCCAGAATTGGGGCAAGCCAGTGTTTTATAAAGGTGTGTTGTGACGTTCGAGCGGATGAGACACAAAAAATACTGGGAATTAAAAGTTGTTCTGCCACAAGAAGATCCAGATTTAATTGGTCAACAGCAACATGGCTGTAAGTTAGGGAGGAATATCCATTGTTTGGAGTATTGTTTTGGAGTATGTTACTAGAGAGGTGGTGCTTGTTACTAGAGAGGTGGTGCTCGACAGACTGGAGGGGCTGATTGTGGACAAGTCCCCAGGACCGGATGGAATACATCCGAGGGTTCTGAAAGAAATGGCGGAGGTGATAGTGGATGCCTTGGTGGTTATTTTCCAGACGTCGCTGGATTCCGGGGAAGTGCCGGAAGATTGGAAAACGACTAATGTTACGCTGTTGTTTAAGAAGGGTGCCAGGCAAAAGGCGGGGAATTATAGGCCTGTTAGTTTAATGTCTGTTGTAGGTAAAATGTTAGAATCCGTCATCAAGGAGGAAATAGCGAGGCATCTTGAGGGGAACTGCTTGATAGAGCAGACGCAGCACAGTTTCGTTAAAGGGAAGTCGTGTCTGACAAATTTACTGGAGTTCTATGAGGATGTGTCTAGGGCGGTGGATAGAGGAGAGCCAGTGGATGTGGTCTTTCTTGATTTTCAGAAGGCGTTTGACAAGGTACCTCACAAGAGGTTATTGCAGAAGGTCAGGGGGCATGGAGTTGGGGGTAGGGTGTTAGCGTGGATAGAGGACTGGTTGTCAAATAGGAGGCAGAGAGTGGGGGTCAATGGGTGCTATTCGGATTGGCGGATGGTGACTAGTGGAGTGCCCCAGGGGTCGGTGCTGGGGCCTCAGCTATTTACCATTTATATAGATGATCTGGAGGAGGGAACCGAGTGTAGGGTGTCGAAATTTGCTGATGACACCAAAATTGGTGGAAAGGCAAATTGTGCGGAGGGTGGGGAGAGTCTACAGAAAGATCTAGATAGGCTGGGCGAATGGGCCAGGAAATGGCAAGTGGAATTTAATGTTGGCAAGTGCGAGGTGGTCCACTTTGGTAGGAATAATGGTAGGAAGGATTATTACTTACGTGGAGAAAAACTGCAGCAGGTGACGGTGCAGAGGGACCTCAGGGTCCTTGTGCATGAGTCGCAAAAACCCAACTTGCAGGTGCAGCAGGTGGTCAGGAAGGCGAATGGGATGCTGGCTTTCATCACGAGGGGGATTGAATATAAAAGTAGGGAGGTCTTGCTGCGGCTGTATAGGGCATTGGTGAGGCCGCAGCTGGAGTACTGTGTGCAGTTTTGGGCGCCGTACTTATGCAAGGATATTTTGGCCTTGGAGGGAGTGCAGAGGAGGTTTACTAGGCTGATGCCGGAGTTGAGGGGGTTGAGCTATGAGGAGAGGCTGAATAGATTAGGCTTGTACTCGTTAGAGTTTAGAAGAATGAGGGGAGATCTCATTGAGACGTATAAGATGATGAATGGGATGGATAGGATAGAGGTGGAGAGACTCTTCCCGCTCAGAAAGGATAGTAGGACTAGGGGGCACAGCCTCAAGATAAAGGGGGGGGCGGTTTAGAACAGAGTTGAGGAAGAACTTCTTCATTCAAAGGGTGGTGAATCTCTGGAATTCTCTGCCCATTGAAATGGTGGAGGCTGCCGCGCTAAATATTTTTAAGACGCGGGTTGATGGGTTTTTGATAAGAGAGGAGATTGAGGGTTATGGGGAGAGGACGGGAAGGTGGAACTGAGCCACGACAGATCAGCCATGATCTTATTGAATGGCGGGGCAGGCTCGAAGGACTAGATGGCCTACTCCTGCTCCTATTTCTTATGTTCTTATTTGTAGGCGGCCACAATAGGGAAGAAATGGGTGAAAGAGGCATTCTGAGTATAGATACGCAGAGAGACCTGGGAGTGCAGGTACACAAGTCCCTGAAGGTGTCGGTGCAGGTGCAGAATGTGATGAGGAAAGCGTATGGCATGTTAGCCTTCATAGGAAGGGGTATAGAATATAAGAGTAGGAGTCTGATGTTGCAGTTGTATAGAACGTTGGTTAGGCCTCACCTGGAGTACTGCGTCCAGTTCTGGTCAAAGAACAAAGAGAACAAAGAACAACACAGCACGGGAAACAGGCCCTTCGGCCCAACGAGCCCGCGCCGCCGTCCCATGGTCAGTGACCTATTCATGACTCTAGTCTATGCCTAAGGTGTGAGGATCAGGGAGGTCCAATATAGGGACAATTTGTTACCCAATCAATCAGCCTAAAAGCACATTTTTGGGATGTGGGAGGAAACCGGAGCACCCGGAGGAAACCCACGCAACCACGGGGAGAATGCGCAAACTCCCACGGACACAGGCCCAACTCCATGTGTCCGCACAGCAACAGAGATAGCCTCTGAGCTGCCATGATGCCCTCGAGATGGTAAGTGCCTGTGGATAAAAATTTCATTATTAAAGACTCTATATCCCTGAGGCTAAAACTGACCCCAAGCCTACAATGCTTAGTAAGGCCTGCTATATCCCCCTATATGTAGACCGCTCATGTGGCTGTCCAAGTGACTCTTGAACAACCCTAGTGTGCCTGCTTCCACCACCTTACTCGGCAGTGCATTCCACATCCCCACTACCCTTTGTGTGAAAAACTGCCCTCTAATATTAGTCTTATATCTAGCCCCCCTCACCCTAAGCCCGTGACCCCTCGTTCTATCCATTTCTATAAGCGGAAAAAGCTTATCACCATCTACTCTATCTGTCCCCTTCATAATCTTTTAAACCTCTATTAGATCCCCCCTCAGCCGACGTCTCTCAAGGGAAAACAGCCCAAGTGCATTCAATCTTTCCTCATAAGACAGCCCTTCCATACCAGGCAACATCCTGGTAAATCTCCTCTGCACTCTCTCCAGGATCTCTACATCCTTCCGGTAGTACGGCGATCAGAACTGGACGCAGTACTCCAGGTGAGGCCTAACCAACGTTCTATACAACTGCAACATCAGACTCCTATTCTTATATTCAATACCCCTTCCTATGAAGGCTAACATGCCATACGCTTTCCTCATCACATTCTGCACCTGCACCGATACCTTCAGGGACTTGTGTACCTGCACCCCCAGGTCTCTCTGCGTATCTATACTCCGGATAGTTCTACCTTTTATCATATAACTCCCTTCCACATTATTCCGGCCAAAGTGCATCACCTCGCATTTCTGCGGATTAAATTCCATTTGCCATCTATCTGCCCAATCTACCAGCCTATCTATGTCCTGTTGCATTGCCAGGCACTGCTCCTCAGTACCCGCCAATCCAACCATCTTAGTGTCATCAGCAAATTTGCTGATCACACCACCTACCCCCTCTTCCAAGTCATTAATATATACTACAAATAGTAGAGGTCCTAGTACCGAGCCCTGCGGCACCCCACTGGTGACAGACCTCCAATTGGAAAAGGAGCCCTCCACTACTACCCGCTGTCTCCTCCTCCCAAGCCAGTTCTTCACCCATCTACATACCTGGCCTTGTATCCCATGAGCCTTCACCTTTTCTATCAGCCTACCGTGAGGGACCTTGTCAAACGCCTTACTGAAATCCATATAGACAACATCAACGGCTTGTCCTTCGTCAACCGTTTTTGTCACCTCTTCAAAAAATTCCAATAGATTCGTAAGGCACAACCTCCCTGTAATGAAGCCATGCTGCGTATCCCTGATCAGATTGCAGCGCTCCAGATGCTCATACATCCTATCCTTGAGGATCCTCTCCATTATCTTGCCTATAACTGAAGTCAAGCTCACTGGCCTATAGTTCCCTGGGTTATCCCTCTGACCCTTCTTAAACAACGGTACTACATTTGCAATCCGCCAATCCTCTGGGACCTCACCTGTGACCAAAGAAGAGACAAAGATTTGCGTCAGAGGCCCAGCAATTTCATCCCTCACCTCCCTTAGCAGCCTAGGATAGATGCCATCAGGCCCTGGAGATTTGTCTGTCTTTATATTGTCTAAAAGTCCCAACACCTCTTCCCTCGTGATTACTATTTCCCTCAACGGATCCTCAAACTTCTCAAGCACAGCAGCAGAGGACTGACCCCTCTCCTGAGTGAATACCGACGCAAAGTATTCATTCAAGATCTCCCCCATTCCCCCAGGCTCCAAGCATAGTTCCCCTCCTCTGTCCCTGAGAGGACCAATGTTCCCTCTAACCATCCTTTTGTTTCTAATATAAGAGTAAAATGCCTTAGGATTTTCCTTAATCCTACCCGCCAAAGCCATTTCGTGGCCCCTTTTTGCCTTTCTGATGCCCCTTTTAAGTTCTCTCCTACATTCTCTGTATTCTTCTAACGCTATCTCTGTCCTCAAATGCCTCGATCTAGTGTACGCTTCCCTCTTTCTCCTGACCAGGTCCTCAATATCCCTAGTTACCCACGGCTCTCTAATCCTACCTTTCCCATCCTTCCTCTTGACCGGCACATGTCTTTCCTGTAAAGATTGTAGTTTTCTCTTGAGAGACTCCCACATACCCAGCGTCGACCTACCGTTAAACAGCGTACCCCAGTCCGTATCTTTAAGATCCTCCCTAATCCGGCTGTATCTAGCCCTCCCCCAATTTAACACCCTCCCCTTAGGACAGGCTTCATCTTTATCCATTAATATCTTGAACCAGACAGAGTTGTGGTCACTGTTAGCCACATGCTCTCCTACCTCAACGTCAACCACCTGCCCAGGCTCATTCCCCAGAACCAAGTCCAGTATAGCCCCCTCCCTGGTCGGTCTATCCACGTACTGCTCCAGGAATCCTTCCATTACACACTGTACAAATTCCTCCCCGTCAGCACCCTCTGATCTCAGTACATTCCAATCTACTTTGGGGAGATTAAAATCTCCCACTACCACCACCCTATTCTTCCTGCACTTATCTAGAATGTCCCTGCTTATCCCTTCTTCCACAGCCCTCGGGCTGTTGGGCGGTCTGTAGTACACACCCAACATAGTAACATCTCCCTTCCTATTCCTCAACTCCACCCATAGCGACTCGATTCCTATATCCTCCGACCTCCCTCCCTCTGCACTGCTACGATGCCATCCTTAACTAACAACGCCACTCCCCCACCTCTCAGCGACCCACCCCTATCTCGCTTGAAACACTTATACCCAGGAACATT
The DNA here is from genome assembly GCA_037974335.1 of Prionace glauca. NCBI lineage: Eukaryota > Metazoa > Chordata > Chondrichthyes > Carcharhiniformes > Carcharhinidae > Prionace > Prionace glauca. The sequence continues at coordinate 1,590,380 of CM075754.1, read as the reverse complement.
CAGCTGCCAATCCTGCCCTTCCTTTAACCAAGTCTCTGTCACCGCCACCACTTCCAACTTCCTTTCAAACATTAATGCCTTCAGTTCATCTGTTTTGCCAGTCACACTCCTAGCATTGAAACACATGCACCGAAGACCCTCAGAAACAACCCGATCCTTCTTCCTACCCTCCGGGCCTACCCTATCCCCAATCCCAGTTCCGTCTACCTCCCCACCCCCCCCTCCATATTAGTTTAAACCCTGCCGATACACACCAGCTAACCTTCCAGCTAAGATATGTATGCCCTTCCCAGTTAACTGTACCCCATCCCTCTTGTATATTTGCCGTTCTTTCATAAAGACTTCCCAGTGGTCTATGAATATAAATCCCTCTGCCCTACACCAATCCTTCAACCAAGCATTTAATTGGATTATTTCATTATTTCTAGCCCTGCTAGCCCCAGGCACCGGCAGCAGCCCAGAGAATGCCACCCTGGAGGCCCTACATTTCAGCCTGGCCCCCAACTCCCTGAACTGCCTGCGTATGTCCCCCCTGCACTTTGTTCCTACATCCTTCTCTCCTACATGCACTGTCACATTCGACTCAGTCCCTCCACCCTTCAAAATTCCCTCTACCCTTTCTGAGACATCCTGTACCCCTGATCCAGGGAGGCAGACTCCCATCCTGGAGTCCCGCTTTTGCCCACAGAATCGCCTGTCAATCCCCTTGACATTCCCATCCCCCACCACTATCTCACACCCTGCACTCTTCACTTTCCGATCTCCCTCCCTTACCTTCTCTACCCCAACTGTCACCCCACCCTTGACATTCCAGGGTAATTCATCTGGGGCGTTCCTAGTACTACCGGAAGAATGTAGAGATCCTGGAGAGAGTGCAGAGGAGATTTAGGCTTGGGGTTCAGTTTTAGCCTCAGGGATATAGAGTCTTTTTAATAATGAATTTTTTATCCACAGGCATTTAAGTCCAGCAAGGGGCATGCGGGCGGCAGGTTGTGGTGGGCTGCTCTTGGATGTTGCTTCGGGAGTTGCCTACTGCTTCATGTCGTTGGTGTGCATAAACTGGACCATCTCGAGGGCATCATGACAGCTCAGAGGCTATCTCTGTTGCTGTGCGGACACATGGATTTGGGCCTGTGTCCGTGGGAGTTTGCGCGTTCTCCCCATGATTGTGTGGGTTTCCTCCGGGTACTCCGGTTTCCTCCCACATCCCAAAAATGCGCTTTTAGGCTGATTGATTGGGTAACAAATTGTCCCTATATTGGACCTCCCTGATCCTCACACATTAGGCATAGACTAAAATCATGAATAGGTCACTGACCATGGGACGGCGGCGCGGGCTCGTTGGGCCGAAGGGCCTGTTTCCCATGCTGTGTTGTTCTTTGTTCTTTGTTCTGCTGGGGCAGTGGATGGCATGGAGTGATAGAAATAAACTGTCTACAGTAATCAAGGAGCTAGAATAAAAGGGCAGGTAAGTAAGATTAAATGTGAGAGATTTAGATAAGTGAACAGCAGAGACTTTTTAAAAAATCTTTTTTAGAATCATAGAAACCCTACAGAGGCCCTTCGGCCCATTGAGTCTGTACCAACAACAATCCCACCTAGGTCCTACCCCTCTATTTACCCACTAACCTACGCATCCTCGGACACTAAGCGATAATTTAGCTCAGCCAATCAACCTAACCCGCACATCTTTGGACTGTGAGAGGAGACCGGAGCACCCGGAGGAAACCCACGGAGACATGGGGAGAATGTGCAAACTCCACACAGACAGTGACCCGAGCCGGGAATCGAACCCGGGTCCCCGGAGCTGTGAAGCAGCCGTGCCGCCCTCATAGAATCATAGAATCTCTACAGTGCAGTAGGAGCCCATTTGCCCCATTGAGTCTGCAACGATTCTCCAACATAACCTCCCTCCTAGGCCCCCTCCCTGTCGCCCCACATATTTACCACACTAATCCTTCTAGCGTACACACCTTGGGATACTCAAGGACAATTTAGCATGGACAATCCACCTAACCAGCACATTTGTGGACTGTGGGAGGAAACCAGACCACCCAGAGGAAACCCACGCAGACACGGGGAGAATGCGCAGACTCTGTAAAGACAGGGACCCAAGACCGGCATTGAACCTGGATCCCTGGTGCTGTGAGGAGGCAGTGCTAACCACTGTGCCACCGGTTGTGAGGATGTGGTCGGAGACCGTGACGATATTTGACGGAAAAGGGAATATTAAATATTTCTCAGGCAAAAGTAGATAGATTCTGCTTACGCAAAGGGATCCAAGGTTATCGGGGGTAGATGGGAATATGGAACCTGAAACAGATCAGCCAGGATCTTATCAAATGGCACAGCAGACTCAAGGGAGCGAAAGGCATACTCCTGCTCCTATTTTCGATAAAGGAATGTAGGAAGAGAGCAGGCACGTGGGGTTTGACTGATTGAATGTGGATGATAAATACCAACATAGACTGGAGAACGGCTGATTCAGTGTTACAATTTCTCTGTAATTCTGTTTCTAACCTTCCAACATCTGACCTTGGGAATATTTGGCTGTGTATCCCTATGTTGGACAGACCAAGGAGAGTTTGATGACACTACCCAAAATGAGAATATCCAGCATCCCTTAAGTTGATGGGTTTAGAAATAAAATAAAACTGATACTTTTTTCCTGTACCTCAGTTCTACAGCATCTGTTGGTTTCCCTGTCTTTCAGAATGAGAAGTCTCTGCCTCAGCAGCCTGTTGGGTTGGTACTGACTCCAACGCGTGAACTTGCCATTCAGATCGAAGGGCAGGCCAAGGAGCTGATGATGGGTCTGCCCAACATGAGAACTGCTTTGCTGGTCGGGGGAATGCCTTTACCACCCCAGCTCCACCGCCTCAAACAAAACATTAAGGTAAGACATCAAGCCCAAAACAGAGCTGGGCCGCGAGGTGGCGGATGGAGTTTAATGCGGAGAAGTGTGAGGTAATTCATTTCGGTAGGAATAACAGATGTGTTGAGTATAGGGCTAACGGGAGGACTTTGAATAGTGTGGAGGAGCAGAGGGATCTAGGTGTATGTGTACATAGATCCCTGAAAGTTGGGAATCAAGTAGATAAGGTTGTTAAAAAGGCATACGGTGTCTTGGCGTTTATTGGTAGGGGGATTGAATTTAGGAGTCGCAGCGTCATGTTGCAACTGATTGGTTTAGATTAGTGGGTCAGTGTTTTTTTAAAAAAAAACTGGTCGGCGCAACATCGTGGGCCGAAGGGCCTGTTCTGCGCTGTAATGTCCTATGTTCTATGCACCCTCCAGCTTATTCCATCAATGGGCGACATTGTGGCACAGTGCTTTAGCACTGCTGCCTCACAGCTCCAGGGTTCCAGGTTCAATTCCGGCCTCTCTGTGTGGAGTTTGCCTTCTCCCTGTATCTGCACGCGTTTCCTCCGGGTGCTCTGGTTTCCTCCCACACTCCAGAGATGAGCTGGTTTGGTGGGTTAGCCATGCCAAATTGACCCTAATGTGATGGGGATTAACAAGGTGGGGTTACGGGTATAGGGCCTGAGTGGGAGTGTGGTTGGTGCAGACTCGATAGGCTGAATGGCCTCCTTCTGTACTGTGAATGATCTGCTCGGAATAATTTTAATTTGTATAGTACTGCAGTTTCAACTTTCCCCTCGTCACACCCTTCTCTCCTATAGAGTACTTCACTCTAGCTTCACAGTGCCTCCATGGCCAATCTTCCTGATGAACCTGGAAAATAATTGTGAGCAGACTGTTGAACTGCTTGGGGCATCACATCTGAATCCAGTCCAAATTCTATACGGTTAAGATGTGGAGATGGTGGTATTGAACTGGGGTAAACGCAGTAAGAAGTCTCAAAACACCAGGTTAAAGTCCAACAGGTTTATTTGGTAGCAAAAGCCACTAGCTTTTGGGGCTGTGCCCCTTCGTCAGGTGAATGGGGAGTTCTGATCACAAACACGGCATATAAAGACACACACTCAGTTTACAGAATGTTGATTAGAATGCAAGTCTTTACAGCTAATCAAGCCTAAAGCAGACAATGTGAGTGGAGAGAGTGTTAAGCACAGGTTAAAGAGATGTGTATTGTCTCCAGACAGGACAGTTAGTGAGATGATGCAAGCCCAGGCAAGTCATGGGGGTTACAGATAGTGTGACATGAATCCAAGATCCCGGTTAAGGCCGTCCTCATGAGTGTGGAACTTGTCTATCAGTCTCTGCTCAGCGACTCTGCGCTGCCATGTTTCATGAAGGCCGCCTTGAAGAACGTTTCCCCGAAGATCAGAGATCGAATGCCTGTGATCGCAGAAGTGTTCACCAACAGGAAGGGTTGCCTGGTGATTGTCTTGCCTGGTGAAGTCTTGCCTGGTGATTGTCGAGCGGTGTTCATTCGTCTGTTGTCGTAGCGTCTGCATGGTCTCCCCAGTGTACCATGCCTCGGGACATCCTTTCCTGCAGCGTATCAGGTAGATAACGTTGGCCGAGTTACAAGAGTATTTACCATGTACCTGGTGGATGGTTTTCTCACGTGTGATGATGGTATCCATGTCGATGATCCGGCATGTCTTACAGAGGTTGCTGTGGCAGGGTTGTGTGGTATTGTGGTCACTGTTCTCCTGAAGACTGGGTAGTTTGCTGCGAACAGTGGTCTGTTTGAGGTTGTGCAGTTGTTTGAAGGCAAGAAGTGGGGGTGTGGGGATGGCCCTGGCGAGATGTTCATCTTCATCAATGACATGTTGAAGGCTCCGGAGAAGATGTTTGTAGCTTGTCTGCTCTGGGGAAGTACTGGACAACGAAGGGTACTCTATCCATCGTGTCCCGTGTTTGTCTTCTGAGGAGGTTGGTGTGGTTTTTGGCTGTGGCGCGTCGGAACTGTCGATCGATGAGTCAAGCGTCTTATGAGGGCATCTTTCAGCGTCTGGAGGTGTCTGTTGCGATCCTCCTCATCTGAGCAGATCCTACAGAGGGCTTGTCCGTAGGAGATGGCTTCTTTAATGTGTTTAGAGTGGAAGCTGGAGAAATGGAGCATCGTGAGGTTATCTGTGGGCTTGTGGTGCTGTGAGGTGCTGAGGTGACCGTCCTTAATGGAGATGCATGTGTCCAAATTGAGAATATGAACTCTAAATTGGTTTCCAGGATGCAGTGTTTGCTGTAGAGCTGGTGTATGAGGTGGTTAACAAGTGTGACAGAGGTGAACCACCTCATACAGCAGCTCTACAGCAAACACTGCATTCTGAAAACCAAAGTAGTTTCCATATTCTCAACTTGCGCTCAGGACGCAGACCAGCTGCAAAACTCTGCTAAGCAGATGAGACGAAGGAACTACACCATCTACACACAGCATAGAACCTTACAGTGCAGAAACAGGCCCTTCGGCCCATCGAGTCTGCACCGAACACAATCCCACCCAGACCCTATCCCCATATCCCTACACATTTACCTGCTAATCCCTCTAACCTACACATCCCAGGACACTAAGGGGCAATTTTAGCATAGCCAATGAACCTAACCCGCACATCTTTGGACTGTGGGAGGAAACCAGAGCACCCGGAGAAAACCCACGCAGACACGAGGAGAATGTGCAAACTCCACACAGGCAGTGACCCGAGCCGGGAATCGAACCCAGGACCCTGGAGCTGTGAAGCAGCAGTGCTAACCACTGTGCTACCGTGCCGCACACACCAAGAACAGGAAACTTGAGAAACTCGGCATCACCACCAGCAGCATCCAAGCCTCCACCGGCACCACAGTAGAAAACAGAACCAGGGAAGCCCATTGTCAACTTGTCGGACTGCACACTTCAACCAGATGAAATCGAAGTTCTCAGCCCAGGGCCCAATTTCTGCCCCACCACCAAAATAGACCCCATCAGTCTCGACACAGAGGAATTCATCAGGCGAATGAGACTGTGGGAGATTTTCCACAAACCCCGAGAGGCCAACAGCGAACACAATGAGACAGCCAGTGAACCAGAACAGCTGACAGAGAAATCCGCTGTGCAGCAACCGAAGAGGAGAGAGTCCAACTGGACTCCTCCGGAAGGCCGCTGTCCTCGACTGGACGTGTATGTCCAAACCATCAGGAGGTGCGACAACACCAGATTCATCAACCGCACTCACAAGACAGCCCCGAACATCACCCAAGCACAACGCAACGCCACCCACACTCTCAAGACAAACCGCAACATTGTCATCAAACCAGCAGACAAAGGAGGGGCCATCGTCATACTGAACAGAACGGATTACTGTAAAGAAGTGTACCGACAACTAAACAATGAGGAACACTACAGACAATTACCCACAGATCCGACCAAAGAACACACTCGTCAACTCAACAATCTGATCAAGACCTTTGATCCGGACCTTCAGAGCACCCTCCGTGCTCTCATTCCACATACTCCCTGCGTTGGAGATCTCTACTGCCTCCCAAAGATGCACAAGGCAAACACACCCGGCTGTCCCATCATATTGGGCAATGGAACTCTGTGTGAGAACCTCTCCGGCTACGTCGAGGGCATCCCGAAACCCATTGTACAAAGAACCCCCAGCTTTTGTCACGACACTACGGACTTTCTAAGAAGCTCAGCACACATGGAGTCGTTGAACCAGGGACACTCCTTGTCACAATGGATGTCTCAGCGCCCCCACAACAATGGCATTGCTGTAACTGCCTCAGTTCTCAACACCGACAACTGCCAGTTTCCAGATGCAATTTTACAACTCATCCGCTTCATCCTGGACCACAATGTCTTCACCTTCAACAACCAGTTCTTCATCCAGACACACGGAACAGTCATGGGGACCAAATTCGCACCTCAATATGCCAACATCTTCATGCACAGGTTCGAACAAGATTTCTCCACCGCACAGGACCTTCAACCGATGCTATACACTAGATACATCGATGACATTTTCTTCCTTTGGCCTCATGGTGAACAATCACTGAAACAACTATATGATGATATCAACACCATCCCACCATCAGACTCACCATGGACTATTCCCCAAAATCAGTTGCATTCTTGGACACACGCATCTCCATTAAAGACGGTCACCTCAGCACCTCACTGTACCACAAGCCCACAGATAACCTCACGATGCTCCACTTCTCCAGCTTTCACCCTAAACACGTTAAAGAAACCATCCCCTATGGACAAGCCCTCCATATACACAGGATCTGCTAAGAGCAAAGAACAAAATCAGCCCGGGAAACAGGCCCTTCGGCCCAACGAGCCCGCGCCGCCATCTCAACACCACCAGTCCCCTTACTCCACCCACGACCCCTGTCTAATGTTTTATGGCCATCCAGGTTGAGGGAAACTGATTTAGGGACAATTTATTCCTGCCAATCAGCCTAACAGCACACCTTTTGGGGTGTGGGAGGAAACCGGAGCACCCGGAGAAAACCCACGCAAGCACAGGGAGAATGTGCAAACTCCCACAGACACCGGCCCAAATCCATGTGTCTGCACAGCAAACAGTGATAGACACTGAGCTGTCGTTGTGCCCAGTATCTTGTCCAGTTTAGGCACACACTAACGACATGAAGCACTAGGCCAATCTCGAACAACCAAGAGCAGCCCCAGTTCAACCATCACATGTATTTCCCTCATTGGACATGAGGTGGACCGACTTAAAACCTGTGAATAAAAGGAGAAAAAACATTATTATCATACCATATCCATTTACATTACCAGGGAACCCCCAATGCCTTATTTAAAACAATCTCCTATATCCACCCATCTCTAACCCACTCATGTGCCTGTCTAAGTTACTCTTAAATGACTCTAGCGTGTTTGCCTCCACCACCTTACTTGGCAGAGCATTCCATACCCCCACTACCCTCTGTGTGAAAAACCTCCCTCTAATATCTGTGTTGTACCACTCCCCCCTCACCTTAAGTCCATGGCCCCTTGTCCTACATGTCTCTATCATAGGAAATAGCTTACCTCTGTTTACTCTATCTATACCCTTCATAATCTTATATACCTGTATTAGATCCCCCCTCAGTTGGCGTCTTTCAAGGGAAAAGAGCCCCAATATCTTCAATCTTTCCTCATAACCCAGTCCTTCCATACCAGGCAACATCCTGGTAAACCTCCTCTGAACTCTCTCCAGAGTCTCCACTTCCTTCCGGTAGTAAGGCGACCAGAACTGGACGCAGTACTCTAAATGCGGACTAACCAACGTTCTGTACAACTGCAACATTAGACTCCAGCTCTTATATTCTATACCCCTTCCTATAAAGGCTAACATACCATAGGTTTTCTTCACCACACTCTCCACTTGTACTGCCACCTTCAAAGACTTGTCTCGCTGCGATTCTATACTCCTTACGGGCTTACCCTTTACCATATAACTCCCCCCTACATTATTCCGGCCAAAATGCATCACCTCACATTTATCCGGATTAAACTCCATTTGCCATGTATTTGCCCTATCAATATCCTGCTGTATTGCCAGACACTGCTCCTCACTGCCCGCCAATCCAGTCATCTTGATGTCATCAGCAAATTTGCTGATCACAACACCTACTCCCTCTTCCAAATCATTTATATACACTACAAAGAGAAGAGGTCCCAGTACTGAGCCCTGCGGCACACCACTAGTGACAGACCTCCAGCTAGAAAAAGACCCCTCCACTACTACTCTCTGACTCCTCTTTGCAAGCCAGCTCTCTACCCATCTAGATACCTGACCACATATCCCATGAGCTTTAATCTTCCGTACCAACCTACCAAGATGAGGAGGATCGTGACAGACGCCTCCGGATGCTGAAAGATGCCCTCATAAAAACAGGATATGGCGCTCGACTCATCGATTGACAGTTCTGATGCACCACAGTGAAAAACCACACCGATCTCCTCAGAAGACAAACACGGGACACGGTGGACAGAGTACCCTTCGTCGTCCAGTACTTCCTCGGAGAGGAGAAGCTACGACATCTTCTCCAGAGTCTTCAACATGTCATTGATGAAGACGAACATCTCGCCAGGGCCATCCCCACACCCCCACTTCTTGCCTTCAGACAACCGCACAACCTCAAACAGACCATTGTTCGCAGCAAACTACCCAGTCTTCAGGAGAACAGTGACCACAACACCACACAACCCTGCCACAGCAACCTCTGTAAGACACGCCGGATTATCGACACAGATGCCACCATCTCAAGTGAGAACACCATCCACCAGGTACACGGTACATACTCTTGCAACTCGGCCAACATTGTCTACCTGATACGCTGCAGGAAAGGAGGCATGGTACATTGGGGAGACCATGCAGACGCTATGACAACGGATGAATGAACATCACTCGACAGTCACCAGGCAAGGCTGTTCCTGTTGGCAAACACTTCAGCGGTCACGGGCATTGGGCATTCGATTTCTGATCTTCGGGTAAGCGTTCTCCAAGGCGACCTTCACGACAGCGCAGAGTCGCTGAGCAGAGACTGATAGCCAAGCTCCGCACACATGAGGATGGCCTCAACCGGGATCTTGGGTTCATGTCGCACTATCTGTAACCCCCGTGACTTGCCTGGGCTTGCAACATCTCACTTACTGTCCTGTCTGGAGACAATACACATCTCTTTAACCTGCGCTTAATACTATCTCCGCTCACATTGTCTGCAGCTTTAAGACTTGATTAGTTGGAAAGCATTCTAATCAGTATTCTGTAAACTGAGTGTGTATCTTTATATGCCCTGTTTGTGATCAGAACTCCCCACTCACCTGACGAAGGGGCAGAGCCCCGAAAGCTCGTGGTGTTTACTACCGAATAAACGTGATGGACTTTAACCTGGTGTTGCCAGATTCTATACACTCACAGATTCCACCAGGAATCAGCAATAAATGCTGGCCTTGTCAGTGACAGACATGAGTGAATCAAAGAGAGAATTATTGGATCAGGAGCACTGTTTTTGCTGTTGTTTGTTTTTCCCAGCTGAGGCTGCTAAAACCATCTGCTATCCCAGCTGAGGTTTCCTAAAAGCACAAAGCTGTATCCAACCCACTGGCCTGCCTGGCTCAGTCCTGCCCTGATCCAGTTACTGATGGGACCATTGAGTACCTCTGTTTGTGTTGTTTTTTAATGGGCACAGTGCCACAGCACTGACCATGAAAGCCTCACGTCAACATTGCTACTTACGCCCGGTGGGGGGAACCATGTAACAGTGTCCGCTATTTCTGTCGTGTTACTTGTTACTAACAGTGAGTTCCTTTGCGCGTCTGGAAACGGTGATTATTTCACAGCCGTTCGACCCAGTACAAGAAGTGAAAGATTCCTCCAGAATTTAAAACATAACAAATCTCTGAGTGTTCCTGCTGTCACTGAACTGTCTGCACCAGCTTCCTCCCCTAATCTGACAGCAACAACCTGCAAAATCTCCCCTATCTCTTTCACCCAGCTATTGGTCACTTACCCAACACTGCCTCAGTGTCAGTTGTTTCCGATAATATCTTCAACGTAGCAAAAACAGCACCTTGCTGGAGCTGGGGTAAAACCAGAAAATATCAGCAATATTCAGCAAGTTGAGCAGCGTCAGTGGATGGAGAACATTTCAGATCTGTGACTTTACATCAGATCAGAGGGTATTATCCTTGGAAGGGAAACGTTTCAGGAAAGATTCGATAGAGATCGTCAATATCATGAATGGTTTTGATAGAATAAATAATAAGAAACTTTCCAGGGACGGAAGAGCCAGGAACCAAAAAGCACAGGTTCAAGTTAATTGGTAAAAGAAAGTTTTAAAGTTTATTTATTAGTGTCACAAGTGGGCTTACGTTAACACGGCAATGAAGTTACTGTGAAAATCCCCTGGTCTGCACTCCGGCGCCTGTTTGGGTACACCAAGAGAGAATTTTAGCATGGCTGATGCTCCTAACCAGCACGCCTTTTGGACTGTGGGAGGAAACCGGAGCCCCTGGAGGAAACCCACGCAGACACGGGGAGAATGTGCAAACTTCACACAGATGGTGACCCAAGCCAGGAATTGAACCCGGGTCCCTGGGGCTGTGAGGTAGCTGTGCTAACCAGAGGTAAAACGAGAGCTTTTTTTTGATACCTGACCATTTATTATAATAGAAAGAAAGAACAAAGAACAACCCAGCACGGGAAACAGGCCCTTCGGCCCAACGAGCCCGCGCCGCCACATCACCCTGCACCTATTCTACCCTGCATATCACCGAATGGAACCCTACTCAGTCAGATTCAGGGAAGAAATAGTGTCAATTTGGTAAATTTGGTAAAAATCTGGAACATGCTCCTGGAAAGGGTGGCAGAAGAAGATTCTGTAATAACTTTGAAAATAGAATTGAATCAGTGCATGAATAGAGGAAAAGCTGTAAGTCTATGGGAGAAAATCAGTGGGCTGGGGCTAACTGAAGAACTGTTTCAAAACCATCACGGACGCGGAATCCTGTTCCTGTGCTGGATTATGCTGTACAATTCTGAAACTGGAATTTTGACGTCCAACTCTCAGGAATTACTAACCCAGTGAAATAATCACCAGGGCACCCATTTAAAATTTATTTTGTGTACTTCAGTTAAGCAATAAACACTAGTAAAGTGAAATTTTAATACATTCCTACCAAGCAAGATATTAAATGTCTTTTATCTGTTACATATATCCTGTTTGTGATGCTTGTTTCCTGTGTCAAGCTTGGGTGTTACATTTGCTATTACTTTGAACCATAAAGTATGTACAACAAAGGCCTGTGTGCCTGTAGCACCATCCCCTACCTCAGCATGTCTCTAAACCTTTCACAGCCAATTCAGCACTTCTGATGTGTAACGGTAAAGATAAAGTCACTATAGTCCCAGCTGACTGTAGGCTCTGAGGGGAGAACTGACTGGTGGTGATTTAACCCGAGGATCACCACATCTCAAGCGAGGGGCAGGTTTGAGAAGACTTCATGAATAACCTCAGCTGGTACAAGAATTGAACCTGTGGCTATTGATGCCATTCTTCGTCACTGACCAGCTGTCCAGCCAACTGAGCTAAACTAACAGTGAGATGCAGTCACTGCTGCAATGTAAGAAACATGGCAGTCAACTACCACTCATCAAACAGCAAGGAGATAAGGATCAGATAACTTATTCTCACGTATATTGGTTGCCGGGGACAGCAGGAAGCACTCAGTCTAGACTTTGTCTTGGAGCTGGACTTCAACGTATAATTAGATTACATAGATTACATAGAACCCTACAGTGCAGAAACAGGCCCTTCGGCCCATCGAGTCTGCACCGAACACAATCCCACCCAGACCCTATCCCCATATCCCTACACATTTACCTGCTAATCCCTCTAACCTACACATCCCAGGACACTAAGGGACAATTTTTTAGCATAGCCAATGAACCTAACCCGCACATCTTTGGACTGTGGGAGGAAACTGGAGCACCCGGAGAAAACCCACGCAGACACGAGGAGAATGTGCAAACTCCACACAGGCAGTGACCCGAGCCGGGAATCGAACCCAGGACCCTGGAGCTGTGAAGCAACAGTGCTAACCACTGTGCTACCGTGCCGCCCAGATAGACGTGTACAAGTTGTAATTGGACAATTATACCCTTATGTCATACATGTAATCCCAATTATTAATTTAAGAGTGGATATAGATCATTTGTGCAAATGTACACCTCTATCCCCTTTTCCACCGGCTGGTGGACGTCCTTGATATAGCTCAAAAAGGGATCTGCAACTCTTTCAGCCGGTCAATTACAAAAAGAGTGAGATGTACTACAGTTGAATAGTGTGAAACTCCCACAATGGATTTTTTGACAGTTTTTTTTAAACTACTAACAATAATCCTATATATGCACGTTGGAAGACTATTTGATTTTGACTTTGAAACTTCAATCTGGGTTACCCAATAGTAATAGATCACTCCTTTGCACAGGAATAATTAAGCCAAACAAATACATGACAGCCAATATTGCACTCTTCCAAAAAAGGGGTCATGATCTGTCATAAAATTTAAAATAGACAGTGATTCATTCCTCACACAAGATTAACAATGGTCACGATCCCATTTTCCTAAATTAGGACATGAGCCATCATTCAGGGAACACAGAATAATTTGCTTTCCATATGTTACCACATCACAGACTCACCAAATGTTTGCTGAGAATGCAACAAAATATGGCACTGCATGATTTATTTTAAACATCACTCTGCTGAATAATTTAAGCAAATAAATGCACAGGTATTGGGCAGAGAGAATTGATAGGGCACACCCATCATACAAATACAGGTTACCTTTTTAAAGCTGCAGTGTGGTGCAATTATAAAACCCATCAATGGTCATTGTTCTTTTAAATACTCGCTCTATTAGTACATCCTTCTAACTCAATAGACAAGCTTGTTAAGGCTAAGGCAGGGTTTCCCAAACTTTTTCAGCCATAGAAATCTTTTCACCTCCCAACAATACCGATGGAACCCTAGGAAACATTTATTTAATGCTGAAGAGTTAAACTATAAAAAAAATTGATTGTTTTTGCACAGTAGTAAAATATGCAAAAATAAAGTTATATACCTATTTGTTATTTCTTGTGTGTATGTATATATACATATAAAAATAATATAGTATATTTTGTATAATATATATTGTATTTTATAGTAAGAAGTCTCACAAAACCAGGTCAAAGTCCAACAGGTTTATTTGGAATCACAAGCTTTTGGAGCTCCGCTCCTTCATCAGATGAGTGGAGAGGTGGGTTCACAAACACGGCATATATAGACACAGACACAATAGCAGGATAATGGTTGAAGTGCGAGTCTTTACAGATACAAACAGTGGAGAGAGGGATAATCACAGGTTAAAGAGGTCTGAATTGTCTCAAACCAGGATAGTTAGTAGGTTTTCTCAAGCCCAAGGTGGGGGTTACAGACAGTGTGACATGAACCCAAGATCCCAGTTGAGGCTGTCCTCATGCATGTGGAACTTGGCTCTCAGTCTCTGCTCAGCGACTCTGCGCTGTCATCAAAACACATGACAATTCTAATGGAACATTTTGGGCCTATTCCACAGGTTATTATAGCAACACCAGGGCGGCTGCTGGAAATCCTGAAGCAAGAAGCCGTTAGCCTGTGCAGAGTGCGGACTGTGGTGGTGGATGAGGTAGGTGCTAAAGAGGAAATCACCCATTCAGCAGCAGAGATTCAAACAGCCCTGACCAGAATCAGTCCCATTCCCTGTGGCTCCAAAGCTGAGAGGCTACTCAGCAACAATGTCAGAAAGTATGAGCACGAGATTGGTGCAGTTTGAGGGAATATTATTCTAAATGTAGCCTATGGTGTGCCTGCCGAGAGAGTTTGATGTACAGTGTAGAGGGAGCAGAATGAGACACAGTGTAGAGGGAGCAGAGTGAGGTACAGTGTAGAGGGAGCAGAGTGAGGTACAGTGTAGAGGGAGCAGAGTGAGGTACAGTGTAGAGGGAGCAGAGTGAGGTACAGTGTAGAGGGAGCAGAGTGAGGTACAGTGTAGAGGGAGCAGAGTGAGGTACAGTGTAGAGGGAGCAGAGTGAGGCACAGTGTAGAGGGAGCAGAGTGAGGCACAGTGTAGAGGGAGCAGAGTGAGGTACAGTGTAGAGGGAGCAGAGTGAGGTACAGTGTAGAGGGAGCAGAGTGAGGTACAGTGTAGAGGGAGCAGAGTGAGGTACAGTGTAGAGGGAGCAGAGTGAGGTACAGTGTAGAGGGAGCAGAGTGAGGTACAGTGTAGAGGGAGCAGAGTGAGGCACAGTGTAGAGGGAGCAGAGTGAGGCACAGTGTAGAGGGAGCAGAGTGAGGCACAGTGTAGAGGGAGCAGAGTGAGGTACAGTGTAGAGGGAGCAGAGTGAGGTACAGTGTAGAGGGAGCAGAGTGAGGTACAGTGTAGAGGGAGCAGAGTGAGGCACAGTGTAGAGGGAGCAGAGTGAGGCACAGTGTAGAGGGAGCAGAGTGAGGCACAGTGTAGAGGGAGCAGAGTGAGGCACAGTGTAGAGGGAGCAGAGTGAGGTACAGTGTAGAGGGAGCAGAGTGAGGTACAGTGTAGAGGGAGCAGAGTGAGGTACAGTGTAGAGGGAGCAGAGTGAGGTACAGTGTAGAGGGAGCAGAGTGAGGTACAGTGTAGAGGGAGCAGAGTGAGGTACAGTGTAGAGGGAGCAGAGTGAGGCACAGTGTAGAGGGAGCAGAGTGAGGCACAGTGTAGAGGGGGCAGAGTGAGGCACAGTGTAGAGGGAGCAGAGTGAGGTACAGTGTAGAGGGAGCAGAGTGAGGTACAGTGTAGAGGGAGCAGAGTGAGGCACAGTGTAGAGGGAGCAGAGTGAGGCACAGTGTAGAGGGAGCAGAGTGAGGCACAGTGTAGAGGGAGCAGAGTGAGGCACAGTGTAGAGGGAGCAGAGTGAGGCACAGTGTAGAGGGAGCAGAGTGAGGCACAGTGTAGAGGGAGCAGAGTGAGGTACAGTGTAGAGGGAGCAGAGTGAGGTACAGTGTAGAGGGAGCAGAGTGAGGTACAGTGTAGAGGGAGCAGAGTGAGGTACAGTGTAGAGGGAGCAGAGTGAGGTACAGTGTAGAGGGAGCAGAGTGAGGTACAGTGTAGAGGGAGCAGAGTGAGGTACAGTGTAGAGGGAGCAGAGTGAGGCACAGTGTAGAGGGAGCAGAGTGAGGTACAGTGTAGAGGGAGCAGAGTGAGGTACAGTGTAGAGGGAGCAGAGTGAGGCACAGTGTAGAGGGAGCAGAGTGAGGCACAGTGTAGAGGGAGCAGAGTGAGGCACAGTGTAGAGGGAGCAGAGTGAGGCACAGTGTAGAGGGAGCAGAGTGAGGCACAGTGTAGAGGGAGCAGAGTGAGGCACAGTGTAGAGGGAGCAGAGTGAGGCACAGTGTAGAGGGAGCAGAGTGAGGTACAGTGTAGAGGGAGCAGAGTGAGGTACAGTGTAGAGGGAGCAGAGTGAGGTACAGTGTAGAGGGAGCAGAGTGAGGTACAGTGTAGAGGGAGCAGAGTGAGGCACAGTGTAGAGGGAGCAGAGTGAGGCACAGTGTAGAGGGAGCAGAGTGAGGCACAGTGTAGAGGGAGCAGAGTGAGGCACAGTGTAGAGGGAGCAGAGTGAGGCACAGTGTAGAGGGAGCAGAGTGAGGCACAGTGTAGAGGGAGCAGAGTGAGGCACAGTGTAGAGGGAGCAGAGTGAGGCACAGTGTAGAGGGAGCAGAGTGAGGCACAGTGTAGAGGGAGCAGAGTGAGGCACAGTGTAGAGGGAGCAGAGTGAGGCACAGTGTAGAGGGGGCAGAGTGAGGTACAGTGTAGAGGGGGCAGAGTGAGGCACAGTGTAGAGGGAGCAGAGTGAGGTACAGTGTAGAGGGAGCAGATTGAGGCACAGTGTAGAGGGAGCAGAGTGAGGCACAGTGTAGAGGGAGCAGAGTGAGGCACAGTGTAGAGGGGGCAGAGTGAGGCACAGTGTAGAGGGAGCAGAGTGAGGTACAGTGTAGAGGGAGCAGATTGAGGCACAGTGTAGAGGGGGCAGAGTGAGGCACAGTGTAGAGGGAGCAGAGTGAGGTACAGTGTAGAGGGAGCAGAGTGAGGTACAGTGTAGAGGGAGCAGAGTGAGGTACAGTGTAGCGGGAGCAGAGTGAGGTACAGTGTAGCGGGAGCAGAGTGAGGCACAGTGTAGCGGGAGCAGAGTGAGGTACAGTGTAGAGGGAGCAGAGTGAGGCACAGTGTAGAGGGAGCAGAGTGAGGTACAGTGTAGAGGGAGCAGATTGAGGCACAGTGTAGAGGGGGCAGAGTGAGGCACAGTGTAGAGGGAGCAGAGTGAGGCAGAGTGTAGAGGGAGCAGAGTGAGGCACAGTGTAGAGGGGGCAGAGTGAGGCACAGTGTAGAGGGGGCAGAGTGAGGCACAGTGTAGAGGGAGCCTTAAACATATTACAGTTACAACGTAGAAACAGGCCATTCAGCGAGACCAGTCTGTGACCGGCGTTTACACACAAGGAAACAGTTGTAATCTAATAGAGTCACAGAGGTTTACAGTATGGAAACGGGCCCTTCAGCCTGTCCATGCCAGAGTTTTTTTTCTTGAACTACTCAGCTAGTCCCAATTGCCCGTGTTTGGCCTGAGGTTGAAAGTAAAAGGTGTTGTTTTTCTTGAGGTCGACACAATGTTGAAGATGGGATTCCAGCAGCAGGTGTTGGATATTCTGGAGAAAGTGCCCGAGGAGCATCAAACAATTCTGGTCTCTGCCACCATCCCTGCTGGCATTGAGCAGCTGGCCACCCAGTTCCTTCAGGACCCAGTCAGGATCACAGTCGGAGAGATGAACCAGCCTTGTTCCAATGTCCGTCAGATTATCCTGTGGGTAGAAGAACCATCCAAGAAGAAGAAGCTGTTTGAGATCCTAAACGCAAGTAGAGTTGAAGTTTTCGGTGTGAATGTAAAGTCAAATATCTGCAAACCATCCAATCGCTGGGGAGTGGCTGGTGGGAGTGTAACTGGCTTGTAGTCACAACCCAGTTATTGGTGATCGGGGCAGGGCAAAGAGATCCCATTGTGGATCAACTGAGAATTGTGGAACTCAACCACTGCAAGGTCCTAGGTTTAACCCCCAACCATTGGGGAA
Source organism: Prionace glauca (assembly GCA_037974335.1). Classification (NCBI taxonomy): domain Eukaryota; kingdom Metazoa; phylum Chordata; class Chondrichthyes; order Carcharhiniformes; family Carcharhinidae; genus Prionace; species Prionace glauca. The sequence goes on along the minus strand of CM075754.1, from coordinate 1,572,791 downwards.
TTAGCTGGTAATGCTGGCATTGGTAATCTCCTGTACTTTAGGAAGTCCCTCAGGATCAAGGATGACTTGCTTCCATTCCACTTTGACGGGTGGCAGAATGACACAGTGGTTGGCACTGCTGTGTCACAGTGGCCAGGACCCAGGTTCAATTCCAGCCTTGGGTCACTGTTTGTGTGGAGTTTGCACATTCTCCCTGTGTCGGTGTGGTTAACAAAGAACAAAGAACAAAACAGCACGGGAAACAGGCCCTTCGGCCCAATGAGCCCGCGCCGCCGTCCCATGGTCAGTGACCTATTCATGACTCTAGTCTATGCCTAATGTGTGAGGATCAGGGAGGTCCAATATAGGGACAATTTGTTACCCAATCAATCAGCCTAAAAGCACATTTTTGGGATGTGGGAGGAAACCGGAGCACCCGGAGGAAACCCACGCAACCACGGGGAGAACGCGCAAACTCCCACGGACACAGGCCCAACTCCATGTGTCCGCACAGCAACAGAGATAGCCTCTGTGCTGCCATGATGCCCTCGAGATGGTAAGTGCCTGTGGATAAAAATTTCATTATTAAAGACTCTATATCCCTGAGACTAAAACTGACCCCAAGCCTACAATGCTTAATAAGGCCTGCTATATCCCCCTATATGTAAACTGCTCATGTGGCTGTCCAAGTGACTCTTGAACAACCCTAGCGTGCCTGCTTCCACCACCTTACTCGGCAGTGCATTCCACATCCCCACTACCCTTTGTGTGAAAAACTGCCCTCTAACATTAGTCTTATATCTAGCCCCCCTCACCCTAAGCCCGTGACCCCTCGTTCTATCCATTTCCAATAGCGGAAAAAGCTTATCACCATCTACTCTATCTGTCCCCTTCATAATCTTATAAACCTCTATTAAATCCCCCCTCAGCCGACGTCTCTCAAGGGAAAACAGCCCAAGTGCGTTCAATCTTTCCTCGTAAGACAGCCCTTCCATACCAGGCAACATCCTGGTAAATCTCCTCTGCACTCTCTCCAGGATCTCTACATCCTTCCGGTAGTACGGCGACCAGAACTGGACGCAGTACTCCAGGTGAGGCCTAACCAACGTTCTATACAACTGCAACATCAGACTCCTACTCTTATATTCTATACCCCTTCCTATGAAGGCTAACATGCCATACGCTTTCCTCATCACATTCTGCACCTGCACCGACACCTTCAGGGACTTGTGTACCTGCACCCCCAGGTCTCTCTGCGTATCTATACTCCGGATAGTTCTACCTTTTATCATATAACTCCCTTCCACATTATTCCGGCCAAAGTGCATCACCTCGCATTTCTCCGGATTAAATTCCATTTGCCATCTATCTGCCCAATCTACCAGCCTATCTATGTCCTGTTGCATTGCCAGGCACTGCTCCTCAGTACCCGCCAATCCAACCATCTTAGTGTCATCAGCAAATTTGCTGATCACACCACCTACCCCCTCTTCCAAGTCATTAATATATACTACAAATAGTAGAGGTCCTAGTACCGAGCCCTGCGGCACCCCACTGGTGACAGACCTCCAATTGGAAAAGGAGCCCTCCACTACTACCCGCTGTCTTCTCCTCCCAAGCCAGTTCTTCACCCATCTACATACCTGGCCTTGTTATCCCATGAGCCTTCAGCTTTTCTATCAGCCTACCGTGAGGGACCTTGTCAAACGCCTTACTGAAATCCATATAGACAACATCAACGGCTTGTCCTTCGTCAACCGTTTTTGTCACCTCTTCAAAAAATTCCAATAGATTCGTAAGGCACGACCTCCCTGTAACGAAGCCATGCTGCGTATCCCTGATCAGATTGCAGCGCTCCAGATGCTCATACATCCTATCCTTGAGGATCCTCTCCATTATCTTGCCTATAACTGAAGTCAAGCTCACTGGCCTATAGTTCCCTGGGTTATCCCTCTGACCCTTCTTAAACAACGGTACAACATTTGCAATCCGCCAATCCTCTGGGACCTCACCTGTGTCCAAAGAAGAGACAAAGATTTGCGTCAGAGGCCCAGCAATTTCATCCCTCACCTCCCTTAGCAGCCTAGGATAGATGCCATCAGGCCCCGGAGATTTGTCCGTCTTTATATTGTCTAAAAGTCCCAACACCTCTTCCCTCGTGATGACTATTTCCCTCAACGGATCCTCAAACTTCTCAAGCACAGCAGCAGAGGACTGACCCCTCTCCTGAGTGAATACCGACGCAAAGTATTCATTCAAGATCTCCCCCATTACCCCAGGCTCCAAGCATAGTTCCCCTCCGCTGTCCCTGAGAGGACCAATGTTCCCTCTAACCATCCTTTTGTTTCTAATATAAGAGTAAAATGCCTTAGGATTTTCCTTAATCCTACCCGCCAAAGCCATTTCGTGGCCCCTTTTTGCCTTTCTGATGCCCCTTTTAAGTTCTCTCCTACATTCTCTGTATTCTTCTAACGCTATCTCTGTCCTCAAATGCCTCGATCTAGTGTACGCTTCCCTCTTTCTCCTGACCAGGTCCTCAATATCCCTAGTTACCCACGGCTCTCTAATCCTACCTTTCCCATCCTTCCTCTTGACCGGCACATGTCTTTCCTGTAAAGATTTTAGTTTTCCCTTGAGAGACTCCCACATACCCAGCGTCGACCTACCGTTAAATAGCGTACCCCAGTCCGTATCTTTAAGATCCTGCCTAATCCGGCTGTATCTAGCCCTCCCCCAATTTAACACCCTCCCCTTAGGACAGGCTTCATCTTTATCCATTAATATCTTGAACCAGACAGAGTTGTGGTCACTGTTAGCCACATGCTCTCCTACCTCAACGTCAACCACCTGCCCAGGCTCATTCCCCAGAACCAAGTCAAGTATAGCCCCCTCCCTGGTCGGTCTATCCACGTACTGCTCCAGGGATCCTTCCATTACACACTGTACAAATTCCTCCCCGTCAGCACCCTCTGATCTCAGTACATTCCAATCTACCCTGGGGAGATTAAAATCTCCCACTACCACCACCCTATTCTTCCTGCACTTATCTAGAATGTCCCTGCTTATCCCTTCGTCCACAGCCCTCGGGCTGTTGGGCGGTCTGTAGTAAACACCCAGCATAGTAACATCACCCTTCCTATTCCTCAACTCCACCCATAGCGACTCGATTCCTATATCCTCCGTACCTCCCTCCCTCTGCACTGCTACGATGCAATCCTTAACTAACAACGCCACTCCCCCACCTCTCAGCGACCCACCCCTATCTCGCCTGAAACACTTATACCCAGGAACATTCAACTGCCAATCCTGCCCTTCCTTTAACCAAGTCTCTGTCACCGCCACCACTTCCAACTTCCTTTCAAACATTAATGCCTTCAGTTCATCTGTTTTGCCAGTCACACTCCTAGCATTGAAACACATGCACCGAAGACCCTCAGAAACCCGATCCTTCTTCCTACCCTCCGGGCCTACCCTATCCCCAATCCCAGTTCCGTCTACCTCCCCACCCCCCCCCTCCATATTAGTTTAAACCCTGCCGATACACACCAGCTAACCTTCCAGCTAAGATATGTATGCCCTTCCCAGTTAACTGTACCCCATCCCTCTTGTATATTTGCCGTTCTTTCATAAAGACTTCCCAGTGGTCTATGAATATAAATCCCTCTGCCCTACACCAATCTTTCAACCAAGCATTTAATTGCTTGGTTGAGGTTCTCCTCAGGGTGCTCCAGTTTCCTTCCACAGTCCAAAGATGCGTGGGTTAGGTGGATTGGCCATGATAAAAATGTGCGGGTATCGGGAGGGTGAGAGAGCCTGAGCGACACTCTGTCATAGGGTTGGTGCAGACTTATTGGGCTGATTGGCCTCCTGCACTGTAGAGATTCTGTGATTCTTAGATGGCTGATAAGTTCAATGCATGAACTGCAGAGGGCTTGAAGGGTTGGGTAGTTGAGCTGTTGGGAGGTTTCTGCACTCTCTCCAACGCTTTGACTTCACCTCTGCACATTCTCATCAAAGTCTCTCGATATGTTCGCTGCCTTCTTGAATGTTTTGTTTGGGCACAAGGCCAGGTCTCCCATGAGTGTATTCAACCTTTTGAAGGCATCTCTAAAGTGTTTCCTTGGAGTCTCCTGAGTTCCTAGTGGGAGAGTTGCTGTAGGAGTCACTGGCACTAGGCAAGGAGTGAATTAGCATCAGTGTGTCTGGGATAAGAACATAAGAAATAGGAGCAGGAGTAGGCCATCTAGCCCCTCGAGCCTGCCCCGCCATTCAATACGATCATGGCTGATCTGTCGTGGCTCAGTTCCACATTCCGGCCCTCTCCCCATAACCCTTAATCCCCTCTCTTATCAAAAACCCATCAACCCGCATCTTAAAAATATTTAGCGAGGCAGCCTCCACCACTTCAACGGGCAGAGAATTCCAGAGATTTACCTTTGAGTGAAGAAGTTCCTCCTCAACTCCGTTCTAAACCGCCCCCCCCTTTATCTTGAGGCTGTGCCCTCTAGTCCTACTGTCCTTTCTGAGCGGGAAGAGCCTCTCCACCTCTATCCTATCCATCCCATTCATCATCTTATACGTCTCAACGAGATCTCCCCTCATTCTTCTAAACTCTAACGAGTACAAGCTTAGTTTATTCAGCCTCTCCTCATAGCTCAACTCCCTCAACTCCAGCATCAGCTTAGTAAACCTCCTCTGCACTCCCTCCAAGGCCAAGATATCCTTGCGTAAGTACGGCACCCAAAACTGTACAAGGTACTCCAGCAGCGGCCTCACCAATGCCCTATACAGCCGCAGCAAGACCTCCCTACTTTTATATTCAATCCCCCTCGCTATGAAGGCCAGCATCCCATTTGCCTTCCTGACCACCTGCTGCACCTGCAGGCTGGGTTTTTGCGACTCATGCACAAGGATAAGGAGGGATGTGGGATGTAGAGAATCAGACAAAGCTGCTGCTCAGTCTGTTGGCAGCCAGGTGTGAATGTGTGTGGAAAATGTAGGGTGAGGATACGATTAGGCTGCAATGTGATGCACTCACAGTTAAATAGCTCACTTACACACCTGAAAAATTATCATTTAAATGAGGGACTAGAGGTTCCCTTTTAAAATGTTTCAGGATTGAAGGGAGAGAGAAAGGAGTGAGTGGAGATGAGTTTCCATTAAAACCTCAGCCTCTGTGTTGTACAAATATTTTCTAACCTATTTTCTGTTTGTTCCACTCGTACAGGATAGCAAACTCTTCCATCCCCCTGTGCTGGTGTTTGTGGATTGTAGACTGGGAGCTGATCTCCTGTCGAATGCCGTACAGACGATCACAGGTTTGAAAACTGTGGCCATTCACTCGGACAAGGCCCAGTGTGAACGCAATCAGATTGTGCAGGTAAAAGGCTGATGGAAACCAAGGAGTGAGTCGGTGAATTAGCCCCTTACTGAACCGCACAGCACAAGGCTTTCTATCATCCACCCCTGATGTGTTTCATTCTAAACCAGGGCAGTATTTGGAATGCTGCGGTTGGAATGGGTATCCCTGGGTTCAGGAAAATTCATTGTCCTGACTGTTGTTTGACCAAACTTCGGGGTATGATTGACGCCTGCTGTGCTCCCAAGAACCTGGTCTAGCTTCAAATCTTAACAACAGTTTGCATTTACACAGCGACTTTAACATAATAAAACCACCAAGGGCATCCCACTGGGGCAGAACTTTTCATCCAGCCTCATTAAGTGACATTAGGGCAGAGGCTTTCTCAAAGACTTAGGTTTTAAGAAATGTTTTCATAGAAATCCATAGAATTCCTATGCTGCAGAAAGAGGCCATTTGGCCCATCAAATCTGCATTGACCCTCTGAAAGCGGGTCCCAGCCAGGTTCTCCCTTCCGCCCTATCCCCATAACCCTTGGCCAATCCACCTAACCTGCACATCTTTGAATGTCTATCTTTTTAATGGAGAAAGGAGTAACCGAGAGACCTAGGGAAGGAATTCCAGAGCTTAGGATCCTGGCAGTTGAAGGCACGGTGACCAATTGTCCGGAATTAAAGTTGGGAAAGTTCAAGTGATCAGCATTAGAGGAGTTCAGAGATCTGAGTACAGTGGGACTGGGGGAGAGATTGCAGAGGTAGGGATGGGAAAGCCACACTCTGATGGCTGTTTGGGTCAATATATCTCTAACAGGACTTGTAAGAGATATAGGGTAGCAACATTTTGCATAACATAGAATCATATAGTGCAAAAGGAGGCCATTTGGGCCATTGAGTCTGTACTGACCACAATCCCAGTCAGGGCCTATCCCCATAACCCCATGCATTTACCCTAGCTGGCCCCCCTAACACTAAGAAGCAATTTAGCACAGCCAATCCACCTAACCCGCACATCTTTGGACTGTGGGAGGAAACCCAAGCAGACACGGGGAGAAGCTGCAAACCCCACACAGAGTGTGACCTGAAGCTGGAATTGAACCTGAGTCCCTGGCATTGTGAGGCAGCAGTGCCAACCACTGTGCCACCCCTCTTGTCTATGTAGTTGATACCATCTTGTTGACTATCTAGTATTACATTCAATCTCTGAATACACCAGAGTTTCACCACCAGGCTTATTCCTGGGCGGGGCCAGAGTGTAAATAACCAGACTCACTCACTTCTGGTTTTGAGATTAGTGGGATCTGAATTCTCAGCCTCCAGTGCCATAATCCCAGCATCACCCCTAGATTGGTGGGAGTGCATCAAAACAAATCGCACCAGAGAAGCAAAATAAAACCAAGTTACTCTGTTCCAACTGTGTCTCCGATCAACCTGACCAGCTTCACTCTGCCATGGAAACTGACCTCTGGAGCACGCCATTATAGCACGTGGCCAATTGCAAACTCTTAGCAACCCCCATCAGCAGTCTAAAGAGTGGCAAGGTTGAGTGCTGCCCATGTTTGGCTCAGTGATGGATGTGTAAATAATGAAAAAGGAAGCACGGTACGTGTGCGTCTGCAATCACGTGTGTGTGTGTGTGTGTGTGTGTGTGTGTGACAATTGCCCCACCTCATCATAAAAGCCTGTTCATAGAATTCCTACAGTGCAGAAGGAGGCCATTCAGCCCATTGAGTCTGCACCAACTTTCCAACAGAGCATCTTACCCAGTTCCTATCCCCGTAACCCCACATATTTACCCTGCTAATCCCCCTAACCTACAGATCCTGGGAAACTCAGGGGCAATTTAGCATTACCAGTCAACCTAACCTGCAGATCTTTGGATGCTGTCCTTTTTCCAGGGTTTGCTTCAAGGTGACTACGAGGTTGTGGTCAGCACAGGAGTCCTCGGCAGAGGGCTGGACCTTGTCAACGTCAGGCTGGTTGTGAATTTCGACATGCCGTCTACAATGGATGAATACGTGCATCAGGTAGGGAGATCTGACTGTGCAAATTCTTCATCTCCTTCCACTGCATCCTGTTGCTGTCCCAGATTGCGGAATGCACGGCCCTCACAATGCGGGATGAGGCCATTCAGCCCCTCCAGACCATGTCTGCGTAGTTGGATTGAGGGGGTCCTCATGTTCAGTTATTGTATTTGATGCCATTTGAAATGTTTATTCTCCTGATCCAGTTCCCCATTGAGTGCTTCAGATTCTCCCGGACCTGCTCTCTAACTCCAGGCTTTCTATGAAACAATTTTCCCACGGCAAGGTCCCTCCAGATGTAAGGTGATAATGAGCAGATAATCTGTTTCTCTGATGGTTATTGAAGGTTAAATATTGCTCAAGATGCTGGGGATAACTGGCTTTTCGTCAGAGCAATGACATGGGATGTTTTATATCCACCTGAGAGAGCAAACAGGTTTAGTGTCTCATCTGAAAGGTTTCTCCTCCAACAGCACTCCCTCACTGTCACCCTTCAGTGTCTAGATTTTTGTGCTCAGCTTTCCAGAGTGGGACTTGAACCCACAGTTTTATTTATTATTTATTTATTAGTGTCACCAGTAGGCTTACATTAACACTGCAATGAAGTTGCTGTGAAAACCCCCTAGTTGCCACACTCCAGCACCTGTTCGGGTACACTGAGGGAAAATTTAACACGGCCAATGCAACTTAATCAGCACGTCTTTCAGACTGCGGGAGGAAACCGGAGCATCCGGAGGAAACCCACGCAGACACGGGGAGAACGTGCAGACTCCACACAGACAGTGACCCAAGCTGGGAATCGAACCTGGGTTCCTGGCGCCGTGAGGCACCAGTGCTAACCGCTGTGCCGTTTATGATTTGGGGGCAAGACTGACAGAGCTATGGCTGGTTGCCACTGAATAGGAATAAATCTGTGGATAGACATGCTGAGATATGGTTTTAGTAAAGCCCACAGCTGGAGGCCCAGATCTTAACTAATTATTACTCCAATGCTTGTTTTTTCCCAGGTGGGGAGAGCAGGACGGTTGGGCCATCGGGGAACAGCCATCACCTTTGTGAATAATAGCAGCAGCAGGCACTTCCTGGAGCTGGTGAAGCGGGTGAAACCAACAGGCACACTGCTGCCCCCACAGCTCCTTAACTCACCCTATTTAAATGAGCAACAACGCAGGGAACAGCTGAGGAGCAAGCAGCGAGCACAGCAAGACACGGTGAACGGAAAGAGCCTGATGGATATCATCAGGAAGCACGATCGCACTATGCTGCAGAAACAGTGAGCTGCAGTGAGAGGGACAGACTGTCTGCTGGCTTCATTTTCTACTCCACTCTTTCATTGGGTCCAAACACAGAGGCTGGGGTGAAGGATTTGAATTTAAACAATGAAGATTTTTGAGCATTCTGTATCACGTCTGTAAACCTGTCTGCTGGTGTAAAGATATTGTTGATCATTTGTAAAATGCCTCTGTTTGTCTCAATGGAAAGAGCACGGTGGGTTAGTGCTGCTGCCTCACAGCACCCAGGGACATGGGTTCGATTCCCAGGGGCACAGTGGGTTAGTGCTGCTGCCTCACAGCGCCCAGGGACCCGGGTTCAATTCCCAGGGGGCACAGTGGGTTAGTGCTGCTGCCTCACAGCACCCAGGGACCTGGGTTCGATTCCCAGGGGCACAGTGGGTTAGTGCTGCTGCCTCACAGCACCCAGGGACCCGGGTTCGATTCCCAGGGGGCACAGTGGCACAGTGGGTTAGTGCTGCTGCCTCACAGCGCCAGGGACCCGGGTTCGATTCCCTGGCAGCACGGCACAGTGGTTAGCGCTGCTGTCTCACAGTGCCAGGGACCCAGCTTCGGTTCCCCGCCTTGGGTCACTGTGCGCAGTCTGCACATTCTCCCCGTGCCTGCGTGGGTTTTGACCGGGTGCTCCGGTTTCCTCCCACAGTCCAAACGACGTGCTGGTTCGATGCACTGGCCTTGCTAAATTCTTCGTCAGTGTATCCGAACAGTCACCAGAGTGTGGCAACTAAGGGATTTTCACAGTAACTTCATTGCCGTGTTAATGTAAGCCTACTCATGACATTAATAAATAAACTTTTGATAGCGTCAGACCTGCTGAGCATCTTTCCAAATCACCATCAGGATCTGTCCTTGGGTGGAATGTGGTGTTGCCTGGTACATGTCTGATCCTGTGACATCAGGCCCACATTTGAGGGCTGTGTTGTATCTTAGTCACGATGTGGAGATGCCGGCATTGGACTGGGGTAAACACAGTAAGAAGTCTCACAACACCAGGTTAAAGTCCAACAGGTTTATTTGGTAGCAAAAGCCACTAGCTTTCGGAGTGCTGCTCCTTCATCAGGTGAGTGGGAGTTCACAAACAGGGCACAGAGACACAAACTCAATTTACAAAATAATGGTTGGAATGTGAGTCTTTACAGGTAATCAAGTCTTAAAGGTGCAAACAGTATGAGTGGAGAGAGGGTTAAGCACAGGTTAAAGAGATGTGTATTGTTTCCAGACAGGACAGTTAGTGAGATTTTACAAACCCAGGCAAGTCATGGGGGTTACAGATAGTGTGACATGAACCCAAGATCCCAGTTGAGACCATCCTCATGTGTGTGGAACTTGGCTATCAGTCTCTGCTCAGCGACTCTGCGCTATCGTGTGTCGTGAAGGCCGCCTTGGAGAACATTTACCCGAAGATCAGAGACCGGATGTCCATGACCGCTGAAGTGTTCCCCAACAGGAAGGGAACAGTCTTGGGCATTCGGCCTCTGATCTTTGGATAAGCATTCTCTTTAACCTGTGCTTAACCCTCTCTCCACTCACATTGTCTGTACCTTTAAGACTTGATTACCTGTAAAGATTCGCATTCCAACCATTATTTTGTAAATTGAGTTTGTGTCTTTATATGCCCTGTTTTGTGAACAGAACGCCCACTTACCTGACGAAGGAGCAGTGCTCTGAAAGCTAGTGGCTTGTGCTACCAAATAAACCTGTTGGATTTTAACCTGGTGTTGTGAGACTTCCTATTGTATCTTAGAACACAAGTATGAGCAGAGCTGTACATACGATAAGTACACACAAAGGTCCTTTGAGTAGTTGCTGCAGGGATCTTACACGAGGGACCGTCCCTGAGTGCAGTGCATAACAACTTGCAATAGTGCTTGAGCCTGCCTGACAAGCTGAGATAGGCTCCAGGATTGCCCTTTGACAGAAACCTGCTGTAGACATACAGCATGTGGATAAGAAGCCAGGCCATGAGGTTAATGGTCCCTTTGCATCATTGACATCATGTCTGATTGCTGTTTCTTCCGCCCCCTTTTTCTTACACTGTCAATGCTGAAGAACTGGACGCTTTCTATTTCAGAAACCTAGTGACCTGTTAAAATCAATCATGTCCTTTCTAGGGTCGAGTGTGGTATGGTTACAGAGTCAATGCTTCTGCTTTCTAACCGTGTGCTTCAATAACACCTCCTGAAGTGACAAGGAGTTGGTAAGATCATAGAATCCCTATAGTGCAGAAGGAGGCCATTTGGTCCATCGGCACTGACTAAATCCCACCCAGATCCTATCCCAAAAATCCCAAGTATTTACCCTCTTAATCCCCTGACACTAAAGGAAAATCTTAGCATAGGCCAATCAGCCTAACCTGCAAATCTTTGGAGTCCTTGCTAAGTTAAGGCAGAGATGAGAATTTATTTCTCTCAGAGGATCATAAGTCTCAGGAACTTTCTTCCTCAAAAGGCAATGGAAACAGAGTCTTTGAATATTTTTAAGGCAGAGGTAGATAGATTTTTGATTAACAAGGGGAGGGGGGGGTCAAAGGGATGGATTATTATTTATTGTTTACCAATAGTGGCCACGTTTATCATGATGTGGGTATGCCGGCGTTGGACTGTCAGAGATCTAGTTTTAATGCAATCTCACATTGATAAAAGTTTCCTCTAACTTTCCTTACGATAAGCAACCAAATGAAATGGGTTTGAGCCCTCCTGGCTGAGTTCCAGAGACTCACGATCCTCTGAGAGAAATAAATTCTCATCTCTGTCTTAACTTAGCAAGGACTCCAAAGATTTGCAGGTTAGGCTGATTGGTCTATGCTAAAATTTTCCTTTAGCGTCGGGGAATTAAGGGGGTAAATATGTGGGATTTTTGGGATAGGGTCTGGGTGGGATTTAGTCAGTGCCGGTTTGATGGCCGAATGGCCTCCTTCTGCACTGTCGGGATTCTATGATCTTACCAACTCCTTGTCACTTCAGGAGGTATTATTGAAGCACACGGTTAGAAAGAAGAAACATTTACTCTGTTTCAGGGGTTTGGCAGGAATGGGGGTTGAGCTTACAATCAGATCAGGATCTTGTCGAATGGTGGAGCAGGTTTGAGGAGCCAGGTGGCCTACTCCTGCTCCTAATTCATATCTCCACCATTTCTCATACTCACCATCGCACGGCCTCTCTGAAGTTCCAATGCTGAATTAGATACAGTTCTGAGCTACGTCTAGGAGTAGAGGTGCAGGAGTAGACCATTCAGCCCATCAAACCTGCTCGGCCATTCAATTAGATTGTGGCTGATCACCTCAGTGCCACTTCTCCACATGGCTAGAACCTAGAACCTAGAACATTACAGCGCAGAACAGGCCCTTCGGCCCACGATGTTGCACCGACCAGTTACAAAAACAATGACCCACTAACCTAAACCAATCCCTTTTTGTCCATAAACCTATCCACGGATTACCAATGTAAATCTCCAATCAATAGCAGCAAGGACTTTCAACAAAGAACAGGCTAAGACCAACTCATGATGTGGCAATGCTGGTGTTGGACTGGGATAAACACAGTAACAATTCCCACAACACCAGGTTAACACCAGGAACCTGGTGTTGTGAGACTTAAGACCAACCCAGCCAGGAGGGCTCAAACCCATTTCATTTGGTTATTTATCAAAAAGCGTTAGAGGAAACTTTTATCAATGAGAGATTGCATTAAAACTAGATTTCTGAGATGATAAATGTGACCACTGTTGGTAAAAAATAAATAATAATCCATCCCTTTGACCTCTCCTTCCATTCATCCATTCTCTTTTTCTATCTATCCCTTTCTCGCTGTCTGGGCATGGTATCACAGTGGGTTAGCATTGCTGCCTCACAGCGCCAGGGACCCAGGTTCATATTCCCAGCTTGGGTCACTGTCGGTGCAGAATCTGCACATTCTCCCTGTATCTATGTGGGTTTCCTCCGGGCGCTATGGTTTCTTCCCACAGTTTAAAAGACATGCTGGTTATGTGCATTGGCCATGCTGAATTCTCCTTCAGTCTACCTGAACAGGCACCAGAGTGCGGCGACCCTAGGGAATTTTCACAGTAACTTCATTGCAGTGTTAATGTAAGCTGACCTTTGACACTAATAAATAAACTTAAACTGTCTTTGTTTTCTAAGTAAAAAGTCTGACAACGCCAGGTTTTAGTTGATAGTAAACTCACAAGCTTTTGGGTTAGTCCCTTCGTCAGGTGAATGGAGAGTTTTCTACCCATGGTTTTACACTGGAATTTTATCATTCCGCCCGCCATGGGGATTGGAGTGGGTGAGGGGCAGACACAGGAAAGGTCCGTTGACCAGCCAGGATTTTATGGTTTTGGGATGAGTGAGACCATAAAATGCCACCTTTGCGATCTGTCCTTTTTAATAATAAGAGATTGCGTTACTGCCTCAGTTGTAACAGATGAAACAAAACTTCTGTTGAACATTTCGAAAAAGTAACAACAATTGAAATGACCCCCTCAGCTGCTTTCCACACGGAGACCAGAACAACAACTCATATTTACATAACGTGATCCAAATGTCTTTCCCAGGAACAGAATCAGACTAAATGGATATTGAGCTACTCTGGGATATGTGATCAAAGACTTGGTCAAACAGATGAGTTTGTAGGAGCAGCCAGAAGGCTGGTAGTGATGTTACTGGATGAGTAACGCGTAGACCGATGACTAATGACCCAAATACATTACAGTGGCTGGAAAATGTAAATTGAAGTAATTAAATAAATCTGGAATTAGAAAAATTGTATGAATAATTGTGACCATATAACTGGCCATGCAATGTCCCAGGATGTGCAGGTTAGGTGGATTAGCCATGGTAAATGTGTGGAGTTACAGGGATAGGGCAGGAGAGAGGGCCTGGGTAAGCTTATCAGTTGGTGCAGACTCGATGGGCCGAAAGGTCTCTTTCTGCACTGTAGGGATTCTATGATTCTCTGTGAGTTCAGTGAACCAGAACCAACTGGGTTTTTACAAATCCAATATTTATAGAATCATAGAATCCCTACAGTGCAGAAAGAGGCCATTCAGCCCATCAAGCCTGCACCGACAACAATCCTTCCCAGGCCTTATCCCCATAACCCCCACACACTTACCTTGCTAATTCCCCTGACACTAATGAGCAGTTTGGCATAGCCAAGCCACCTAACCTTCACATCTTTGGACTGTGGGAGGAAACTGGAGCTCCCAGAGGAAACCCACGCAGGCACAGGGAGAATGTGCAGACTCCATACAGACAGTGAGCCAAGTCAGGAATCGAACCTGGGTCCCTGGCGCTGTGAGGGGTAAGGCAGCAGTGCTAACCCACCGTGCCACCACACTGCCATTAGGGAATGAAATTTGCTGAACTTACATAGTCTGGCCTCTTACTCCAAACCGATAGTAATGTTGACTTTCTGACAGAGCCTAGCAGACCACTCACCTTGTTCTTGGTATGTGGCATTACTGACAACATTGCCTTTTGATGCCTATATGAAGTGAGAGACACGCTACCACATCTGCCCAAAGATTTATGGTTCGAGAATTGGAATACAGAGTTAAATGAAGATAATGACAGACACCAGTGATCCCAAATATCCTCAAATTGAGAGATAGCTGATGATGACAAAGAACAAAGAACAATCCAGCACGGGAAACAGGCCCTTCGGCCCAACGAGCCCGCGCCGCCGCATCACCCTACACCTATTCTACCCTGCGTATCTACAAATAGAACCCCTGACTTAGCCAGATTCAGGGGAGAATAGTGTCAATTTGGTAAAACCAATCAGCCTAAGAGCACATCTTTGGGGTGTGGGAGGAAACCGGAGCGCCCGGAGGAAACCCACGCAACCACAGGGAGAATGCACAAACTCCCACAGACACAGGCCCAAATCCATGTATCTGTACAGCTAGCAGTGCTAGTCACCGAGCTGTTGCGGCGCCCGTCTACCGGTCCAGGATCAAGCACACACACCGACACGAAGTACTAGGCCACTCCCGGAACCTCCAAGAGCAGCCTACGCACGACCCACCGTGTGCATGCCCCTCGTGACACGAGGTGGACCTCCACCTGCGGAATAAAAACAATAGCCTTGAGTGGTAACTTGGCTCTGCCTCTGGCTTGCACAATTTAAAAAATATATTTTTATAAAAGTAGTTTTTTAAAAAAAGCATTCCTTATCCAAAGCTCCAGACAGCCCTACCTAAATCTCATCCCCTCTATTTATTCATTCACAGATGTGGCTCTCATTGGCAAGGCCAGCATTTGCCCCACAACATTTTATAGAGTTCGGTGGCATAAGATCACTGGACATGGGAGCAGAAATAGGCCATTTGGCCCATCAAATTCACTCTGCCTCCATTCAATGAGATCATGACTGATCTGCTATGATGATCTCAACTCCATTTTCCCACCATATCCCCATAATCCTGATAAAAATTGTTGTGATATTATCACTGCACAATAATCCAGAGGCCCAGGCTAATGTTCTAGAGACATGAGTTAAAATCCAGCTGGTGGGATTTAAATTCAATTAATTAATAAATCTGGAACTGAATGATCGTCTCAGTAATGGCGACCGTGAGACTATCACTGATGGTTGAAAAAACCCTTTTTCAGAGCAGTTAAGAGTCAACCACTGTGTCGTGGTTCTGGAGTCAGATGTAGACCAGATCAGGAAAGGACGGCAGATTCTCTTCCCTAAAGGATATTAGTGAATCAGAAGGGTTTTTTCAACCATCAGTGATAGTCTCACGGTCACCATTACTGAGACGATCATTCAGTTCCAGATTTATTAATTAATTGAATTTAAATCCCACCAGCTGGATTTGAACTCATGTCTCTAGAACATTAGCCTGGGCCTCTGGATTACAAAGAACAAAGAACAAAGAACAAAACAGCACGGGAAACAGGCCCTTCGGCCCAAGGAGCCCGCGCCGCCGTCCCATGGTCAGTGACCTATTCATGACTCTAGTCTATGCCTAATGTGTGAGGATCAGGGAGGTCCAATATAGGGACAATTTGTTACCCAATCAATCAGCCTAAAAGCACATTTTTGGGATGTGGGAGGAAACCGGAGCACCCGGAGGAAACCCACGCAACCGCGGGGAGAACGCACAAACTCCCACGGACACAGGCCCAACTCCATGTGTCCGCACAGTAACAGAGATAACCTCTGTGCTGCCATGATGCCCTCGAGATGGTAAGTGCCTGTGGATAAAAATTTCATTATTAAAGACTCTATACCCCCGAGACTAAACTGACCCCAATCCTACAATGCTTAATAAGGCCTGCTATATCCCCCTATATGTAAACTGCTCATGTGGCTGTCCAAGTGACTCTTGAACAACCCTAGCGTGCCTGCTTCCACCACCTCACTCGGCAGTGCATTCCACATCCCCACTACCCTTTGTGTGAAAAACTGCCCTCTAACATTAGTCTTATATCTAGCCCCCCTCACCCTAAGCCCGTGACCCCTCGTTCTATCCATTTCTAATAGCGGAAAAAGCTTATCACCATCTACTCTATCTGTCCCCTTCATAATCTTATAAACCTCTATCAAATCCCCCCTCAGCCGACGTCTCTCAAGGGAAAACAGCCCAAGTGCGTTCAATCTTTCCTCGTAAGACAGCCCTTCCATACCAGGCAACATCCTGGTAAATCTCCTCTGCACTCTCTCCAGGATCTCTACATCCTTCCGGTAGTACGGCGACCAGAACTGGACGCAGTACTCCAGGTGAGGCCTAACCAACGTTCTATACAACTGCAACATCAGACTCCTACTCTTATATTCTATACCCCTTCCTATGAAGGCTAACATGCCATACGCTTTCCTCATCACATTCTGCACCTGCACCGACACCTTCAGGGACTTGTGTACCTGCACCCCCAGGTCTCTCTGCGTATCTATACTCCGGATAGTTCTACCTTTTATCATATAACTCCCTAACACATTATTCTGGCCAAAGTGCATCACCTCGCATTTCTCCGGATTAAATTCCATTTGCCATCTATCTGCCCAATCTACCAGCCTATCTATGTCCTGTTGCATTGCCAGGCACTGCTCCTCAGTACCCGCCAATCCAACCAACTTAGTGTCATCAGAAAATTTGCTGATCACACCACCTACCCCCTCTTCCAAGTCATTAATGTATACTACAAATAGTAGAGGTCCTAGTACCGAGCCCTGCGGCACCCCACTGGTGACAGACCTCCAATTGGAAAAGGAGCCCTCCACTACTACCCGCTGTCTTCTCCTCCCAAGCCAGTTCTTCACCCATCTACATACCTGGCCTTGTATCCCATGAGCCTTCACCTTTTCTATCAGCCTACCGTGAGGGACCTTGTCAAACGCCTTACTGAAATCCATATAGACAACATCAACGGCTTGTCCTTCGTCAACCGTTTTTGTCACCTCTTCAAAAAATTCCAACAGATTCGTAAGGCACGACCTCCCTGTAACGAAGCCATGCTGCGTATCCCTGATCAGATTGCAGCGCTCCAGATGCTCATACATCCTATCCTTGAGGATCCTCTCCATTATCTTGCCTATAACTGAAGTCAAGCTCACTGGCCTATAGTTCCCTGGGTTATCCCTCTGACCCCTCTTAAACAATGGTACAACATTTGCAATCCGCCAATCCTCCGGGACCTCACCTGTGTCCAAAGAAAAGACAAAGATTTGCGTCAGAGGCCCAGCAATTTCATCCCTCACCTCCCTTAGCAGCCTAGGATAGATGCCATCAGGCCCCAGAGATTTGTCTGTCTTTATAGTGTCTAAAAGTCCCAACACCTCTTCCCTCGTGATGACTATTTCCCTCAACGGATCCTCAAACTTCTCAAGCACAGCAGCAGAGGACTGACCCCTCTCCTGAGTGAATACCGACGCAAAGTATTCATTCAAGATCTCCCCCATTCCCCCAGGCTCCAAGCATAGTTCCCCTCCTCTGTCCCTGAGAGGACCAATGTTCCCTCTAACCATCCTTTTGTTTCTAATATAAGAGTAAAATGCTTTAGGATTTTCCTTAATCCTACCCGCCAAAGCCATTTCGTGGCCCCTTTTTGCCTTTCTGATGCCCCTTTTAAGTTCTCTCCTACATTCTCTGTATTCTTCTAACGCTATCTCTGTCCTCAAATGCCTCGATCTAGTGTACGCTTCCCTCTTTCTCCTGACCAGGTCCTCAATATCCCTAGTTACCCACGGCTCTCTAATCCTACCTTTCCCATCCTTCCTCTTGACCGGCACATGTCTTTCCTGTAAAGATTGTAGTTTTCCCTTGAGAGACTCCCACATACCCAGCGTCGACCTACCGTTAAATAGCGTACCCCAGTCTGTATCTTTAAGATCCTGCCTAATCCGGCTGTATCTAGCCCTCCCCCAATTTAACACCCTCCCCTTAGGACAGGCTTCATCTTTATCCATTAATATCTTGAACCAGACAGAGTTGTGGTCACTGTTAGCCACATGCTCTCCTACCTCAACGTCAACCACCTGCCCAGGCTCATTCCCCAGAACCAAGTCAAGTATAGCCCCCTCCCTGGTCGGTCTATCCACGTACTGCTCCAGGGATCCTTCCATTACACACTGTACAAATTCCTCCCCGTCAGCACCCTCTGATCTCAGTACATTCCAATCTACCCTGGGGAGATTAAAATCTCCCACTACCACCACCCTATTCTTCCTGCACTTATCTAGAATGTCCCTGCTTATCCCTTCTTCCACAGCCCTCGGGCTGTTGGGCGGTCTGTAGTAAACACCCAGCAGAGTAACATCACCCTTCCTATTCCTCAACTCCACCCATAGCGACTCGATTCCTACATCCTCCGTACCTCCCTCCCTCTGCACTGCTACGATGCAATCCTTAACTAACAACGCCACTCCCCCACCTCTCAGCGACCCACCCCTATCTCGCCTGAAACACTTATACCCAGGAACATTCAACTGCCAATCCTGCCCTTCCTTTAACCAAGTCTCTGTCACCGCCACCACTTCCAACTTCCTTTCAAACATTAATGCCTTCAGTTCATCTGTTTTGCCAGTCACACTCCTAGCATTGAAACACATGCACTGAAGACCCTCCGAAACAACCCGATCCTTCTTCCTACCCTCCGGGCCTACCCTATCCCCAATCCCAGTTCCGTCTACCTCCCCACCCCTCCTCCATATTAGTTTAAACCCTGCCGATACACACCAGCTAACCTTCCAGCTAAGATATGTATGCCCTTCCCAGTTAACTGTACCCCATCCCTCTTGTGCATTATTGTGCAGTGATAATATCACAACAATTTTTATCAGGATTATGGGGATAAGGTGGGAAAATGGAGTTGAGATCATCATAGCAGATCAGTCATGATCTCATTGAATGGAGGCAGAGTGAATTTGATGGGCCAAATGGCCTATTTCTACTCCCATGTCCAATGATCTTATGCCACCGAACTCTATAAAATGTTGTGGGGCAAATGCTGGCCTTGCCAATGAGAGCCACATCTGTGAATGAATAAATAGAGGGGATGAGATTTAGGTAGGGCTGTCTGGAGCTTTGGATAAGGAATGCTTTTTTTAAAAAACTACTTCCATAAATATATATTTTTAAAATTGTGCAAGCCAGAGGCCAAGCCCCTGATGCTGAGCACATCTTCAAGAGCCAAGTTACCACACAAGGGTATCGCCATCGTCAGCTATCTCTCAATTTGAGGATATTCAGGATCGCAAGTCATAGATCTTCATATAACTCAGCAGACCAATTCTCGAACCATAAATCTTTGGGCAGATGGGGTAGAGAGGCCCATGCAGCAGTGGGATCCAGAGTGCAGGATTCTTGCTTTCTTTCTCTGCTGCTCTACATCACCTTTAAGATGTTGTGACTCAAAGCAGCTTTGGTGGAGATGTTGTCGCCACTTTGAATGATTGGCAGCACAGCTCCTCCCAGTCATTAACGCTGCTGGGATTCAGGAGCGTCAGAGGGCAGTGCCCGTGCCAGCCCGCTGCAGGAGCAACTCTGCTGGTCCGTTTCCCCTCTCTTTACCCGGTGGCCCTGCAATGTTCACCAGCTAAGATTTTCTTTTTATTCATTTGTGGGACATAAGAACATAAGAAATAGGAGCAGGAGTAGGCCATCTAGCCCCTCGAGCCTGCCCCGCCATTCAGTAAGATCATGGCTGATCTGTCGTAGCTCAGCTCCACCTTCCGGCCCTCTCCCCATAACCCTTAATCCCCTCGCTTATCAAAAACCCATCAACCCGCGTCTTAAAAATATTTAGCGAGGCAGCCTCCACCACTTCAACAGGCAGAGAATTCCAGAGATTCACCACTCTTTGAGTGAAGAAGTTCCTCCTCAACTCTGTTCTAAACTGCCCCCCCTTTACCTTGAGGCTGTGCCCTCTAGTCCTACTGTCCTTTCTGAGCGGGAAGAGTCTTTCCACCTCTATCCTATTATCCTATCCATCCCATTCATCATCTTATACGTCTCAATGAGATCTCCCCTCATTCTTCTAAACTCTAACGAGTACAAGCCTAGTTTATTCAGCCTCTCCTCATAGTTCAACCCCCTCAACTCCGGTATCAGCCTAGTAAACCTCCTCTGCACTCCCTCCAAGGCCAAAATATCCTTGCGTAAGTGCGGCAACCAAAACTACACACAGTACTCCAGCTGCGGCCTCACCAGTGCCCTATAGCTGCAGCAAGACCTCCCTACTTTTATATTCAATCCCCCTCACGATGAAGGCCAGCATCCCATTCACCTTCCTGACCACCTGCTGCACCTGCAAGCTGGGTTTTTGCGACTCATGCACAAGGACCCCCAGGTCCCTCTGCACCGTCGCCTGTGCATTGCTGACTGGCTAGCGTTTATTATCCATCCCTTGGGGGACAGTTGAGAGTCAACCACATTGCTGTGGGTCTGGAATCACATTTAGTCCAGACCAGATAAGGATGGCAGATTTCCTTCCCTAAAGGACATTAGTAATTTTGATGGGTTTTCACAACAATCAGCAATGGTTCCATGGTCACCGTTAGATTTTTAACTTCAAATTCTGTTTTAATTGAATTCAAATGCCAGCATCTGCTCTGGTGGGATTTGAACCCTGGTCTCCAGATCTTGCCCTGGTTCTCTGGATTACTAGTGACAATACCACTACACCACTGCCTCCCCATCGGTGGGGAAGACGCATTTTGAACATCCAGGCACAGTGCCCTGTCTATCAAAGTTATTTTTTCAGGAGTTTTGCTGAAATACTCGTGGAACTGGCTTCAAGAAGTCCACTTTATTACATGGTCCTGTCTGGAGGATGCACTGGAGATGTTGCTGATGGAATATCACTGGTGCTTTTCTGTGTCACTGATACACAGTCCAGGATATTGATGGGTGGGGGTGACGATTGCTGTCTACACTGGGATGTTTGTTGACTTGTTGATATCTTTGTTTTGTGGTGGTTTGCCATTGCCGTCCAGGAGCAGAGCAAGGAGGCAGGTCGCAAGTCTAGCTGAGCCAGAATGGAAATCGAACATTCCCTGCGTTGCTCTGAACCACCGCAAGCCATCTAGTTAACTGAGCTAACCAGAACCACCCCCCCCTGAAATAAATACCAAAGAAAGGAGACAGAAGTACCGTCACACAAACAGTTTTGGATCTGTAAGTAATAGCATTGAGATTCCAGCAATATACAAAAATTACTCCCTACCACACTGACAGTAATAAACCTTTTTGTTAAACCAAGTGGTGTGTCCTCTGACTCATTGCTAATATCGTAA
This sequence comes from Prionace glauca, assembly GCA_037974335.1. Lineage (NCBI taxonomy): Eukaryota > Metazoa > Chordata > Chondrichthyes > Carcharhiniformes > Carcharhinidae > Prionace > Prionace glauca. Next base: position 1,551,398 of record CM075754.1, on the reverse strand, counting down.
TATGAAATCTGCGACCAGTACAAGGTCCTGCCTACATTTAGTTGTGACAATACCACTTTACACTCTGTAAACCACTCTGTAAAACCTTGCTCCAAAATGTTCTCCAAAAGAGATCCTAAACAGGTGGCCACTACTTAGTGGCCAGGCGATCTCATCTCTCTACATCAAAAATAAAATACTACAGATGCTGGAAATCTGAACTAAAACCACAAAATGCTGGAAAATTAACATTAGAAACATTATCTGAGAAAAAGTAATTGGCCTAAAATGTTAACTTTGTCTCTCTCTCTCTTCACAGATATTGCCTGATCTGTTGAGTCTTTCCAGCATTTTCTGTTTGTTTTCCATTCTCTTTATTGTCAGTGAACGGGATCACCCTGTCCTCCCCCCCCCACGCCCACACAACTTCATCAACTCAGCAAAATCAGTTCACTGGCAGTAGAGAGGAGATAGAACATAGAACATTACAGCACAAACAGGCCCTTCGGCCCTCGAGTTGCACCGATCACATCAACCCCACCAATCTATAAACCTATCTATAACCCCCAATCCCATTAAACCCCATATACTCATCCAGAAGTCTTTTAAAAGACCCCAGCGAGTTCGCCTCCACCACCGATGACGGCAGCCGATTCCATTCACTCACCACCCTCTGAGTGAAAAACTTACCCCTAACATCACCTCTGTACTTCCCTCCCCGCACCTTAAATCTGTGTCCTCTCGTAGCGACCATTTCAACCCAGGGAAATAGCCTCTGAGAATCCACCCTATCTATTCCTCTCAACATTTTATAAACTTCTATCAGGTCGCCTCTCAACCTTTGCCTCTCTAGGGAAAAGAGTCCCAGCTCCATCAACCTATCTTCATAAGGCATGCCTCCCAGTCCAGGCAACATCCTTGTAAATCTCCTCTGCACCCTTTCGATAGCTTCTACGTCTTTCCTATAGTGAGGTGACCAGAACTGCGCACAGTACTCCAAATGAGGCCTGACAAGGGTCCTGTAAAGTTGCAGCATTACCTCCCGACTCCTAAACTCAATCCCTCGATTAATGAAGGCCAGTACACCATACGCCTTCTTGACCACCTCCTCCACCTGCGAAGCCGATTTAAGAGTCCTGTGGACCCGGACCCCGAGATCCTTCTGCTCTTCAACGCTACTAAGACTCCTGCCCTTGATAGTGTACTCGTTCATCCCGTTGGTTCTGCCGAAATGGACGACTACACATTTATCCGCGTTGAAGTCCATCTGCCACTTCTCCGCCCATTCCTGCATCCTACCTATGTCCTGCTGCAACTTTTGACATCCTTCCAGACCATCCACAACACCACCAACCTTCGTGTCATCAGCGAACTTGCTAACCCATCCCTCCACTTCCTCATCCAGGTCATTTATGAAAATGACAAACAGCAAGGGTCCCAGAACAGATCCCTGGGGCACTCCACTGGTGACTGACCTCCATTCCGAAAAAGACCCATCCACAACCACTCTCTGCCTTCTGCAGGCAAGCCAGTTCTGGATCCACAAGGCCAAAGGCCCTTGGATCCCATGCCCTCTCACCTTCTCAAGAAGTCTTGCATGGGGGACCTTATCAAAAGCCTTGCTGAAGTCCATGTACACTACGTCCACGGCACTTCCTTCGTCAATGTGTTCAGTCACATTATCGAAGAACTCAACTAGGCTCGTAAGGCACGACCTGCCCTTGACAAATCCATGCTGACTATTCCTGATCATGTCTAACCTCTCCAAATGCTTGTAAATCTTGTCCCTCAGAAGCCTCTCCATCAGCTTACCAACCACTGAGGTCAGACCTCAGTGGTTGGTAAGCTGCCCATGGAGAAACATTCAGAGAGAGAACAGGAGATTTGTATTGTAAACCACCGCACCGTTAGATCGTTTCGGGGCCTTTTGTGTTTTCTCTCCTATCAATCGGTGCATGAGCAGATTGATTAAATACTTGTCCCAAAAGAGCATCCAGCTATGATCCCATTGAGTGGCAAACTCTCCTCTGAGTCAGACGCTGAGCATTCAATTACTAGCCCAGGCACTCCAGCACATAATTCTGGCTGTCATTCAATGAGGAAGTGCTCAACGATTAGCGTTCAGATACGATATTAAACTCAGATCCTGTCTTCCCTCTCAGACAGCGCAATTGGAAAAAGAGTGGGGATGTTCTCCCTGAGACCAATATTTGACCAACATCACAAAAGTAGACTATCTAGTTATTATCACACATGATACAAGATGTTGCTACCTTTCCTCTGTTACATTTATTTTAAAAGTTTATTTATTGTTGTCACAAGTAGGCTTATATTAACACTGCAATGTAGTTACTGTGAAAATCCCCTAGTTGCCACACTCCTGTTCGGGTTACACTGAGGGAGAATTTAGCAGGGCCAATCCACCCTAACCAGCACGTCTTTTGGACTGTGGGAGGAAACCGGAGCACCCCGAGGAAACCCACACGGACACGGGGAGAATGTGCAGGCTCTGCACAGTGACCCAAGCCTGGAATCGAACCCGGGACCATGGCGCTGTGAGGTTACCATGTCTCCTATACAGAGCTGTAATGGGTTTGCAGATACTCTGAAAATGTGAGAAGTGCCATACCAATGCAGGTATACTCTAAATCCTCAGGTGATGAGGAAGATGCTGCGAGGAAACCCCTCCCCACCCCGAGGGAGTTTCGAACGAGTTTCTCCCCTTGCTGTGATGTGGGAAATTACAGACTGGGGAGTGGAAACACAATAAACAAACCCGCTATAGGAAGGAAGTGATTACACAAGAGAAAGTACGGAGGAGATTCACCAGATGCTGCAGCACTTCAGCTAGCAAGTGAGACTGGATAGGATGGGGCTGTTTTCCTTGGAGAAGAGAAGGTTGAGGAGAAGAGCTGGCTGAGGGTTATAGATAGGAAAGAACATTTCCCGTTAGCAGAAGGGTCAATACCAAGGGGCAAAGATTTAAGTTAAGTAGCCGGACATTTATAGAACATTCCAGCGCAGTACAGGCCCTTCGGCCCTCAATTCCAATGTTATCCATATGCCGATCCACTGATCATTCGAACGCCCTTAAAGTTGGTGAGTCCACAACTGCTGCAGGCAGGGCATTCCACGCCCTTACTACCCTCTGAGTAAAGAACCTACCTCTGACATTCGTCCTATAAATACCACCCCTTAATTTAAAGCTATGTCCCCTCGTGTTAGCCATCACCATCCAAGGAAAAAGGCTCTCACTGTCCACCCTATCTAGTCCTCTGATCATCTTGTATGCCTCAATTAGGTCACCTCTTAACCTTCTCTCTAATGAAAATAACCTCAAGTCTCTCAGCCTTTCCTCATAAGACCTTCCCACCATACCAGGCAACATCCTGGTAAACCTCCTCTGCACCCTCTCCAATGCCTCCACATCTTTCTTATAATGTGGCGACCAGAACTGTAAGCAATACTCCAAGTGCGGCCGCACCAGAGTTTTGTACAGTTGCAACATGACCTCACAGCTCCGAATTTCAATCCCTCTACCAATAAAAGCTAACACACCGTACGCCTTCTTAACAACCCTATCAACCTGGGTGCCAACTTTCAGGGATCTATGCACATGGACACTGGGATCTCTCTGCTCATCCACGCTACCAAGAGACCTTCCATTAGCCCAATACTCTAATCCTGTTACTCCTTCCAAAGTGAATCACCTCACAATTTTCCACATTAAACTCCATTTGCCACCTCTCAGCCCAGCTCTGCAGCTTATCTATGTCTCTCTGCAAACTGTAACATCCATCCTCACTGTCTACAACTCCTCCGACTTTGGTGTCGTCAGCAAATTTACTAACCCATCCTTCTACACCCTCATCTAGGTCATTTATAAAAGTGACAAACAGCAGTGGCCGGCCCCAAAACAGATCCCTGCGGTACACCACTAGTAACTGAACTCCAGGTTGAATATTTCCTAGCACCCTCTGTCTTCTATCAGCTAGCCAATTCCTGATCCAATATAGGAGACGTTAGAATCATAAAATCCCTACAGTGCAGAAGGAGGTCATTTGGCCCATTGAGTCTGCAGCGATTCTCCCAACAGAGCATCTTACACATGCCCTATCCCCATAACCCCACATACTTACCCTGCTAATTCCCCTAACCTATACATCTCGAAACACTCAGGGACAATTTAGCATGACCAATCCACATCTTTTAGGGAGGAAAGCGGGTCACCCAGAAGAAACCCATGCACACACAGGGAGTACATGCAGATCCCACACGGATGGCCACCCAGGCTGGAATTTAACCAGGCAGCAGCAGCGGTGAGGAAAAACCTGTTCACCCAGCGAGGGGTGGGAGTCTGGAACTCACTGCCTGAAAAGGGTGAAGAGACGGCAACCCTCCCGACATTTGAACGAGCACTTGAAATGCCATAGCACACAAAGATACAGAGCAAGTGCTGGAAAATGGGATTCGGACAGGTGCTTGATGGCCAGCGCAGACATGATGAGCCAAAGGACCTCTTTCCCTGCTGTAAAACTCTATGATTTTATGACTAGTGCCAACAGGTTTAAGAGACTAAAAGAGAAAATGCTGGAAAATCTCAGCAGGTCTGGCAATCTGTAAGGAGAGAACAGGGTTGATGTTTTGAGTCCAGATAGCCCTTTGTCAAAGCTGTTTATGAGACTTCCTTTCTGCAGGCTCTCTGATCTTATTCTACTTTGGACTATATTCTGGAAAATAACGAAAGCAGAGCGATGTAGTGATGCCGACCAAACCAAACAGAAAGTGTCCTCTATCCCAAAGAATTTGACAATTCTATCTCCCAGTCACAGAGTTCACAACACAAGCTTCCTACATCTTTGTCGAATTAATCCTTTCCATAATTGGGAGGTGCAGTTTGAGATTATTATCCAGGTATTAGATTACTGATTAAATTGTTTAGTGTGTCTTTGGATGATGTGAAACAGACTGTAGTTGATACCTCTCTGGGAGGTGGGGAAAGTTACATACTCCTGCGCTGAAATGCCATCCCATAAACTGTATTTTGCCAATGACTGTACAAGGAGGCTGCAGTTTCATTTGGGAGGCAGTGACAAGGTAAGTGCTCATTACCCTGCCAATCCACCAAGGGAAACCAGTCAGCGTTCTGACCACCAGATCAGATAAATGAAGGGCTCATTTTATAACCATTTACAGACCACGTGGAAAACAGTTTGTTCAGGGCAGTACGCTGGCACAGCACTGCTGTCTTAGAGTGTCAGGGACCTGGGTTCAATTCCAACCTTAGGTGACTGTGGAGTTTGTACATTCTCCCCATGTTTGCATGGGTTTCCTCCCACACTCCAAAGATGTGCAGGTTAGGTGGATTAGCCATGTAAGTGTTTGAAGTTATAGGGTTATGGTATGGAAGAGGGCCTGGGTAAGATACTCTGTCAGAGAGTTGGTGCAGGCTCGATGGGCCGAACGACCTCTCTTGCACTGCTATTCTAAGAACAAGGAAAGGAAACAAAAAAACTATTGAAACAGAATCTCATAATCTCCCGAAACCCCAGTTATTCATCAAACCCCCTTGCTCCCTGAACCTCTCCCCTTCCCTGTCTATAACTATCATTTCTCCTTCCATTTCACCCCCTCCGTCCCTGCAGCCTCCCTCCTTCTTACTCTACCTCTCCACTTACTCTCCTCTACTTCTGACCCTTTCTGTTCTCACTGCACCGCCCCTCACTCTAACTTTCCTGTCACCCTCGCTCCCAGCTCATCTACCCGCCTCTCAGCTCACCCCATTCATCATCTCCTAGCCATACATCCTCTCACCTCTCTCACACCTCCAGCTCTCTTTCATTCTCCCCTTACATCACCTGTCGCCCCTCTCTTTTCGAACCCTCTCACCCTCTCCCCTCACTTTCCACACTCTGCTCTCCTCCCCTTTCATCCTTCATTCTCAACTGAGTTGCCGACCCATCAGGCTCAGTGTGGAGTCTGCTGGCATTGAAGATCGATCTCCAGGATACTGCTGTGTGCAACCCTGGAGAAACTATTATTTTTAAATTCATTTAAAAATAGGCCAGCATTTATTGCCCATCCCTGAGGATATTTAAGATTCAACCACATTGCTGTGGATCTGGAGTCCACAGGGAGGCCAGACTGGGTAAGGACGGCAGATTTCCTTCCCTTGAGAGGGTTGGACTATGAAGAGAGGCTGAATAGACTGGGTCCGTACTCGTTGGAGTTTAGAAGGATGAGGGGGGATCTTACACAGACGTATAAGATGATGAAGGGGATGGATAGGGTAGAGGTAGAGAGATTCTTCCCGCTCAGAGAGAAGAATTGGCGAATGTGGACTGGGGGACCGCGTTGGAGGGAGGGTCTGTTGAGGAGCAGTGGAGGATCTTTAAGGAGATCTTTCTTGGTGCTCAGCGGAAATTTATTCCGATGGTCAAAAAGGATAGTAGGAGGAGAGGTAATAAGCCGTGGATAACGAAGGAGGTGAAGGAAAGTGTTAAACTAAAAGCGGAGGAATTTAGAGTAGCTAAGAGTAGTGGGCGAGAAGGGGATTGGGAGAGGTTTAAATGTCAACAAAGATTGACAAAGAAGTTGATAAAGAAGGGTAGGAGAAACTATGAAGCTGGCTAGCGCTTAATATAAAAAAGGATAGCAAGAGTTTTTATAAATATATAAAAAGGAAGAGACTGGCTAGGGTGAATGTTGGTCCTTTAGTGGTAGGGGATGGGGATATGGCTAAGGTATTGAATAACTTTTTTGTTTCTGTTTTCACGGAGGAGGACATGAATAATTTGCCAGGTGTTAGCGATGGAAAGGTGATAGGACTGGAGGGTCTTAATGACATTACTGTTACTAGAGAGGCGGTGCTCGACCTACTTGAGGGGCTGATTGTGGACAAGTCCCCAGGACCGGATGGAATGCATCCGAGGGTCTGAAAGAAATGGCGGAGGTGATAGTGGATGCCTTGGTGGTTATTTTCCAGACGTCGCTGGATTCCGGGGAAGTGCCGGATGATTGGAAAATGGCTAATGTTACACCGTTGTTTAAGAAGGGTGCCAGGCAAAAGGCGGGGAATTATAGGCCGGTTAGTTAATGTCTGTGGTAGGTAAAATGTTAGAATCTGTCATTAAGGAGGAAATTGCGAGGCATCTTGAAGGGAATTGCTTGATAGAGCAGACGCAGCACGGTTTCACTAAAGGGAAGTCGTGTCTGACAAATTTACCGGAGTTCTATGAGGATGTGTCTAGGGCGGTGGATAGAGGAGAGCCGGTGGATGTGGTCTTTCTAGATTTTCAGAAGGCGTTTGACAAAGTACCTCACAAGAGGTTATTGCAGAAGGTCGAGGGACATGGAGTTGGGGGCAGGGTGTTAGCGTGGATAGAGGATTGGTTGTCAAATAGGAGGCAGAGAGTGGGGGTCAACGGGTGCTATTCGGATTGGCGGATGGTGACTAGTGGAATGCCCCAGGGGTTGGTGCTGGGCCCTCAGCTTTTTACCATTTATATAGATGATCTGGAGGAGGGAACCGAGTGTAGGGTGTCGAAATTTGCTGATGACACCAAGATTGGGGGAACGGCAAATTGTGCGGAGGGTTTGGAGAGTCTGCAGAAGGATCTAGATAGGCTGGGCAAATGGGCCAGGAAATGCAAATGGAATTTAATGTTGGCAAGTGTGAGGTGGTCCACTTTGGTAGGAAGAATGGTAGGAAGGACTATTACTTACGGGGCGAAAAACTGCAGCAGGCGACAGTGCAGAGGGACCTCGGGGTCCTTGTGCATGAGTAGCAAAAACCCAGCTTGCAAGTGCAGCAGGTGGTCAGGAAGGCGAATGGGATGCTGGCCTTCATAGCGAGGGGGATTGAATATAAAAGTAGGGAGGTCTTGCTGCAGCTGTATAGGGCATTGGTGAGGCCACAGCTGGAGTACTGTGTGCAGTTTTGGGCGCCGCACCTGCGCAAAGATATTTTGGCCTTGGAGGGAGTGCAGAGGAGGTTTACTAGGCTGATACCGGAGTTGAGGGGGTTGAGCTATGAGGAGAGGCTGAATAAACTGGGCTTGTACTCGTTAGAGTTTAGAAGAATGAGGGGAGATCTCATTGAGACGTATAAGATGATGAATGGGATGGATAGGATAGAGGTGGAGAGACTCTTCCCGCTCAAAAAAGACAGTAGGACTAGGGGGCACAGCCTCAAGATAAAAGGGGGGCGGTTTAGAACGGAGTTGAGGAGGAACTTCTTCACTCAAAGGGTGGTGAATCTCTGGAATTCTCTGCCCGTTGAAATGGTGGAGGCTGCCTCGCTAAATATTTTTAAGACGTGGGTTGATGGGTTTTTGATAAGAGAGGGGATTAAGGGTTATGGGGAGAGGGCGGGAATGTGGAACTGAGCAGCGACAGATCAGCCATGATCTTATTGAATGGCGGGGCAGGCTCGAAGGGCTAGATGGCCTACTCCTGCTCCTATTTCTTATGTTCTTATGAAAGGACAGCAGGACTAGAGGGCACAGCCTCAAGATAAGGGGGGAGCAGTTTATAACGGAGTTGAGGAGGAACTTCTTCACTCAAAGGGTGGTGAATCTCTGGAATTCTCTGCCTGTTGAAGTGGTGGAGGCTGCCTCGCTAAATATGTTTAAGACATGGGTAGATAGGTTTTTGGTAGGCAAGGGGATTAAGGGTTATGGGGAGAAAGCGGGAAAGTGGAACTGATCCACTTCAGATCAGTCATGATGTTATTGAATGGCGGGGCAGGCTCGAAGGGCTAGATGGCCTACTCCTGCTCCTATTTCTTATGTTCTTATGTTCTAAAGGGACATCAGTGAACCAGATGGGTTTTTACAACAACCAACCAGGTGTTATGAACAAAGAACAACACAGCACGGGAAACAGGCCCTTCGGCCCAACGAGCCCGCGCCGCCGTCCCATGATGGTCACCAGCAGACTTCTAATTCTAGATTTCAACATCATTGGACTATTAAAGAAGTTTTTTTGTCATTTTCTTTGAACGTTCTCTTTACCAGATAGAAAAATCTTGAGCACTGAGGGTTGGCCCGATCTAGTTGTTCAAGATTATGAGGGACGCGGACAGAGTGGATACAGACAGCTTAGTAGAAGGGTTAGTCATGAGGGGACATTGATTCAAGTTGAGGGGCAGGAGGTTGAGGGGAGATGTGAGAAAAAATGTTTTTCCCCAGAGGGTGGTGTGTCTGCCTGGGAGGTGGTAGAAACTGGATGCCTCACATGCTTTAAGCAGTATCTAGCTGAGCTCTTGGCAGATCATAACATTCAGGGCTATGGGCCAAGTGTTGGCAGATGGGATTAGGTGGGAGTTTCTAATGTGTTGATGCAGGTTTGATGAGCCATTGGGGCTCTTCTGCGCTGTATGAAATTGGGAAGGAATGAAAACTGTTTGGCTGACAGTCAGCCAATTGGGTAATGACTCATTTTGCTTTCGAATTGCCATTGGAAGAACTAAGCCACAAGAATGTTTTGGTGGACTGATGGCTAGAGTGTGGGCTGAAAATGATGAAATGGAACATCCAGGAACACCTTTAATCAGGAAGATAAAAGCAAATTACTGCAGATGTCGGAAAGAAAGGCAAAAATAGAAAATGCTGTAAAATCTCAGTAGGTCTGACAGCAATCACTCCCAAAGTTACTCCTTCATCACTATTTACAATGTGCAATTTAGAAATATTTAGGTGTTTACAATTGGGCAGAGATATTCTGTTCAGACTTGAAACCTGAAAATGTCACTGACATCAAACATGCTATAAAATAAAGAATTGGTTGTTAAACTTTATTTCATTAAGGTGCCACTTCAAGAGAACTTCTGTGGAACAGATGTACTACAAATATGGACGGCACGGTGGCACAGTGGTTAGCACTGCTGCCTCACAGTGCCGGGGCCTAGGTTCGATTCTGGCCTCAGGTCTTGTGGAGATTGCATGTTCTCGTATATCTGTATGGGTTTCCTTCGGTTTCCACCCATAGTCCAAAGATGTGCAGGTTGGGTGGAGTGGCCATTTGAAATTGCGCCTAGGATGTGTTGGTTATGGAGATTATCGGGATAAATGCGTGAGACTCTAGGGATAGAGCAGGGAAAGATTGCCCCTGGTTAAGATAGTCTGTCAGAGAGTCAGTGTAGACTCAAAGAACAAAGAACAAAGAACAAAACAGCACGGGAAACAGGCCCTTCGGCCCGAAGGGATTCTAAAAATTAATCATATCTTCCTGGGGCTCTTTGCAGCCTCCGTGAAAGAACCAGTTAACTCAAATAATTCAAAGCTAACCATTTCTTTGGAGAGGGTGCAGAGGAGGTTTACTCGGATGTTGCCTGGTATGGAGGGGAGGTCCTATGAGGAGAGACTGAGGGATTTGGGGTTGTTTTCGTTGGAAAGAAGACGGCTAAGAGGGGATCTTATTGAAACATATAAGATGATTAGAGGTTTAGATAGGGTGGACAGTGATAGCCTTTTTCCTCGGATGGAGAAAGCTAGCACGAGGGGGCATGGCTTTAAATTAAGGGGGGGTAGCTACAGGACGGATGTCAGGGGTAGGTTCTTTACCCAGCGGGTGGTGAGGGATTGGAATGCCCTGCCTGCTGCAGTTGTAAATGCACCTAGTTTGGGGGCGTTTAAGAGATCTGTAGATAGGTTTATGGACGAAAAGGGATTGGTATAGGCTAGTGGGTCATTGTTTTTGTAACTGGTCGGCGCAACATTGTGGGCCGAAGGGCCTGTTCTGCGCTGTAATGTTCTATGTTCTATTTCTGGAAAGCTGAGTGAAATGTTCCTGGAGTGATTTATAGAATCCCTGCAGGGCAGATGTAGACTACACAGCCCATCGAGCCTGCGCCGACAACAATCGTACCCAGGCCCTATCCCGGTAACCCCACCTATTTACACCAGACACTAATTTAGCATGGCCAATCAACCTAACCCGCACATCTTTGGGCTGCGGGAAGAAATCCTGATGTGGGTATGCCGGCGTTGGACTGGCGTAAACACAGTAAAAAGTCTGACAACACCAGGTTTTAGTCCAACCGATTTATTTGATAACATTCTCACAAGCAAGCAAGCTTTCGAGGTTACCCTCTTCGTCAGGTGAATGAAGAGTTCTGGCCTCAGACAGAGCATATAAAGCACAGACAGTTTAGAGATTGCTGATTAGAATGCGAATCCTTACACCTAACCTGCTGTTCAAGTCTTAAAGTGGCTGATAATGTGAGTGGAAGGAGCACTGATCACAGGTTAAAAAGATGTATATTGTCTCCAGACAGTACAGTAAGTGAGGTTTTGCAAACCCAGGCAAGTCACGGTGTTACAGATAGTGTGACATGAACCCAAGATCCCTGTTGAGACCGTCCTCATGTGTGCGGAACTTGGCTATCAGTCTCTGTTCAGCGACTCTGCGCTGTCGTGTGTCATGAAGGCCGCCTTGGAGAATGCTTACCCGAAGGTCAGAGGCTGAATGCCCGTGACCGCTGAAGTGTTCGCCAACAGGAAGGGAACAGTCTTGCCTGGTGACTGTCGAGCGATGTTCATTCATTCGTTGTCGTAGCATGCAGACGCTACGACAACGAATGAATGAACATCGCTCGACAGTCACCAGGCAAGACTGTTCCCTTCCTGTTGGCGAACACTTCAGCGGTCACGGGCATTCAGCCTCTGACCTTCGGGTAAGCATTCTCCAAGGCGGCCTTCATGACACACGACAGCGCAGAGTCGCTGAACAGAGACTGATAGCCAAGTTCCGCACACATGAGGACGGTCTCAACAGGGATCTTGGGTTCATGTCGCACTATCTGTAACCCCCATGACTTGCCTGGGTTTGCAAAACCTCACTTACTGTACTGTCTGAAGACAATACACATCTCTTTAACCTGTGATCAGTGCTCCTTCCACTCACATTATCAGCCACTTTAAGACTTGAACAGCAGGTTAGGTGTAAGGATTCGCATTCTAATCAGCAATCTCTAAACTGTCTGTGCTTTATATGCTCTGTCTGAGGCCAGAACTCTCCATTCACCTGACGAAGAGGGTAACCTCGAAAGCTTGCTTGCTTGTGAGAATATTATCAAATAAATCGGTTGGACTAAAACCTGGTGTTGTCAGACTTTTTACGGAAGAAATCCATGCAGACATTGGGAGAATGTGCAAACCCTACACAGACAGTGACCTGAGGCCAGAATTGAACCCTGGTCCTTGGCACTGAGATTCAGCACTTTGGGTAGATTTGACAATTTTGGCTTTGCCCCAGGTAATGGAGTACATTGAATTTGGACCAGCAATGGAACAGCACAGGGGCTAGTATGGCTGCCTCATAGCGTCCTGAGTTCCATTCCCAGTTTGGGTCACTGTCTGTGTGGAGTTGGCACATTCTCCCCGTGTCTGCATGGGTTTCCTCCGGGTGCTCTGGTTTCCTCCCACAGTCCAAAGATGTGCGGGTTAGGTTGATTGGCTCTGCTAAGAAATTGCCCCTCAGTGTCCAGGGATGTGTAGGTTAGAGGGGATTAGTGGGTAAAATATGTAGGGATATGGGGATAGGGCCTGGGTGGGATTGTGGTCGGTGCAGACTCGATGGGCCGAAGGGCCTCTTTCTGCACTGTAGGGTTCTATGGTTCTACCCGAACAGGTGTCAGAGTGTGGGTGACCAGGGGATTTTCACAATAACATGTTGAGAGAAATAGATAGGGTGGACTCAGAGGCTATTTCCCCGGGTTGAAATGGTCGCTACCAGAGGACACAGATTTAAGGTGCAGGGAAGCAAGTACAGAGGAGATGTTAGGAGTAAGTTTTTCACTCAGAGGGTGGTGAGTGAGTGGAATTGGCTGCCGTCAGTGGTGGTGGAGGCGAACTCGCTGGGGTCTTTTAAAAGAATATGGGATTTAATGGAATTGGGGGTTACAGATAGGTCTATGGATTGGTAAGTATTGATGTGATCGGCGCAACTTGTGGGCCGAAGGGCCTGTTTGTGCTGTAGTGTTCTATGTTCTAACTTCATTGCAGTGTTAATGTAAGCCTACTTGTGATACTAACAACCAAACTTCAGATTTGGCATTTTTTTTGTTTAGCAATGACCAATATGCTGGCCCTTTTCATTGGGCTTAGCCCAGGGGATTGAAAGGGGCCAGTTCTCAGGCCATTGGCTTGTCCATGGAATACATTGAATTTGGCCCAGGTTTGAGGTGGTTGGAATGTTCCATTCCCCCCTCGCTCCCCACCCCTCCTCCAATTTTGAACTTGGTTGAGCCTACGTCACGAGCCGGGTCCGTTGGCCGTGACGTCAGTTCCGGCCGGGCGGCTCGAGACGAGGGCGCTGCGCTCGAGCAAAACAAGAAGTGGGGGAAAAAAAACCCCCCGCCCCCGAGGCCCTGGATGCCAACCGGCGGCTTCGGATGTTTTAAAACAAAAACCGACCATCCTGTGGCGAATCGGATAACTTTCGTGGCTAAATAGCGGTATCTGCTTTTTTTTAAAAAAAGAAAAAATTGCGCGTCGGATCCTGCCAGAAAGATGTCGGCACAGGCCCAAATGCGAGCCATGCTCGACCAGCTCATGGGAACATCCAGGGACGGTAAGCGCGATAATGGTCAACCTTTTGTTTTCCCTTTAACTGTCGTTGAAAAACCTTAATGTCGATGTTTTTTTCCCACTCCCCCCGCCGATGAATCGAAGTAATATGTCCGCTTGTGGAGATTCTCCGGCCAATATGGTGGACCGAAACCCCAGCGCCCCGCCCCGTCTGGTTCCGAGTGATTGACGGGCGCGGCTTTGGCCAATCAGCATTGGCCTCTCCCCTAAGTGACGGCGGGCCTGGCCAATGGGAGCGCCGCGCCCAGGTATCTGGCCAATCGGCGGAGCGGGACGTCGCCGGTCGCTGGGAAGCGGGCGTTGTGATTGGCCGTTGGCGAGGTGGACGCGTGCCAATGAGTGACTGCGGCTGCTGGAGTGGGTGGGACTTCTCGCTGTTTGCTCAGCCAATGGGAAGCCTCAGATCCGGTGAACCAGGTTCCTTTGCCTGCCTGTGTGCGTGTGTGTTGGAGATGAGAGCCTCCAGTCATCATAGGATCCCTACAGTTGTAGTAAAGGGCAGCGCCTGTTGATCTGGTTCACCATATCCTTTCATTGCTTTCAGTTTAAAGTTTATTTATGAGTGTCACAAGTAGGCTTACATTGCAGTGAAGTTACTGTGAAAATCCCCTAATTGCCACACTCTGGTGCCTGTTTGGGTACACTGAGGGAGAATTTAGCATAGCCAATGCACCTAACTAGTATGTCTTTCAGACTCTGGGAGGAAACCAGAGCACCCAGAGGAAACCCATGCAAACACAGGGAGAAGCGCAGACTGCGTGCAGATAGTGACCCAAGCCAGGAATTGAACCTGGGTGCCTGGCAGCACTGCTAACCGCTGTGCCATTCAAGCTTATTAGAGATTTGTGCAGAAAATCTGGGAACATTGGAAATGTGGAATTATTTATGGAATTGCATCATTCTTGCCTGGATTACTGTCTGTGTTTGCGTGGGGTTCCCTCCAGGTGCTCTGGTTTTCTCTCATAGCTAGGAGACTTGGTTCATTGGCCATGCTAAATTCTCCCTCAGTGTACCCAAATAGGTGTCGGAGTGTGGTGACTAGGGAATTATCACAGTAACTTCATTGCAGTATTAATATAAACCTACTTGTGACACTAATAAATACTTTAAATTTTGAAACATTCAATATTTTTGTGTGCAGTCCCTGTTTTACTTCATTTCCCTTTGATTCCACTTATAATAAAGCTCTATTTCCATCACACCTGTGACACAGGACAGATTGGCCATTGGTTGCTGTGCTGAGGGCCATTCTGGCAGGGAAAGAAAAATCTCCAGATGCATAAAAATACATGCATCATGTCTTAAGTACCCTCAAGCAGTTTCATGGCTGGAATTGATCATCTGATTCATTTGATAATTATAATTTGTCTATTGGCTTTGTGTTTGTAATCATTCCTTGGTGCTGAAGATGCTATCAAATTCCATACACGTCTGAAATATATTCTCACTTGGGGGATTTGCAGTGGGTTTTTTTGTAGTGTTAATCTTGCAACTTTCTGCAACACTACTCAGTGGTGAAACATAAAGACTATCTCATCCTTAGGGCCCTTAAAAAAAACTTGAAATCAACCAGTTAGCAAGGATTAGGACCAGCTTTGATATCCCTTTGATTTTTTTCTGTATTTCTTTTGTCTTTCTAAATCTTTGTTTAAACAGTGAGTGCTGAAGACATCGGGGGGAAATGGCTTGGAGAGGAGTTACCAACGGTATGAGGGAACTAAATTAACACACACAGCTGAAGTGGTGAGAGTCCCTCTTTTAAAGTCACCATAACTCCATCTGTCTGTCACTAGTGAAGGCAATCTAATAATTTCCAAGTAACATTACTTGGATGTAATGAGAAGTAAATGATATACTACAACTATAGAGGCTTCAGACCTGGGATTACTTCTGTCTTGATTAATCACTTTTACCTACTTTACAGAGGGAATATGGAGATGTTCTAATGATGCATTTGATTGTTGAAGTGCATAAAAAGATCAGAAAATAAGTCAGTTTTCTATGAAAACCTCATTTAAAATTAATTTGATTCAAAGGTGGAGGTACCACATTTTGGCGGCTTTTAGGTTTGTTTGCTTAGTAAGCGATGGAAGTTCCCATTGTGAAAGTTCATAATTAATAGGGATTTCCATTACACGTGATGGATGAAGGGCATCACCTAAATCTTGTAATCTGAGTTAATAAAGATGCCTACACAATCCTGTACGAAAGCAAAATACTGTGGATGCTGTATATCTGAACTAAAAACAAAAACAAATGCTCAGATAAGGTAGCATTTATGCAGAGAAACAGAGTTCATGGTTTAGGTTGATGAAATTTCATCTCAGACCTGAAACAATAACTCTATTTCTCACCACAAATGCTGCCTGATTTGCCAAGTATTTCCTGCATATTTTTTGTTTTTATTACACAAATCCTGTTTTGCTACTCAACCAATTTGCTGAAGTCTATAATGCTGAAAGTTAATTGAAAAACGTCATGGCAACTGTAGAACTTGTTGCTTGGATCCAAAATCTAATTTGTGTATTTTGAAACTTTTATTATGATACATATTCCTAAAGCCTTTGCTAGTATATAAACATATTTGACAATACAATTGGCAGGTTAAGAATTAAGTCATTCAGGACTAAAGATTCAAGGTAACTAACTTTAGCCAATCACCTTGGAGTTAAATCCAAGCAATGACTTGTTAAATTGTCATGGCTTAATAGGTAATTGCGTGTAACTGTCTTGATATTGGATTAAATCTCATATAATATGATGAATTATTAGCAGATTCAGAACCCCAGGATGGTAGTCTATTTTTCATCAATTGGAAATGAATGCAATTTCATTAAATGCAATTTCACCATGACCGTTACTAGGTTAGAGTTTTGTCACTTCTCATCTTGAGGTGATCTGCGCCATTGAAGAGGATGATGAAGGAACTGTCCTTGGCTATATGTGCCATATTCACAAAACAAACAATCCAGTCTTATCTCCCTCATCTCCACCCTTCCATTAGCAATAGGGGATTGGAGCAAAACTGACCATCTGCCCTTTTTGTGTCCTACGGGTTTTTTCATTTTACTGAGAAAATTTTATGGAAAATATATTCTAAGCATGATGTATGATATACAAAGAGAACAAAGAAAATTACAGCACAGGAGCAGGCCTTTTGGCCTTCCAAGTCTGCACCGACCCATGCTGCCTGACTGAATTAAAATACTTGACCCTTCCGGGGACTATATCCCTTCGTTCCCATCCTATTTATGTATTTGTCAAGATGCCTCTTAAAAGTCACTATCGCATCCGCTTCCACTTCTGGGCACCCACCACCCTTTGTTTAAAAAAATGTCTTATACATCTCCTTTAAACCTTGCCCCTCGCACCTTAATCCTATGCCCTCTAATAATTGACTCTTCCACACTTGGAAAAAGCTTCTGACTATCCACGCTGTCCCATGTCTCTCATAATCTTGTAGAATTACTTAGGGCAGCATGGTAGCACAGTGGTTAGCACTGCTGCTTCACAGCTCCAGGAACGTTGGCTTGATTCCTGGCTTGGGTATCTTTGTGGAGTTTGCACATTCTCCCCGTGTCTGTGTGGGTTTCCTCACACAGTCCAAAGATATGCAGGTTAGGTCGATTGGCCATGCTAAAAAAAAAATGCCCCTCAGTGCCCTGAGATGCTTGGGTTAGAGGGATTAGTGGGTAAATATGGGGGTAGGGCCTGGGTGGGATTGTGGTCAGTGCAGACTCGATGGGCCCAGTGGCCTTTTTCTGCACTGCAGGATTTCTATGACTTCTATCAGGCCGCTCCTCAATGTCCATCATTCTAGTGAGAACAAAGTTTCTCCAGCCTCTGCTCATAGCTGATGCCCTCTATACTAGGCAACATCCTTTTAAATCTTTTCAGTACCCTCTCTAAAGCCTCCACATCCTTCTGGTCGTGTGGCGACCAGACTTGAACACTATATTCCAACTGCATCCTATCTAAAGCTGCAACATGACTTGCCAGTTTTTAAATTCAACGACCTAGCCAATGAAAGCAAGCACGCTGTAAGTCTTACATAACGTAAGAACATAAGAAATAGGAGCAGGAGTAGGCCATCCAGCCCTTCGAGCCTGCCCCGTCATTCAATAAGATCATAGCTGATCTGTCGTGTCTCAGTTCCACGTTCCTGCCCTCTCCCCATAATGCTTAATCCCCTCGGTTATCAAAAACCCATCAACACATGTCTTAAAAATATTTAGCGAGGCAGCCTCCACCACCTCAACGGGCAGAGAATTCCAGAGATTCACCACTCTTTGAGTGAAGAAGTTCCTCCTCAACTCCGTTCTAAACCACCCCCACTTTATCTTGAGGCTGTACCCCCTAGTCCTACTGTCTTTTCTGAGTGGGAAGAGTCTCTCCACCTCTATCCTATCCATCCCATTCATCATCTTATACATCTCAATGTTGACTTTTGACTCTGCAATTTTTGACATCTATTTAAATTTTTAAAGTATATCTACTACTAGTAGAGATTAAGTGAACTCAGATTCGGTAATCGGGCTAGGGCACAGATGTAATTCAGTTTCCATTTCAAAATCATATATTCTGTCCTTTGTTTTTATATAATGCTCTGATTTTATATTTTTCTTATTTATGAGCATGACTTTGGGCAGTTTGTGAAGCAGAAGTAGAATTTTTTGGAACATAAGAGATTCTCTCCCACACTAAAAAACTGGGAGATGCAAAACTGAGGTGCTGCAACTTTGGGAGGGAGACAAGTTGGCTTAAGCCAATTCAATAAAAAGTCAGTATTCTGAGTGCTCTGAGATGTTTTTATCCTGCCTTCTTTCAGTTCTTCTGGCTTGCATTTCCCCAGTGCTGCCAAATCATGAGAAGCGTCCAGGCAATTCATACTGCAAGAGCATAGACTCAGTGTCTTGACCTCTCCTCATCGATTGAAGAGTGATTCATGTTCCTGTTTCACAACCTTGGACTGTTTTGGGTCTGTAAATTTGAGTTTAGCACAAATTACTTTGGAATGCATTATGTGAAGTCTGATTTTTGGTCACTTGGAGGTTGGTGATAAGGGTCATTAAATGTTGTTTTGAGGCAGCTTAGGACCTATGCCACCAACCTAGTTGATTTCAGGCTCACCAGAATGGTGGACAAAGATGATCTGGCTAATAATGTATACCTTTACTTCCTAAAAGTGTTGATAAAGTACTGAGTAGATGGGGAAAATATTGGGGTTGAAATCAGATATTGTGGGATTATGGGACAATAATTACTTTGGATGGATAACTATAGGAAATCACAAACTAAAGATTGTTAATTAAATTTGACCTCATTGATGCTTTGAGTTTTATAATCATAGAGTTCACAGTGTTGACGGAGGCCATTTGGCTCATCAGGTCTGCACTGATCACAAGCCCTATCCACATAACCCCATGCATTTACCCTAGCTATTCCCTCTGGCACAAAGGGGCAATTTAGCATAACCAGCCCACCTAACCTGCACATCTTTGGATTGTGGGAGGAAACCGGAGCACCTGGAGGAATCTCATGCAGATTTGGGGAGAACGTACAAACTCCACACAGACAAAGACCCAAGCCAGGAATTGAACCCTGGTGCTGTGAGGCAGTAGAGCTAACCACCCTGCTACTGCACTGCCTGGATGGGAGCAACAGCATTATCCACTAATGCATCTCCCGAAGTTTGATTACATTTGGAGTAAGAGCTGGTGGGACAGGTCTTTTTCTATTAGGCCTAATGTGTTTTTTTTTCATTTATGTCTTTCCCAGAAAAAAAATGTATGTTGGCTATGTTGATGTGCAGCCTACTTGCTTCAACATCTGGATGGTTGGATCTCCAGAGAGCAGTTATTTTTTAAATTCTCTTTCATGTGTTCACACCATGTATGGTTCAAAGTAACTGATTAAAAAAAAGATCTAGGGCTAATAGTTAATTAACAAATATAGTTTTATAATGTAATGCTCAGGACCATTGAATATAAACTAAGACTGTGCTACTGAAGCAATATAAGATTTATTGTCCTCCATTTTCATCCCCTCTCTTAAATACAAGTCTTTGGGAAGGAGCAAACAGGATGACTTTAATTTAAAATTTTAGTACTACAATGAGAATAGGCTTCAAATTATTTGTAGATATACAGGCCTTGTATGTACGTGATTATATAACAAATGGGGAGTTGATAGTAAGCCAGTTTACTTGAAGTGGTTAAGGATGGTCATACTAATAAAATCCATATGTGAAGAGCCCACTTCACGGCTAGTAATTATTCCTATTCACAGAGCTATCTTTTTTTGTATGTAATAATCTCCCAAGCCCCAGAGGTATGTACAGAATTACTGTAGTTCATTACGAGAACTTGGATAGGTTCATGAGTGAAGAGTGCCTTTCCTATAATATGTAATAAATTGCTATTTGGAATGAATAGTTTGAAAAAATGACAAACATGTTGAATGGTGTGATGTTGTGTTGTTGACAAGCTAAGACAGACTTCGTGGAACTGATCTTCTTTTCAAATGTTCATACTTCTGCATTATCCAAATTTAAAAGTGAAAATTAGAATCTAATCAAGTGCTTGTGTCTCCCCACTTTCCTGTCTGCTTCAGTGAAGTTTTGAGTGTTCTAACTTTAAACAAGAGGCATCAGACTTGAATGTATGGCAGTGGTTATTTTGCATTCATATTCTTCAATGAAGAGAAAATGATTGGAAAAAAATAAGGAAAGTCAGTAAAGCTGCTGGTGCTTTTCTAATATCCAGCCATTCATGTTTTTATGTTCAGTGACATTTTTGTCAATGTTATTCTCCATATAATACAATGATGTGCTTTATAAAAACAGATGAATTAGAAGCAGGTGTAGACCATTAGGCCCCTTGATGCTGCTGCACCATTGAGTAAGATCATGGCTTCAGTGTCACTATCCTGTGTACTCTGATATCCTTTCCACCACTGTGGTAAAAATATTCACTGATCCTGTCTCTCACTCTGATGAAAAGAGTTTCATGGACTCCCAAACTTTCATCATCTGTATCTTAGAGGTTTACAGCATGGAAACAGGCCCTTTGGCCCAACTTGTCTATGCTGCCCTTACTTTTTTTAAAACCCCTAAGCTAATTGGATAATTCAGAAATATAAATATTTGAAAAGAAAATCAGTTCCATAAAGTCTGTCTTAGCTTGTCACCAATGCAACATCACAGCATTCAACATGTTTGTCATTTTTTCAAACTATTCATTCCAAGTAGCAATTTAGGAAAGGCACTCTTCACTCATGACCTTTCCAAGTTCTCTTAATGGACTACAGTAATTCGGTACACACTTCTGGGTCTTGGGAGGTTATTACACACAAAAAAGATAGCTCTGTAAATAGGAATAATTGCTAGCCATGAAGTGGGCTCTTCACATATGGATTTTATTAGTATGACCATCCTTAACCACTTCAAGTAAATTGGCATAGTATCAACTTCCCATTTGTTATATAATCACGTACGTACAAGGCCTATCTATTTCTCAAAATAGTTTGAAGCCTATTCTCATTACTGATAGTACTAAAATTGCCTGCATTTGGCCCATATCCCTCTGTACCCATCATACCCGTGTAACTATTTAAATGCTTTTTAAAAGATAAAATTGTACCCGCCTCTACTATACTCCTCGCAGCTTGTTCCAGACACTCACCACCCTCTGTGTGAAAAAATTGCCCCTCTGGACACTTTTGTATCTCTCCCCTCTCATCTTAAGCCTATGCCCTCTAGTTTTAGATTCCCCTACCTTTGGGAAAAGATGTTGACTATCTACCTTGTCTATGCTCCTCGTTATTTTATAGACCTCTATAAAGTCACCCCTCAGCCTCCTAATCTCCAGAGAAAAAAGTCCCAGTCTATTCAGTGTCTCCTTATAACTTAATTCATCAAGTCCCGGTAGCATCCTAGTAAATCTTTTCTGCACTCTTTCTCGTTTAATAATATCCTTTCTATAATAGGGTGACCAGAATTGCACACGGTATTCCAAGTGTGGCCTTACCAATGTCTTGTACAACTTCAACAAGATATCCCAACTCCTTTCTGTATTCAGTGTTCTGACCGATGAAACCAAGCATGCTGAATTCCTTCTTCACCACTCTGTCCACCTGTGACTCCACTTTCAAGAAGTTACGAAAATGTGCCCCTAGATCTCTTTATTCTGTAACTTGCCCCCACACCTTACCATTAACTGAGTAAATTGTTTTTAAATTATGCCCTACTTCTGGTCTCTCCCACAAGGAAAACAAAGAACAAAATCAGCCTGGGAAACAGGCCCTTCGGCCCAATGAGCCCACGCTGCCATCTCAACACCACCATGACCCCTATCTAATGTTTATGGCCATCCAGATTGAACGAAAACTGATTTAGGGACAATTTATTCCTGCCTAACAGCACATCTTTGGGGTGTGGGAGGAAACCGGAGCACCCAGAGAAAACCCATGAAAGCACGGTGTCCCATAGACACCGGCCCAAATCCATGTGTCTGCACAGCAATCAGCGACAGCCACTGAGCTGTCTTCTTGCCCAATTTTTAAAAAAGATTAAAATTTAGAAAGCGGCCCTTCGACCCATTGCGTCTGCACCGAACACAATCCCTACTCCCATATATTAATCCCACTAATCTATGCATCCCTGGACGCTAAGAGGCAATTTCTTAGCATGGCCAATCAACCTAACCTGCACATCTTTGGACTGTAGGAGGAAACCCACGCAGACATGAGGAGAATGTGCAAACTCCACACAGAGAGTGACCTGAGCCAGGAATTGAACCCAGGACCCTGGAGCTCTGAAGCAGCAATGCTAACCACTGTGCCACCCCTCAGTCCCCCAAACATCCCCTCACATCCACCTTGTCAAACTCCCTCAGGATCTTATTTGGTTCAGTAAGATCCTCATTCTTTTGGATTTCATTGGATTAAGGCCCAATCTTTCTTCATAGGATAACCCTCTCACCCCAGGAATCATTCAAGGGAACATTTTCTGAACTGTTTCTATTGCAAATACCTCCTTTCTTAAATAAGACTAAAACTGTACACAGTATTCCAGATGTGGTCTCACCAATGCCCTCCATAACAGTAAAACAAAATGCCTACTTTTATATTCCGTCTCTTTGCAATATCAACATTTCGTTTGCCTTCCTAATCACCTGCTGTGCCTGCATATCAACTTTTTGTGATTCATGTACCAGGACAGCCAGCCCCCTCTGTACCACTGAGTTCTGTTGTCTTTCTCCATTTTATAAATGCACTGTTTTTCTGTTTCTTCCTGCCAAAATGGACAAGATCACAATTCTCACATTATACTCCATGTGCTAAGTATGTGTGTTCCGGTATTAACTGCTGAATATTTGCACTGCAATAACTCCTTTCACCTGTGAAGAGTGACTGGGAAAATCATTTAAAATACTAAATGTTAGCATGTTAATATGAGGACATTTCAAATTTGCCACAGGCTCATGTACTAACCAATCGTGAAATTTGTGTCTGAATATACAGAAAGTTGCTAATTTGGATGCATTAAAATTGTTAGTTTTAGAGCTGGGTTTCCTGCTGTGCTAAAAACTGCACAGTAGGTAGTCTCACAATGCCAAATTAAAGTCCAACAGGTTTGGTAGCAGGAGCTTTCGGAACGTTGCGCTCCAAAAGCTCATGCTACCAAAAAACCCTGTTGGACTTTAACCTAGTGTCGTGAGACTACTTACTATGCCTACCACAGTCCAACACTGGCAACTCCACATTATGGCTAAAAATTGCCAGTAGAATTTATGCGACTAATTTATTATTTACATAGGATATATGCACAGAAGCAGGCCTTTTAGCCCAGTCACCCCATGCCAGTATTTTTGTTCCATTCAAACTCCTCCCATGTTTTATCACCTAAATTTACCAACTATCCCCTTCTCACATATGTTTGTCTAGTTTCTCCTTAAATTAATTTATGTTATTTGTTTCAACCTCTCTCTGTGGTAGAGGTCTACGTTCTCGGGGAGGCACGATGATACAGAAGTTAGCACTGCTGCCTCACGGCGCCAGGGACTCGGGTACATTTGCCAGCTTGGCTGATTTCCTGTGCAAGTTTGCATGTTCTCCCTGTGCCTGCGAATGAAGGATGTGCTGGTTAGGAGGCATGGGGGCACAGTTGTTAGCACTGCTGCCTCACAGCATCAGGGACCCAGTTTTAGTTCTGGCCTCAGATCACTGTCTATGGAATTTGCACATTCTCCCCGTGCTTGCGTGGGTTTTCCCCGGGGTGCTCCGGTTTCTTCCCACAATCCAAAGATGTGCGGGTTAAGTTGATTGGCCATGCTAAATTGACCCTAGTGTTAGGCGGATTAGCAGGATAAATATATGGGGTAACAGAAATGTGGCCTAGTTGGGATTGTGGTTGGTGCAGACTCAAAGGGCTGAATGGCCTCTTTCTGAACTGTTGGGATTCTATAATTCTAGGTACATTAATATGCTGAGTTCTCCCTCAGTGTGCCCGGACAGGCACCGGAGTGTGTCAGCTAGAGGATTTTCACAGTAACTTCATTGCAGTGTTAATTTAAGCCTACTTGTGACTAATAAATAGACTTTACATTCTCATCATTCTTTGGGGTAGATACTTTTCTGAATTTCTTATTGGATTTCTTGGTGACTATTTATATTCCTAGCTTCAAAATATGGCTCTGACCCACTGTTTGCAATAAAAATCATTTTCTATATTACTTGCCATTATCATTTTATGAGATGTCATAGTGGTAATGAGGATAACTCTCAGCTGTTTGGGAATAAATCATACAGCATCTCAGTCTAGAGTTTATTCCAAATGAATTATAGAGCTTGGACAGGGTTCTAGCTGTATTTTGAAATTGAGCTTTTCCTTTACTGTGAGCTCTCAGGACCCCAAATCTGTTGAATACTTTACTTCTCGATGCTGCTTAAACTTCTAATTATTGTTTTCTGATTTTCTTATTTATTTCAATCTTGTTGGTTTCTACATTGAGCCATGATCCATTGTCATTGATTTTTAATTTCTTGTTTATCATTTTCTAAATTGAAAAGCATTGGTTCTCTGCTTGACCATGGTAAGCTCTACCTTTGAACTATGGACCACAGCCAAATTCTCATAGCACTTTAAGGTCATCCTGCATAGTATCAACAGCTCCAAAATCTTCTCTTCCACAGCTAACAATTGTATTCTGACCTTCATATCATAGAACCCTACAGTGCAAAAACAGGCCCTTCGGCCCATCGAGTCTGCACCAAACACAATCCCACCCAGACCCTATCCCCATATCCCTACACATTTTACCTGCTAATCCCTCTAACCTACACATCCCAGGATACTAAGGGGCAATTTTAGCATAGCCAATGAACCTAACCCGCACATCTTTGGACTGTGGGAGGAAACTGGAGCACCCGGAGAAAACCCAAGCAGACACGAGGAGAATGTGCAAACTCCACACAGGCAGACCTCCTCCCACCCATCCTCTATTTCCACTTTGGACACCATATTAGTGCCCTACTTTGTATTAAATCAGCTATCCATTCTGTTAAGATGCCACGGCATTTCTTTTATCAACTTGCTGCCAACTGACCTTATGCCCCATCTCTCATTGCACAGCTCCCCTCATCTCATCCACGAAGCAGATCTCAACTGACAGTTTTAAGATGAGTGATGTACAATGATTGAATAGTGTTCAGGATTTGCTTGTTTCAGGATGTTATTGTAGGTAATGGTGATGATGCATTAAGATTGTACGATGATAGGGTTCTCACCAAATTGTACGATGATAGGGTTCTCACTTAAAAAGGAAAAGGAAGAATGTTACAGGGTTAAACAGAGAAAGGGTACTGGGTACAGTGCTCATTTGGAGAGCAAATGCAGACATGATGGCTCAAATGGTCTCTTTCCACGCAGTTACAATTGCGATTCTGTCCCATCTCTATCATGATTCCTATTTTTAGCCCATTTTTACTGACCTCATTAGCCTTTTCATATCTTCTAACAAGCCCTGCATCTATTCAAAACTGTCCATTATATTCCTCCTTCAGAAAAATCCATCCTTCTATTCGACTACTGGATTTACTGTTCCCATTCTTCTCTTGTATCCTGGAACATGGTGCTTTTGGGCCGAAGGGCCTGTTTTCCGTGCTGTGTTGTTCTTTGTTCTTCCATTTTGCCCACAGCACTGAGATGGAACTGGTCTGGATCCAGATCATTGGGGAGGAATAGCTGTGTCTTGGATTTAATATCTGGCTTTGGATATAACCTCTATTTCATTGACAATTGAGATGTGTTAAATGGACAAAGTAGATTGTTAAGAAGGAATGCTTCCATCTAAATTTTTTGGGAACTCTCAGACTATCAGAAGATATTAGCTTTTATTTCAATAAGCATTTAAACTAGTTCAGCATGGGGATAGTACATATATATTTAAAGATAGCTTTACTGATTTTCATTATCACATAGATTCCATACATGTAGTAACATCAGGTGGGAAGAGGACATGAATAAATAATTAAGTAGGTAATTTCTGTAATATATACAGAAATTGTTCTACATGACCTTTTTATTACATTCACGGTGGTATATAAATACAAGTTGTTTTGTTGTTGTAAACAAATCAACTAAACAGCTGAATATAAGAAATAATAAAACAAGGGCTGCTTGATCGATTAACAGGATAAAGAATTGTGGGAGAAAAATGGAAAGCGTTTTCACTTTGTAAGAAGCCAGAGAGGTGTCAAAGACTGTTTTAGACCAATGACGGGCATTCAAGGCAAGGTGACAAAAGACTCCGTGGGTATGATGGAAATAATATGCTTTGCATTGGTCATCATTCTTGAAAATGATAGTTGACTGTCAGAATTGAATTTATTAAATTGGATGTACATTTGTTGTAGATGTATTTAAAAAGTTAAGAGCAGCCTGGCCAGACAGTATCCACCTGGGAGACATCAACAATGGAACTTATGATGTGCCTCTAGCTCATTATTTTAATAGCTTACTGAACTCTGCGATTGTTCCTGTAGACTGAAAGGAGGCTAATGTGGTTAACATCTTTAAAAATGGTGATAAGATAAACCCAGATAACCAAAAGCCCATTAGTTTGACATCAATGATAGCAAAGATGCTTAATTGAATTTTTAGCTATGCAATAAGTTTTTTTGGCTAGAGGGAGGTATGTTAGGGGGGCTGCATAAAAAGTCATGTCTTACAAATCTAATAGTACTTTTTGAAGAACTTATGAAGATGTTCAATAAAGGAAGCCCAGTATGCATTGTCCATTTAGATATTCATAAAAGCTTTTGATAAGATACTGCACAAGAGGTTTCTGTACAAAAGGTAAGTGTTGATGGTAATATGTGCAAATCTCTTTGTCTGGAAATTTGTTCTTTGGAATTTTTTTGAGCAGTCCCAAGCATCAAAACAGTACTTTGGGAGCGGAAACATGCAAGTGACAGTATTTGGATAAAAAAAGCCATTTTTATTAATGCTTTATAATGTTTCATCACTGTCAGGTAAATGTTTATATCGACAGGGTTTTCCGGTTCTCTCACTTGCGTTCCGCAATTTGAAGTTATTTTATAATGCAGAAATGTCATGAATCCAAGCATTCTGGATTGGAGACGCTGCAATGTATATTGAGAATTGGCAAGCAGTTCTCAATATAGGCAAAAAGTAGTTATAGGTAGATTTGGATCTTTTGAACATCGGTCATCACTGGTGTCCCACTGGTGTTGGGATTATTGCTCTGTGCTATTTATTAATGATCTAGTTGTAGATGTTGGGAGTATGAACTGAAATTTGCAGGTGATACAAAGTGTTAGGAATGTAGATGATACTTGGCTGCTTCAGGTGTGTTGGGAGATTAGACTTTGCAGCATAAAAATTAATTTATTCAAAATGCACAGGCGATGTTTAATTCTACCCTTCTATCTTCTTTGCTCCCATTTGTCTATGAAGTAGGCATAAGAGATGTGTAGTTTTGAAGAACACAGTTCTCCTAATATAATGATCAACATTCCTCCCTCAATCACCTGCAAGAAAATCAGATTAACTGATAGTCAATTCTTGTTATCCTAGGACCTGGCTTTGTACATATTTACTGCTGTATTTGCCTCTCTGATTACAGTAACTGCACTGTAGAGTTTTTGGATGTTTTAAGATGCCTGATAATTTTTGTTGTAATTCATAGGCTGTGGGTATCACCGGCTAGGCCAACATGTATTGTCCATCTCAAATTGCCTTTGAGAAGGTGATGAGCTGACTTCTTGAACAAATGAGTCCATGTGTTAGGAAGGGAATTCCAAAATTTTGACCTAGTTACAGCAAAAGAACAGTATATTTTTCCAAGTCAGAGTGACAAGTGACTTGGAGGGGAGTTTCCAAATGGTGGTGTTCCCATGCATCTTAAATCGGCCTCGCAGGTGGAGGAGGTGGTCAAGAAGGCGTATGGTGTACTGGCCTTCATTAATCGAGGGATTGAGTTTAGGAGTCGGGAGGTAATGCTGCAACTTTACAGGACCCTTGTCAGGCCTCATTTGGAGTACTGTGCGCAGTTCTGGTCGCCTCACTATAGGAAAGATGTAGAAGCTATTGAAAGGGTGCAGAGGAGATTTACAAGGATGTTGCCTGGACTGGGAGGCATGCCTTATGAAGATAGGTTGAGGGAGCTGGGACTCTTTTCCCTGGAGAGGCGAAGGTTGAGAGGCGACCTGATAGAAGTTTATAAAATGTTGAGAGGAATAGATAGGGTGGACTCTCAGAGGCTATTTCCCCGGGTTGAAATGGTCGCTACGAGGGGACACAGATTTAAGGTGCGGGGAGGGAGGTACAGAGGTGATGTTAGGGGTAAGTTTTTCACTCAGAGGGTGGTGAGTGATTGGAATCGGCTGCCGTCGTCGGTGGTGGAGGCGAACTCGCTGGGGTCTTTTAAAAGACTTCTGGATGAGTATATGGGGTTTAATGGGATTGGGGGTTATAGATAGGTCTATAGATTGGTGGGGTTGATGCGATCGGCG
This sequence comes from Prionace glauca, assembly GCA_037974335.1. Classification (NCBI taxonomy): domain Eukaryota; kingdom Metazoa; phylum Chordata; class Chondrichthyes; order Carcharhiniformes; family Carcharhinidae; genus Prionace; species Prionace glauca. The sequence continues at coordinate 1,522,791 of CM075754.1, read as the reverse complement.
CAACTCGAGGGCCGAAGGGCCTGTTTGTGCTGTAATGTTCTATGTTCTATGTTCTATGTTCTATCTGCTGTTCTTGCCCTTTTAGTTGCTAATGGCATGGGCTTGGGAGGTACTCTACAAGGAACCTTGGTGAGTTGCTGCAGTACATCATGTAGATGGTATACACTGCTGCTGTTGTGCATTAGTGGTGGAAGGAGTGAATAATTGTGGATGGTGTGCCAATCAAGTGGGCAGCTTTTTCCTGGATAGTGTCAAGTTAGCTGAGTGTTGCTGGAAGTGCAGTCATTCAGAAAAGTATTCCATCACACTCCTGACTTGTCTTATAGATGGTGGACTTCGGAGATAGCCATGATATGGAGATGCAGGTGTTGGACTGGGATAGCCACAGTTAGAAGTCTCACGACATCAGGTTAAATTCCAACAGCTTCATTTGGTAGCACAAGCCACTAGCTTTCAGAGTGCTGTTCCTTCATCAGGTGAGTGGGGTCTCAGTTCACAAGTCTCAAGTAATCAAGACTTGATTACCTGTAAAGACTTGCATTCCAACCATTATTTTGTAAATTAAGTTTGTGTCATTAACATGCCCTGTTTGTGAACTGAAATCCCACTCACCTGATGAAGGAGCAGCACTCCGAAAACAAGTGACTTGTGGTACCAAATAAACCTGTTGGACTTTAACCTGGTGTTGAGACTTCTTACTGGACTTCAGAGGGTCAGGAGATGAGTTACTCACCAAAGCATTCCTAGCTTCTGACTTTTTTTTGCTCTTTGGATATGGTTTCAGCTAAATCTTCGTAAACTTGCCATTCTCTTTGTCCCCTGTGGATTGCAATTTAGCCTAAGCCCACGTGCAAAGCATGTACTACTGGACCCCAAACTCAGCTTCCACATGGACTATCAGCATCCATCATGTCAAATTGCCTTCCTTGTGCAAAAATAATTTGCAACTTTAGTAACTTGAGTCCTGATTTCTCTAGTGGTTCCATTGCCAGTTTCTTCCCAACAAAACAGTAACTCATCCAAGTTTTTCAGTTTGTGCCTTGTCACCCCTGCGCTGTGCCTCAACCGTTTGACTTCAGTGTTCTTGTCCTCTCCTTCAAATCTTTCCATGACCATGCCAAACTCTGCAAACATCAGCTGTGTGTTCTTACAGCTCCTTTCCTGCAACACTCTTGTTCTTTGCTCTGTCTTCCTTCAACCATCTATTGTAACACACTATTCTGCCATCTACTTTAGCTCTCCTCTGGTATTGAAAGCATCTTTAAAGACTCTCCTTGGCCCTAACTTTCCTGTGTTCCCGAGTCACCACTGCTTTTTATCCCTTTTTCTGTTTCGTTTAGAATGCCAGGGAATGGTAGATTATGTTGGAAGGTGTATGAAATTTTGGTTCACTTAGAAGGAAAATTGATATGTAGATCACCCTCAATCCATACCATTATACACCTGATAGATAAGTCACAGACCTGTATTAATTGGTACTTGTGTATAAGTCACTGTCATTATGATTTTAATTTTAGTCTATCAGTAAGGGCCTTTTGGTAAACTGGAACTTAATTTTCTGCCATATATTTGTTTTTAGGTTTAACTAAATGAGAACCTGAATCAGCCCACAATGAGTTAATATTTCGCTTCAGAAAACTATTTTTATGTTGGTTTTTGAATTGTAAATTATACTTTAACTGAGCCATTTCTTTGAATGCAGGCCCTAATTTTGCAGTGTGTTTTGGCATAAGACACTGCACACAAAATATTAGAGCTTTTTATATCCACACATTGTGTTACGCCATGGTTGCAATAAACAGCCAGCAGTTTGACCTCAAATGTTTATCCCATAGTTCAGTTGGTAGTACTCTTATTGTTGAATCAGAATTCTGAGATTAAATTCGAAAAGCAAGCTTAAACATATGATCTTGGCTGATAATTCAGTGCAGCACTGTGAATGCTGCATTGTGTTTTAGATGAAATGTTAAACTGGGGCCCTCAAAGAATCTAAAGAAAATTGAACAAAAAGGGAGTTCTCTGGATATCATGGCAAACAATGCTCCCTGAAGTAACCACCACAAACAGATGATCTTGTTCCTTTGTTTTTTGGGCCATTGTTGTTGTGTGAAGATTAACTATAATATTTTCCTAACAAAACCAGTGACTGCACTTCACAGTCACCAGTTTTTTTGTAAAGCACTTTGCAAAATTCCAAAGCACTCTTTAAATCTAGTTTGTTTAATTATTTTAAGTAAATTTGAAGCTGTCAAGTAAACCATGTTCAGCCCTCATGCTTTGCTGGACAGTGAGATTGCATTCCAGTCATTGTCACTATTACACAGAAGGAGAACATTTGGTTCACCGAGTCCATGCTGGCTCACTAGAGAAATGCAGAGTCCCATTGGTCTGCTCTGTTTCCAGTGCCCAGCAAGATTATTTCTCTCGAGTGTCAGTCCAATGTCCTTTTACGACCGTTGGTCATCCCCACCTTTATACATGACCACAGCCTATCAAATCCGTATCAATTCTGAAATAGCTTGCATGCCGTTCCATAACAACTACTTGTAGCTAGATAACACCTTTTAATGTAATTAAATTTCCCAAGGACTTACAGGACCATCATAAAATGAAGCATGATTGAGTCACGTAAGGAGATATTAAGTCAGGTGACCAAAAGCTTGTTCAAAGATGAGCTTTAAGGAGTGTCTTGAAGGAGAAAGGCAAGTAGAGAGGTTTCAGGAGTGTCTTCCAAAGTTTGTGGCTTAGAAGCTGCCAGTGGTGGCTAATTAAAGTTGTGGGTGCGCAATTAGCTAGAATTTAAGGAGCACATATCTGAAGGTTGTGAGGAGAGCAGCTTCTATTTAAACCTTTGCAGCTTGAAGCAACATTAAACTAAGATACAAGTATTCTTAATTTTCCAGTCTTACTTTCCAATTAAATTGTGTCACCTGTGAATGGGCTTACCAAAGCTTTCAATTTGCAGTACTGCATTTTAAAGCAAAACCCTATCTGCTTTCTCGAGTGGATGTAAAAGATTCCAGGACAGAGTATTTCATAAAAGTTTGAATCCCACCACAATAGATGGTTAAATTTGAATTCTAAAATAAACCTGAAGTTGTGGAAGGTGTCTTTTCTTTTATACTGCCCACTCCAATTGGTGAAGTCTCTTCATTAGATCCTGGGGCTTGGATCATCGGGTGCATTGATTTGTTGTTTGTTAAACACATGAGGCAATCAATTTGCATGGTGTCATTTCCATTTGGAAAGGTATTTGTGATCTGATTTCTCCCCTGGAGGACACAATGCTGTTCCCACAAACATGTAATTGGACATAATAACCTGTATTGGAAATAGTGAGATAATTGAGTTACAGAAGGATAAATAAACCTTCCTCAATCTGAAAAATGTTAAATGATTGTATAACCTAGAATTTTCTCATGGAAAAAACCTGGGTCCTGTTTCCTACGATTGTAGCCCCAAAGAAAACAGCAAGTCCAGAATTTTTCCCAGATGTATAAAACTTTAATTCATGCTTTTTTTGATGGGGAGTTAGGTTTCATTGCAGTTTGGGCAACTTATCAGGAGGAGAAAACATCTGGCAATTATTGACCTGAAAGGCATATATTGTATCAAGATTTCATGAAATTGTTTAAGTAGAGCATATCAACTTGTGTACTAGTTTTTCATATTTGACTTTGCCAGGGTACTCATGAAGCATTTGTCCTTTGCTGCAGCCTAAGTCTGGCAACAAGGCACTATGTATCATATTTAGAAGATTAAAGCCCTGTATAGCATTTTTCACAGATAAACGACGAATCAAAGCAAGTTCAGGATTGCATTTTACATGCGCCTGATGCAAAACAGTCCTTGATCTCGAATTGATGATTGGCAAATTATCTTAGCAGCAATCCATGCACCTATCAGATCCAGGCTTGATTGATAGGATGAACATCTCCTCTTGCTGTTGGGGCATTTATGAAATGCCTTATGGCAATTAAACCAGTAACCCGTGGTCACAGCCTCACAGCACCAAATATACACAGATTGGAATTCTATCATTCAAAAATCACAGAAGTGGAAAATTAAATTCTTTTGCTGTACTGATGTCTTCTTAGACGAAAAGTTAAGGCGCACTTTTTGTGTAGAAAAAAATGGACTTTTCTTTGCCGTTCTGATCTGGAAATTGGGTTTCCAAAATTAAGTGCAATCCAAAATAATGTTGATTAGTTTATAATTTTGGATCAAACAAGTAAGCTCTCTGCATTGTTGATACTGGATTGCTAAAAGGCAAGATCCTCGTAATGCTCCTTTTATGAGTAGACCCTACAATTGATGTTAGAACTCATTTTCATTGGGTAAGATGAAAAAGATATACAATTCTTGGAGAAAATATTTGTATGGTAGCCTCTGAGCCACCAAGAAGTAAAGATTATCTCGTCAAGATATTTATAACAAAAGAGAACTCTTGAGTTGTCGGCAAATGAATGTTATATCCTAGTGACTTGACTGCTGCTCAATAAATAAGGCTCCTGTCTTCAGGGTGAATCAACCAGGCCCCTCTTTTGTGCTTTTGTACTTTTCCTTTTTACTGTACAGTGGTTCCTGAAAGAGCATATTGGCATGAAATCATTCTGGGCAAATGGTATTGTGTGATGAACATTTTTCCTGCTGAGTTGCATGTAGTCATGCAACAACCTAGAATGTACCAAGTAGGCATTGTTTCAGGTTAAAAAAAATGCATGTGCTAGGAATCATGCAGAAATATTTATAGGTGTGGTGCACAATAAATTTTTAAAGGGAGATTGTCTTGAGGTTTTTACTGACTGCGGGGCATTGATGAGTGACAAACTTTACTATGTTTTAATGCAACACCTTATAGGAATGCAGAATGTGAGCAGATTCCCTGAACAACAGATTAAATTCCTTAGGTTCATGACTTATAAAATCATTTTTAATTGAGTGTAGAAGATGCTCAATAACCCTGAACTGATTTGAGGAACTGTTATAGTTGGAAGGGTCACATTTGGTTATTTTGCCAAGAGCATCCATTAATTAGAACATAGAACATTACAGCACAAACAGGCCCTTCGGCCCTCGAGTTGCGCCGATCGCATCAACCCCACCAATCTATAGACCTATCTATAACCCCCAATCCCATTAAACCCCATATACTCATCCAGAAGTCTTTTAAAAGACCCCAGCGAGTTCGCCTCCACCACCGACGACGGCAGCCGATTCCAATCACTCACCACCCTCTGAGTGAAAAACTTACCCCTAACATCACCTCTGTACTTCCCTCCCGATTAATTGACCGATTTCAAGATTCAAGTCAATCTGACCAAATGGTTCATTCCATCAGTGGTAGACATTTTGCCTTAAAGAGAACTTCCGTATTAAAAAGCTTTAAAGAAATTAAACATGCTAGACTGATTCGACCAAGCGTGCTTGGTGCCTCAGAAGCTTTTTTCCCCATTAGGAGCAAAAATAATACTGTGTTGAGTGATGAAACCCTGATGTATTATTCCACCTACACCTCCAAGACAAATAATTTTATCCACCTATTTGTATTTGTCATCCACTTGCAGAAGCCAAAGTGTTGAAATCAGTCAATTGGCCTTTTAATAAGGTATGCCAGCCTGAACAATTTAAAATGGCAAATTCTGGTATTTAGATTTTTAGTTATATGTAATGGAAGTGAATGTAAGCATAAACTTTACAAAGTATTCAACCCTGCATCTGTTTAGGTTACTTTCCTAAGAAGCATTGAACTAAAATCTTGATACAGTGAGGAGCTTTTCTTTAAACCAGTGTTGTCCAATAAAAATTGCAGATGAGCCACAAGTATGGCAATGATATCCTTGTTTTATTAGGAAAACACCTTAACTCTTAGAATATTTAACAACTACCTGTATCATCAAAGAAGTAAACCACATTATCATCAAAAACCCACTATGCTTTTGACTTATCATTTTACCAATAAATACACAAAAATTTTAAATTTATATGCGTACACTGCAAATGAGTATTGAGATCAAACCCAAGTATGGTATTGGTTGTTCATTTTTAAACTTACAAATCAGAAATCCACAATTGATTCCATGTCCCTAAGGTATAACTGACAAAACCTTAAACTGACATATTTTGAACGCTTGGTATCTGAAATTAGTTTCTCATATTGGTTGATCTCTCATTGCACAAAGGAAATTGAGACTAATTGTAGTCTTCAGATGCAGTAGAGTTTGTGGCATACACAATTGATTCTGTTCCCATTTTACCTTCTGCATATTCTGTCTTTATTTTTATGTTTCTGCTTTTATTTGTTCACGTAATGGGAATATTGCTGGCAAGGCCAGCATTTATTGCCCATCATCATCAATGGTGGAAGGGCACAGTGAGTTTACAAAGACAATTTCTATATAAATGTGGGCAAAGGAATTAATGGAAAAAGTTGACAGGAATTCTGTGCAATGTAAAATTTTAATGTGAATTTGACCAAAGTTACTAACCAGCTTGTTAATAGTTTTCAAATAGAGTGCACAGCAATTTGTATAACAGCTAAAAGTGCACAAAGGAATTCAATACCATAATTACTTGTAATGTGATAGTTGGGTTCCTCCTTATTGTGCATTCTCCTTTTGTTAAGAGTCAGTTTAGCTTTGTTGCTGACCATCCTTTAAAACCTCTATCTTTAAATAGAGGAGTCCTGCAATTGTAGATTTTTATTTTAATTTATAGAATTGATTAAAAATGATTATGAATATGGCAATCCAGGGGAAGAGTCAACTCTGAAAAGTAAATTCATTCATTTAGTGGAATCTTAAAAGGATTTTCAAGCTGCTGTTAAAAATGAATGTTTCAGGAGGTTGAACTAAGTTGTCAGTTGTAGCATGTTGCTTCATCTTGTCAGATAATATTTGGACACCAGAATTGGTTCAATAAAAAGGAGTTTAGGCACAGAATAGACTTCTACACTAACATCCTAAATTGAAAAGTATTTTAAGCTGAAAATACTTCATTTTCACTTGATTTGTTGTGGATTGACTCAATATACTGAAATATTTGTAAGGAACTTCTTGTAAAAGCTACATAACCCCATAATTTTTCAAACATTTTCTGCACAACCTGTCCAATCAATTTTTAAATAAAACATGCAAGTGGTTGCATGGTAGGGCTAATGAAAATTTTAAGCTATCAGTTGAAAGCCAAACTCAGAAGGAATATGCATTTGGTAGTGCGGGATTGCAGAAGTATCTCTTCCTCTTCTGACTCTGAATTGGTAATAAATTCGGAATTTTGTTCTTTTGCTTTTCTTTGGGTGGCGAGGAATCAGAATTTACTTAGAAGTACTTCATAGTTGAAATAAAGGGGTGGGGAGGGGAAATGAACTGTCTGTAAGGCTCTGTAAACTATCAATTGTGGCAAGTCAAAATTTGATTATCTAAACTGGAAGGAATGGACAGACTCCTTTTGTGTTTAAAGCATTTGGGTTGCATATAATTACAAAGATATTTTTTTCCTCCCTTCCAGGACATGTAATATTGCAGTTAGATGCATTGTTGAATTTGCTGGGCGTTACTCTTTTTTTCCTATACAAACTGAACAATTTGGCCCCTTGTTTTATTCATAAAGGTTCAGTGTATCTTTGCCTGCCTACTTCAATCTGCAAGGGAGTTACAGAAACACCCCGCGTTCATCGAGCCGTGAGTCATGACTAATTTTTCCAGCTGTGTTAATAAATGTGGACAAAGGAAACGGTCAATTTTAATAGCTGCAATATACAAAGATACGGTGTACACAACAGTGGAAAATGAGTAAACTGCAATGCAGTAACAACTCTGGCCAGACCAATTTGATATGTAGGTTTACTTCAGTTTAGGGGGAATCGATTGAAAGGATACTACTGCTAACTTGCAAGCAGCAATATGAGACCACTAGATTTAAACTGGGACCAGTATTTACGAGACACATGCTGTGATTTAATTGCATTGTTCACTCATATTAAATAAATTCTGGAGCATTTGGTCAAGATTTACACATGTTTTATTGCTATGGGTTTAAATGAAAACTTGCCATTTTAAAAACTTCAGATCGTCAGAATTAGTTTTTCACTCACTGAAACTGTTTTTTTTCAGGTGATGGTACCAAATAAGAATTGGCTTGGCTGTGCAATGCAGCTAAATGCCAGAAGCCTACAAAGTTGCTTACTGTGAGAGTGACAGTCATCTTGATTTAGGATTGCACTTCAAAAGTAGAGATCATTATGCTTGATGCGACTAGCATCATAGCGATGGGTCATTGTGGCAAAAGGCTGAATATACACAAAGACCAGCCAACAGTGTTATCCAGGCTGTTGTAATAAAGGCACAATCTTAAATCCTGATGGTAAACGTCTGAGAAATCCTGCCATATCATATCTGAAAGAATGAAATATTCATACTTCATCACATGCACATAAAAAGAGGACTAGCCATTAAATGATGACTTCCTACTATATTGTAGGAACAAGAAGACCATTCCTCTCTCCCTCACTCTTGAGTGCAGCTGTGTAAGATAGGAAACGTTTTATAGACTGGTCAGCTGTACTCACTAATGCTTCTTGTTGGCATGCTTTTCTACAGAGAGAAGGGGGAGACTATCTTTTGTGTTAATGGTTCAGTCCTATTTTAGTCTTAAGCATCCAAACATGGTTTTACTTATCCCTGAAGCGTGTGCTAAGGGGCAGTGATCTGATTTATTTTTGCAAAACAACAATTTGTAGATTGTTAGTGAACCAAGCTTCACGGATTCATTAAACCATAAATGAGAACTTGGTCCCTGTTCCAATACTAAATCTTGGCATACCCATTTTCTGCCATAAAACTGTACTGACGTTCTTGCTCATTCTCCTGTTCCATGAGGGAATTTTCAACACACTGTACTTTCTCTTTAGTTCTGGTTTTATTTTCGGCCCCACTTAGCCTACTTGGATCTGGCATTTTAATCCTGGAATTGACACTTTGATTTAGTTTAGTTTTACATTGTGAATGTAAACCAATTTTAGAAAACTTCATAGTAAGTGAATCCATTTGTTAATGGAGTGAAGAGAATGAAAACTACAGCATGGTGGTCCATCAATGTTTGTATTAGCCAGCATTTTCTCAGCACAGCCCTGGAATGTTCCTGGCTTAGGTACAACTGAAAATGATATCACCCGAGACCAGCAATTTTCCCACTAAGAAGCTGAAAGCATTCAGTTATTTTGCACCTCTATCTCTGTAGTTAGAGGAGCAGAAACAGTCCCTTTCTAAGACGCCAGAATCAGACATGTGAACCTCTGCCATCCCTGGCTGGAGAACAAGCTGGGGAGATGAACAATTCGCTGTCTTTTTAAAGACCCACAACTTCCATTTGAGAGCAGTCTGTACATTTTGAAAACAGTATCTCAGTTCCATGCATATAATATATTGCTCATCCAATGTATCTAGATGAATACCCACAATATCTTTGTATTATGAGCAATAGAATTTACACTAGGATATTATAATGATGATTTGTGGGAGGGAATCATTGATGCCTGACATTCTCCAGAATTTTTGAAAAAGCTCCTACCCATTTCTCTTATAACCAGAATTAATAACAATGCTTTTTTTTTATCAACGTATTGCAATAGCCCCAGCTTTAAATCAAGTGGCCTTAATTGCTACAGTGTAAGAACTTAGCAGTAGATTAATTTCTACAGTTAATGGTCTGAATATCGTAGTTCATAAGATCATTTATTAAGCATTAATAAAACTGTCTGAGTCGTGTCATAAGTACCATTGGCATCATAAGTGCCATAGGCATTAAACAGTCAAATTTCAAAGGGAGAATATGTAGATATGTTATATACAATAGCTTGGTACATAGTCATCAAACAAGGCTTGACATTGTGCTGATTGATAATTTGCTGCGCTGCAAGGTTATTGGGTACATTTGTTGGTTGACTACAACTATAAAGTTATTTTCCCTTTTTCTCCCATAAACTCCACACAAAGACTGCTCTTTGTGTGTGTTTTTGAGATGCTTCTGTTACAGATTATGGGCATTTTCACTTAATAAATCTGGAATTAAAAGCTAGTTCCAGTTATGGTGACTGTGAAGCAATCATCAATCATCATAAAAACAATCTAGTTCGCTAATGTCCTTTAGGGAAGGAATTATCCTGTTCTTACCTGGTCTGGCTCGCATGTGAATCCTGACCAACAATAATGTGGTTGACTCTTAACTGTCTTCTGAAATAGTCTCAAAGCCACTCAGTTGTACCAGACCACTACAGAAAAGTCAAAGAGGAATAAAACTAGATGGACTACACAGTATCAACTGAGGCCACAAAAATGACAACGGTACACCCAGCCCTGCCAACTCTGCAAAGTCCTCCTTACTAACATCTGGGGGCTTGTGCCACAACTGGGAGATTACACAGTAGTCATGTTCTCCAAATCGTAGCTCACAGGCAATATCCCAGGGACCACCATCCCTAGGTATGCCCAGTTCTAACTGGAGCACATTGCTTTACATTTGGGAAGGAGTTACCCTGTGAATCCTCAGCATTGACTCCAGACCACATGAAGTCTTATGGCGTCAGATCAAACATGGGAAGGAAAGTTCGTGCTGATTGTCACTTACCTACCACCCACCTGTCCATCTCTTTCCCTGTTGACGAATGCGAACTCCTCCATGTTAAACACTAATTGGAAGAAGCTTTGAGGTGGCAAGGTCATAGAATGTACTCTGGATGGGGGTTTCAATGTCCTTCACTGCGATTAACTTAGTAGTACCAGTGTCCTAAAGGACATAGCTGCTAGACTAGGCCTGTTGTAGGTGATGAGGGAACCAACAAGAGGGAAAAGCCTACTTGACTTCAACCAGACTAGTTTACCTGTTGCAGATGTATCTGTCCATGATGGTTTTGGTAGGATTGACCATCACATAAGTCATTGTGGAGAAAGAACCCACCTTTAGATTAATGATACTGTCCATCATGCTGTGTGGTACTAGCAGAGTGCTAAATGGGTTAAATTTGGATCAGATCTAGCAACTCAAAAACTGGCACTCTGGGCATAGCAGAATTGTATTCACCTAGTTTCTCTAACTTCATGCTCAGATGTAGCATTCACTCTATTATAAAATCAGGTATCTACTTTGATTCATTGAAGAGTGCAGGAGGATATACATCAAAACTAGGAGTAGGCCATATGGCCCTTCGAACCTGCTGCACCATTCGTTGTGAACATGGCTGATCATCAAATTCAATATCCTGATCCCGCTTTTCTTCCCAAATTTCTTGATCTCTTTAGCCCCAAGAGCTACATCTAATTCCTTCTCACACTAGTTTGGCCTCTTTGGGTCAAGGAAAGGTTATAAGGTTACCCTCAAACTATGACCTCTGGTTCAGGACTCCCCACTTTCAGGAACAGTTCTTCTGAATCTACCCTATCTAATCCTATTAGAATTTTATAAGTTTCTACGAGATCCCTTCTTGCTCTTTTAAATTCCAATGAATATAACCCTAATTGATTTAGTCTCTCCTCATAACAGTCCTGCCATCCCAGGATTCAGCTTGGTAAACCTTTGCTGCACTTCCTCTGGCAAGATTAGGACACCAAAACTGCACGAAATACTCCAGGTGTGGCCTCATCAATGTTCTATACAATTACAGTAAAACATCCCTATCCTCATAACTCAAATCTTCTCACTGTGAAGGCCAACATACCATTTGCTTTCTTTATTGCCTGCTTTACCTGTTAGCTTACTTTCAGCAACTCATGCACAATAACACCAAGGTCTTGCTGAGTATCCACCTCTCTCAATTTACACCCTTTCAAATAATAATCTGCCTTCCTACTTTTGCTACCAAAGTGGATAACCTCACATTTTTCCACATTATACTGCATATACTTATTGAATGGCGGGGCAGGCTCGAAGGGCTAGATGGCCTACTCCTGCTCCTATTTCTTATGTTCTTATACCCACACGCTTAGCCTGTCCAATCACACTGAAGCATTTCTGCATCCTCTTCACAGCTCATCCTCCCATCCAACTTTGTATCATCTGCAAATTTGGAGATAATACATTTAGTTCCCTCATCCAAATCATTAATATATAATGTGAGCAGTTGGGTCCTAGCACAGACCCCTGTTGTACCCCACTAGTTACTACCTGCCATTCAGAAAAGCCCCATTTATTTCAACTCTGCTTCCTGTCTGCTAACCAGCTTTCTAGCCATCTCAACACATTACCCATAATCGCACGCGCTTTAACGTTACATAGTCATCTGCTATGTGAGATTTTATCAAAAGCCTTCTGAAAGTCTAAATAAATCACATCCACCAGTAGTCCCTGGTCAACTCTGCTAGTTACATCCTCAAATTCCTGTAGATTTGTCAAGCATGATCTTTCTTTTGTAAATCCATGCTGACTTTGTCTGATCATGCCATGCTTTCCCAATGTTGTGCTATGAAATCAATACAAGTCATACCTAAAAATGAGCTTTCAACCTGGAGAAGCCATAACACAGGACGAGTTGCAGGGCAGATGATGGAAGCAGCATGCAATAGACAGAGCTAAGCTATCCCCACGCCCAGTGGCTCAGATCTAAACTCTGCAGTCCTGCATCATCCAATTGTGAATGATGGCAGGCAATTTCCTAACCAGAGGAAGAGGCTCCACAAATATGTCTATCCTCAATGGTGGGGAGCCCAGCACATCAATATAAAGGGCAAGGTTGCAGCATTCGCAGCTATCTTTAACCAGAATTGCCAAGTGGGTGATTTCTGCCTACTAAGGACCCAGCATCACAGATGCCAGTCTGTGGCCAATTTAATTTACTCAAGTATGATATCTATGAATGGCTGAAGACATGCTATGGTCCCTGGCCACATTCCAGCAATAGTACCGAAGACTTGTGCTCCAGAACAAGCTGCGCCCTTAACTTAGCTATTCCAAGGCAGCTACAACACTGGCATCTACCTGACAATGTAGAAAATTGCCCAGGTATGGCCTGCCCTCAGAAAGCAGGACAAATCCAACCTGATCAATTACACTGTCATCAGTTTAGTCTTTATTATCAGTAAAGTGATGGGACATATCATCAACAGTGATATTAAGAAACACTTAACCTGCTCACTGATTCTTAGTTTGGAGCCTGAGCAAAACTGACGTCAGTGGGAATCAGGGGAAAACTCTTCACTTGGAGTCATATCCTGCACAAAGGAAGGTGACTCTGGTTTTTGGAGGTTAATCATCTCTGTCATTGGACATTACTGCAGGCATTCCTTGGGGAAGGTTCTAGGCCCACCATCATCAGCTGTTTCATCAATGACCTTCCCTCCATCATAAGGTTAGAAGTAGGAGTGTTCCCTGATTGCACAGAATGTGTAGTACCATTCACGATTGCACGATTCAAACTTGGGCTGATAAGTGACGAGTAACATTTAAGCCACACAAGTGCCTGGCAATGGCCATCCCCAACAAAAGAAAATCTAACTATGTCCCCTTGACGTTCAATGGTATTACCATCTCTGAATCCCCCCACTATCAACATCCTAGGGTTTATTGACCAGAAATTGAACTGGACTGGCATATAAATACTGTGGCTACAAAAACAGGTCAGGGCTGGAAATTTTGAGGCAAACAATTAATTTCTTGACTCCCCAGTCCTTGCCTGTCCACCATCTATAACAAGCCAGGAGTGGAATGGAATATTCCACTTAACTGCGTGCAGCTCCAACAGCACTCAAGAAGCTGGCTTGGTTTAAAACCATCCAGGACAAAATAGCCTGTTGGCGACTTAGTTGCCACCTTTTAAAAATTTGCTTCCTCCACCATTTGATGCACAATGGCTGCAAACAGCATGTAGCATATACCAGATGCACTGCAGCAACTCACCAAGGCTCCTTCAGCTGAACCTTCCAAACACTACCACCTAGAAGGACAAGGGCAACAGGCACATGGGAACATCACCACCTACAAGTTCCCCTCCAAGCTACAGAGAATGCTGACATGGAGCTGTATCACTGTCTCTTCACTGTAGCATCCTGAAACTGCGCGCAGACTGCAGCAGTTCATGAAAGTGGCTCACTACCACCATGTTGAGTGCAATTAGGGATAGACAACAAATGTTGAAAGAAGAAATAAAAAAGAAAATGTGTGGGAGTTCCGATATGGTTCCCTCGATAGAGCACTCAGTGGTCTAAGCAATAGAAATTGAGTTGATCAACAAATCCAAACCGTAAAATGTGATTTTACTGTCCATTCACTTTGAAGTAGGTTGTTTCATGATTTATATGATGGTATTGTATTTACTTTGAGTTGACTTTTGAGTGTTGTGGTGCAGCTTATCTGTTTGATTCGGTAGGTTTTTTACAGTGTTGTTCAAAGGTGAAAATAGTATTGCGATTGTTTAGGTTTACCAAATTGACCGAATCATGAAGGATAGTGAATTTTGTACTTTGGGTATGGATGGAATACAGCCATCCTGGACAACCACAAAATGTCTGCCAAAATGGAAAACATGGACAGTGTATTGATGTACCTAATCTAAATATTATACACCTCACCAGCAGTACCTACTATGTACCTACTTGCATACTCCCACAGAGCAGACCTGAATATTTGACCACCTATCTCTGAAATGACCACAAAAACAGTCAAACCCACTTTCTGCCCTTTGCACTCTTATTTTAAAAAATGCTGTCCCAATAATGTATTGGGCTTGAAGGCATTTTCAAGCATTTCGTAATAAGCATTGCCCATATGATAGTGATCGCACTTCATTTGCAGGCCACTTAATTCTGTTTTCTTCTGAGGCTTTATTCTGTTGTTTTTTTGAAACTAGCAAATATACCCAATAACTGTGTGTTAGGAATTAGAACGTCAAAATCTTAAAATGCAATTGAAATCCAGGTTTTAATTAAACCATGAATTTGGGGTGGTGCTGTGAACTGAGCCACACTTGTTTGTGTGATTCAGCTGTTTGGGAAGGTAGCCATTGATCAGGTTCGAGTTCTTTAAATTTATCTTTGTTTATACTTGAAACATTTACTGTCTTCAAAAATATCTGTGCTACCTTTCTTTAGTAGCCAGTTTTTTACAAAAACTGTAAGTGATTTCCAAATTTGAGACTAATTCCGAGCTTGATATAAAATTTAATACTTCTGACAATTGTTTACCAAATAATTGTGACAAAATCAACTTCATTTTGTGCAAGAGAATAGTGCCTGTGCTTGGGGCTGAAATAATTGTTAGTTGTACCAGTCATGCGTTCTGAAAATCGTAATTGGCCACAAAATTGTAACTAATAATTAAAATGAATCATGAAGTTAAATAGAGAATGAGAATTCTCTCGCAAATAGCTATCACTATGTCAAGGCTTGTACAGAAAATTATCAATCTATTGGGTATAGCATTCTATGTAAGATCAAATTAGCAAGTTGGCTGAATGAAAGGTTTAAGCCAAAGTGATCAGAGATGAATGTTCATTCTATTCAAGCCCAGACCCCTGTCGTTTTTCCACTAAGGTTTCATTTCCTTATCTTCTAGTGCATAATTTAATCACCCATTAGGAAAGAGCAATGTCTAGTTCATCTTGCATTTATTTAGTTGTTGCTTCAATGATGCTGAAAAGTCAAAACTATACTAGTGTGTGAATATAAATTCCAGGAGTTTTGAGTTGAAATAGTGTTGAGGTATTTGAGAAATGATCTTTCTCACAGTTGTGCAGTGCAGAAGTTTTAAACCTACATTTTAATTTGGAATGGCCGTCAGAGAAGTAAACTGTATAGTCGACCAAGTGTTTGCTGTTACTATTTTTGAAAAAGCTGTTTTAAGTCCAAAAGAAGATAATTTCATTTCATTTTGTAGAACTGCTTGATGTGTGATTGGCGTAAGTCCCTTCTTGCAGGTGTATAACACTGAACACTCTCACCTTTTCAACTTCCCAACATCCAGGGTATAAAACACTGTGCAGCTGAGGCACTAATAGTGGAAGAGATGGAAGCTGGTGTCCTGGGGGCACTCGCAGTGTGTATTCTCGCTTTGCAAGCTTTTTCAATTTATGTTTTGTTTATCCCTCTTTCAAACAAAAAAGGAAATTTTACAGTTGATTTCAAATGACATTTTACATGGCTGAAAGAATTCCATGAGGTATCATGTCTTGGAAAAGAATCTTACACAGAAAGCTGATAAGTAGATGTGGGATTAATGAAGACCATGTAGAATAGACTGAGTCCGTTGTACAGTTTGGGGCTTATTAGTGTATAAATTTTTTTTAAATGTTCATTTTGTACTCTGAGCAGTGTATATCCATTAAACGATGCTTTACTCTCACAGGAGTTCACCTGACACACGGTCTATGTTTGGGCCAGTACAACACAGCATCTGTAGGGTAGGGTGATGCAACTACCAAAATTATATTTGTGAAGATTTGCATTATGTTTGACGTGTGATCTTAATGGAGCTTACATTATTTCTTGTGTTTTTTTTGTAACTGCATCCTAAATTTTGCCACTTGCGCACATGGATTTAGAATTAACAAGTTAAGTGCTTTGGAGTAGCTTAGACCAAATGAAAGCACTGCACTTCTGTAACATAATTGAGGTTATAAAATTCTGGACAGTGCTTTTTTTTAATGTATTTGTAACTCGTCTCATGAGTGGTGTTTTGATCTTTTTTTAATTTTTTTTTAGTTTTATGTGATTTCAATGTGTTTTTCTCCTGTCCGTTATCGCTCACATATGTAATGGCTCCTATGCAGCTAGATGAAAGAAGTGCGTGGGCAGGTGTATAAAGTGGGTTCGAATCAGGTCAGTATGGAAAATCCTGTAAGTGACCACATCTGAATACCCTTACTTAAATTGGAATCCTAATTTTAATTTGGTTGTTTTTGGCATGATTGCTGTCAAAAATGGAGTTCAGTCATTTTAGGTGCTTCAATTGATAGTGACATCTCTTTAAATCTTTAGGAACTTTATTTGAATGAAACTTTTCTCCTTGTTTCTCTTAAAGTAGGGCAAGGAGCTCTACCCTTATTTAACTGAATCTGTTGATATGGACGACTCTGCCCGTTTCAGTAAGTTTGAAATCCGTCTGTAGTGCAGTGTTAGACACATTGCTCTCTGTTTGCACAGTCCAGGTAGACTGGCAGTTTTGTTGGTGAACTTCTTTCCCTGCAGCCAGAGTAATTGTATTCAGCTTTGTAGATTCACAAAGTTGATTTTCCTACGATTTCATTTCCAAGACATGATACTTGCCTGGAACCTTCTTCACGAAAGACTGATTGACCTCTTAAAATACATCTTGCCCTAAACGAATGTGAAATCATCTGTGTGACTTGTAATACAGTAAACGTACTTGGGTGAAAAAGTATGTTTCCGATTGCCGCCTTACCTTACAAGTCCAGGAAGGACAGTCCATAAAAGACTACTGCCACATTTACATTGTAGGTTGGGCAAGGTTATGAAAACTGTTGAAAAGGTTTTAATAATCCACAGTAGGAAGGGAGGAGAGAATTCTAGGACTGGGGTGTAATGCGAGTCCCTACTAATGCTGGTTTGGGGTAATGAGCAGTTTGGCAGGATTGAGGTACTGGCTTGAGACCTGTTCATGTTGAATTATATACAGAGTAAAGCCCAGTCTTCTAAAAGGTTGTGCATTTGATGCCAGTAATCTCTGGAATGTTGTGGTTCTACAACAATTAATCCCCCTTGTGCTGCCTTATAATGCATTAATTATGGTGGTAACCTGCAGTGTTAGTATGGACACAAGTTTGCTCTGAAAGTTGCCACTTCAGCCTGACCTGGCAGTGATATATTTCCCTTTCTGTATAGAACATTTCTGGTATTTGATCCAATCTTTACACAAGTGCACGTTTATACAAAATTATTTTGCTTTTGTAGAGTCCTATAGTAGTGAGTAACTTAATAACAAGCAGCTACTGGATGTGCACAAAACAACTATCTTGATTTCCATAACTACCCGGAGACAAACCTTGTCAAATAAGCAATCAGGTAGGAGGAGGTTGAAGGTGGGAGGGGGGAGCTGAACTTAACAAGGTGCTTAAACGCAGCATTCAGAAATTTATGCTTTCGTAGTATGCCACATCTTTAGTGGTGAGCACCAGTTTGGTTATAGATAAACTGTTCATATATATCTAGATGCAGCATTCTGCTTCATATTGAATTTTGAAAGCTTAATTTTTAATGGCTTCAGTTGTGGTAATTTTACTGCAAATGTTTTTTGACTAATCTATTAAGTTAAAAGTAAATGTTTTGCTAAAATCCTCAAGCTATTACTGGGCTACTTTACAGACACGACTGTATTTTAATCATTTAGTTTAGAAAAGGCACATGGTATTGGAAACATACTTTGTCAGAGGGATGGAAGCTGGGATTACTTGCTACGTGTGTGTATGATTCATAGTTTCTCATCTAACCCTGTGTTGCACTATGACCTCTGTATTGCAGGAGATGCCAGTCGGCAGCGAATTAGATTTACTGACGATCGGGTCTGCAAGAGCCACCTCCTGAGCTGCTGTCCACATGATATTCTTTCTGGAACGGTAATATATTTTGATAAATTAAAAAATATATGTTTTAATTCACAATTTTTATAAATAGTGAAATCTGATACTGAACATTATATGCTTGTTGCTGAGCTTTTTGCTAAAATAGGAGCACTTTGTAATTAAAGGTGAGTTCACGTAGGCAGCTGCTAGTTAGATACTAAAAACTGAAGTATGATCTTTCCTGTCGTTTCAGTATGAAATAAGCACCGATTAGTTCTCTAAATTCAGTCCAATGCCTTTGAACCAAATGATTTAAAACCATTCTATCAGTTCACTGTCACTTTTGGCTGCTCTCTCACATATACTGATTTTAATGGTTTGTCCATGATATTACTCATGGGAAATTGTATGATGCACTGCTGTATAATAGGAATATTATATCATGGGATGCAAATAGTAAAGTGCGAAATTAATATTTTGCTCGGAAAATAGATTTGACTGGTGAAAGATTGGGAAATTAAATTCAGAATAACAAAATAGACAGAATCAACACATCAGGTGTTCAGTGAAGATTGTAGGCGCATTGACAAAAACGTAGCTGAAATGGTATAATCATTCTCTGGAGAGAGAGGAAAACAAAGATGGTGAGGTGAGTCATGAAGGTGATGCTGTCAGGAAGAAGAGGGCCTCAGACCAGATGGAGAGATATGGTGGCAAGAGATGTAAATGCAGCAGGGTTGGAAGAGCAATGAGTGACTGCCAGGAT
This sequence comes from Prionace glauca, assembly GCA_037974335.1. Lineage (NCBI taxonomy): Eukaryota > Metazoa > Chordata > Chondrichthyes > Carcharhiniformes > Carcharhinidae > Prionace > Prionace glauca. Next base: position 1,503,523 of record CM075754.1, on the reverse strand, counting down.
TATTGAAATAGAAAATAGTGAACAATCAGTATTATGGTGACCTCAAGTGAAACAAAAGAAGCCAAAAGAAGAAATTGGATGAAGCCACAACTATGTGCAGTTTTGATCGTCATACATAAGGAAGAACATACTCAAGAGGGAATGTCACAAAGGTTCGTTTGACTCGTTCCTAGAGTGAAAAATTGTAGTGTGAGGAATTATTGAGTACATAAGGCTTACCTTCAATGGAGTTCGAAGAATAAGTGATCTAATTGAGACGTATAAGATGATGAATGAGATGGATAGGATAGAGGTGGAGAGACTCTTCCCGCTCAAAAAAGACAGTAGGACTAGGGGGCACAGCCTCAAGATAAAGGGGGGGCGTTTTAGAACGGAGTTGAGGAGGAACTTCTTCACTCAAAGGGTGGTGAATCTCTGGAATTCTCTACCCGTTGAACTGTTGGAGGCTGCCTCGCTAAATATTTTCAAGAAGCGGGTTGATGGGTTTTTGATAAGAGAGGGAATTAAGGGCTATGGGGAGAGGGCGGGAATGTGGAACTGAGCCACGACAGGTCAGCCATGATCTTATTGAATGGCGGGGCAGGCTCGAAGGGCCAGATGGCCTACTCCTGCTCCTATTTCTTATGTTCTTAATTGAAATATATAATGTTCTTAAGGTACTTGACAAGGTAGATGCTGATAAAATGCTTCCCCAGGCTGGGGAATTCAGAACGCAGGATCAGCCTCCAAATTAGAGGTTTAGGACGGAGGTGAGAAATTTATTCACTGAAAGGATTGTGAATCTTTGGGATTCTCTATAGCTGAAAGCTGTGGATGTTCAGTCGTTGAGTGTATTCAAGCAAGGGATCAATGAATTTTTTACAACAGATGAAATTAAGAAATGTAGGGAAAGTATGGGAAAATGGACTTGAAGTAGAAAATCAGACATGGAAATGAAAATTTCTAGCCTTTGGCAGAATTTCAACTTTGGAATACAAAGAACAACACAGCACGGGAAACAGGCTCTTCGGCCCAACGAGTCCACGCCGCCATCTTAACAAAGCATTTTTCCTACGCCTCCCTTGACCCGTGTCTATGCTTATGGTACCCCCGTTGGAAACCAATTTCAGAGGAGAATAATTTAGGGACAATTTGTTACACCAATCAGCCTAACAGCACATCTTTGGGGTGTGGGAGGAAACCGGAGCACCCGGAGGAAACCCACGCAACCACAGGGAGAATGCGCAAACTCCCACAGATACTGGCCCAAATCCATGTATCTGCACAGCTAGCAGTGATAGTCACTGAGCTGTTATGGTGCTCATCTGCTGGTCCAGTTTTAAGCTCACACAACGATGCAAAGCACTAGGCCACTCTCGAAACATCCAAGAGCAGCCCACGCACGACCCGCCATGTGCATGCCGCTCATTAGACAACAAGGTGGACTGACACACCTGCGGAGTAAAAGAGACAAAACGTCAACACATAACATTAGATTTCCAGTAACGTCCCGAGGCTCTGACCCTTATTTAAAACCGTCTCCTATAACCCTCCATCCCTGTTTCGCTCATGTGCCTATCTAAGTAAACCTGAAACAAGTCCAGCGTGCCTGCCTCCACCACCTTACTTGGTAGTGCATTCCATGCTCCCACGACCTTCTGTGTGAAAAACCTCCCTCTAGTATCCAAATTACACTTCTCCCCCCCTCACCCTTAGCTCGTGACCCCTCGTGATATTTGTCTCCAATCTGGGAAAAAGCTTGCCACTGTTTACTCTATCTATATCCTTCATTATCTTATACACCTCTATCAGATCCCCCCCCTTAATCTCCGTCTTTCTAAGGAAAGGAACCCCAGTTTACCCAATCTTTCCTCGTAACCCAGTCCTTCCATATCAGGCAGCATCCTGGTAAATCTCCTCTGCACTCTCTCCAGGGTCTCCATGTCCTTCCGGTAGTAAGGTGACCAGAACTGGACACAGTACTCCAAATGCGGTCTGACCAATGTTCTGTATAACAGTAGCATTAGACGCCAGCTCTTATACTCTATACCCCTTCCTATAAAGGCTAGCGTACCGTAAGCTTTCTTCGCAACCTTCTCCACCTGGGTTTCCACCATCAGAAACTTGTGCACTTGCACTCCCAGGTCGCTCTGCATTTCTATACTCTTAATTGGTCTACCCTTTATCATGTAACTCCTCCCTACGTTATTCTTTCCAAAATGCATCACCTCGCATTTATCAGGATTAAATTCCATCTGCCATCTATCTGCCCAATATACCAGCCTATCTATATCCTGCTGTGTCACCTGACAATCCTCCTCGCTATCCGCCAATCCTGCCATCTGCCATCCTGTGTCATCTGCAAACTTGCTGATCACACCACGTACTTCCAAGTCATTTATAAGAACATAAGAAATAGGAGCAGGAGTAGGCCATCTCGGGTCAGTAGTTTCAGCTGGGGGAAGGGTAATTATGAGGCTATTAGGAGAGAATTAGGAAGCATTGGTTGGAATGGGAGATTACAGGGACTGGGAACATCCGAGATGTGGAGATTTTTCAAGGAGCAGCTATTGCGGGTCTGTGATAAGTATATCCCTGTCAGGCAAGGAGGATTTGGTAGGCCCAGGGAACCGTGGTGCACCAAAAAAGTTGATTCGTTGGTTAGGAAGAAAAAGGAGGCTTATGTTCGGATGAGGCTTGAGGGCTCAGGTAGTGCATTAGAAAGTTTTAGATTGGCTAGGAGGGAGTTGAAGAGGGAGTTAAGAAGGGCTAAAAGAGGGCATGAGATGATTTTGGCTGATAGGATTAAGGAGAACCCTAAGGCGTTTTACAGGTATGTCAAGAACAGAAGGTTGGTTAGGACAAGATTAGGGCCAGTTACAGACAGTAGAGGGAAGTTGTGTGTGGAATCGGAGGAGATTGGAGAGGCGTTGAACCAATATTTCTCTTCGGTGTTCACGCAAGGGGACAGGAATGTAGATGAGGAGGACACTGGGGTGCAGGGGTGTGTAATAGATAGTATTGCAGTTGATACGGGGGATGTGCTGGATATTTTAGAGGGATTGAAAATAGATAAGTCCCCGGTCCAGATGGGATTTACCCTAGGATTCTTTGGGAGGCAAGAGGGGTGATTGCGGAGCCTCTGGCTCTGATCTTCAGGTCGTCGTTAGTCTCTGGTATAGTACCAGAAGATTGGAGGACAGCAAATGTTGTCCCATTGTTTAAGAAGGGGAGAAGGGACTTCCCTGGGAATTATAGACCGGTGAGTCTTACTTCTGTGGTGGGTAAGGTTTTGGAAAGGATTATTAGAGACAGGATTTATAGTTATTTGGAAAGTAATGAGTTGATTAGAGACAGTCAGCATGGTTTTGTAGCGGGTAGGTCATGCCTTACTAACCTTATCGAGTTCTTTGAGAAAGTGACCAAAGAGGTGGATAGGGGTAAGGCAGTTGATGTGGTGTATATGGATTTTAGCAAGGCGTTTGATAAGGTTCACCATGGTAGGCTTCTGCAGAAAATGCAGATGTATGGGATTGGGGGTGATCTAGGTAATTGGATCAGGAATTGGCTAGCAGATAGGAGACAGAGAGTGGTGGTTGATGGGAAATATTCGTCATGGAGTTCGGTTACAAGTGGTGTGCCTCAGGGATCTGTTTTGGGGCCACTGCTGTTTGTAATTTTTATTAATGATCTGGATGAGGGTATAGTTGGGTGGATTAGTAAGTTTGCTGATGACACCAAAGTCGGAGGTGTGGTAGATTGTGAGGAAGGGTGTCATAGTTTGCAGGATGACTTAGAAAGGTTGCAGAGCTGGGCTGAGAGGTGGCGGATGGAGTTTAATGTGGAGAAGTGTGAGGTAATTCATTTCGGTAGGAATAACAGATGTGTTGAGTATAGTGCTAACGGGAGGACTTTGAATAGTGTGGAGGAGCAGAGGGATCTAGGTGTATGTGTACATAGATCCCTGAAAGTTGGGAATCAAGTGGATAAGGTTGTTAAGAAGGCATACAGAGTTTTGGCGTTTATTGGTAGGGGGATTGAATTTAGGAGTCGCAGCGTCATGATGCAACTGTACACATCTCTGGTGCGGCCGCACTTGGAGTACTGTATGCAGTTCTGGTCCCCACATTACAGGAAGGATGTGGAGGCTTTGGAGAGGGTGCAGAGGAGGTTTACCAGGATGTTGCCTGATATGGAGGGGAGATCCTATGAGGAGAGATTGAGAGATTTGGGGTTGTTTTCGCTGGAAAGAAGGCGGCTAAGAGGGGATCTCATTGAAACATATAAGATGATTAGAGGTTTAGACAGGGTAGATAGTCATAGCCTTTTTCCTAGGATGGAGAAAGCTAGCACGAGGGGGCACAATTTTAAATTAAGGGGGGGTAGTTATAGGACAGATGTCAGGGGTAGGTTCTTTACCCAGAGGGTGGTGAGGGACTGGAATGCCCTGCCAGCTGCAGTTGTAAATGCACCTAGTTTGGGGGCGTTTAAAAGATCTGTGGATAGGTTTATGGATGAAAAGGGATTGGTTTAGGCTAGTGGGTCATTGCTTTGTAACTGGTCGGCGCAACATCGTGGGCCGAAGGGCCTGTTCTGCGCTGTAATGTTCTATGTTCTATGTTCTATCTGGCCCTTCGAGCTGACCTGTCGTGGCTCAGTTCCACGTTCCCGCCCTCTCCCCATAACCCTTAATCCCCTCTCTTATCAAAAACCCATCAACCCGCTTCTTGAAAATATTTAGCGAGGCAGCCTCCACCACTTCAACGGGTAGAGAATTCCAGAGATTTACCACCCTTTGAGTGAAGAAGTTCCTCCTCAACTCCGTTCTAAACCGCCCCCCCTTTATCTTGAGGCTGTGCCCCCTAGTCCTACTGTCTTTTTTGAGCGGGAAGAGTCTCTCCACCTCTATCCTATCCATCCCATTCATCATCTTATACGTCTCAATGAGATCTCCCCTCATTCTTCTAAACTCCAACGAGTACAAGCCTAGTTCATTCAGCCTCTCCTCATAGCTCAACCCCCTCAACTCCGGTGTCAGCCTAGTAAACCTCCTCTGCACTCCCTCTAAGGCCAAAATATCTTTGCGCAGGTGCGGCACCCAAAACTGCACACAGTACTCCAGCTGCGGCCTCACCAAAGCCCTATTCAGCTGCAGCAAGACCTCCCTACTTTTATATTCAATCCCCTTTGCTATGAAGGCCAGCATCCCATTCGCCTTCCTGACCACCTGCTGCACCTGCAAGCTGGGTTTTTGCGACTCATACACAAGGATCCCGAGGTCCCTCTGCACCATCGCCTGCTGCAGTTTTTCGCCACGTAAGTAATAGTCCTTCTTACCATTCTTCCTTCCAAAGTGAGACCACCTCACACTTGCCAACATTAAATTCCATTTGCCATTTCCTGGCCCATTCGCCCAGCCTATCTAGATCCTTCTGCAGACCCTCCAAACCCTCCGCACAATTTGCCGTTCCCCCAATCTTGGTGTCATCCGCAAATTTCGACATCCTACACTCCGTTCCCTCCTCCAGATCATCTATATAAATGGTAAAAAGCTAAGGTAATATATATATTACGAAGAGAAGAGGTCCCAGTGCTGCGCCCTGCGGCACATCACTGGTGGCAGACCTCCAGCTCGAAAAGGACCCTTCCACTACTACTCTCTGTCTCCTGTTGCCTAGCCAGTTTTCAATCCATCTAGATACCTGTCCCTGTATCCCATGTCCCTTAACCTTTTCTACCAGCCTACCGTGAGGGACTTTGTCAAACGCCTTACTAAAATCCTTATAGACGACATCAACGGCTCATCCATCGTCAATCGTTTTGTCACCTCCTCAAAAAATTCTACCAGATTCGTAACCAAGACCTCCCCTGAACAAAGCCATGCTGCGAATCCCTAATCAGATCGCAGTGCTCCAAATGCTATCCCTAAGAATTTTTTCCAACAATTTTCCTACCACTGATGTCAAACTCACTAGCTTATAATTACCAGGGTTATCCCTACTGCCTTTTTTAAACAGTGGTACCACATTAGCTATCCTCCAGTCCTCTGGGACTTCACCTGTGTCCAAAGTAGAGACACAGATTTGAGTCAGAGGCCCATCAATTTCATCTCTCACCTCCCTAAGCAGCCTGGGATAAATGCGATTAGGCCCCGGAGCTTTATCAGTTTTGATGCGACCTAAAACCCTAATGCTTCCTCCCTCGTAATGGATATTTCCTTCAACTGGTCTACAGCTTGGAGGGCCAAGACATTACAAGATACCAAGCCCCTCTCCTTCGTGAATATGGACACAAACTATTCATTCAGGATCTCCCCCATTCCCTCAGACTGAATGCACAGTTCCCCTCCTTTGTCCCTCAGAGGACCTATTTTCCCTCTAACCACCCTTTTATTCCTAATATAAGAGTCAAATGCCTTTGGATTTTCCTTAATCCTATCAGCCAAAGCATATCATGCCCCCTTTCCGCCCTTCTAACTCCCCTTTTGAGCTCCCTCCTGCTCTCTCCATTCCCAGTTGCTTAGACCTAACATATGCCTCTCTCTTCTTCCTGACCAAGTCCTCGATATCCCCTGTAATCCACGGCTCTCTAATCCTGCCTTTCCCATCTTCCTCTTTACCGGCACGTCTATCCTGCAACCTTTTCAGTTTGCCCTTGAAAGCCTCCCACTTGCCAACCGTGGACTTACCTGCTAACAACCTCTCCCAATCAGTGTCCTTCAGCTCCTTCCTAATCCGGCTATAGCTTGCCTTCCCCCAGTTCAGCACCCTCCCCTTCGGACAGCACTCATCCTTTTCCATTTTTATCCTAAAGTAGACAGACTTGTGGTCACTGTTAGCCACATGTTCGCCTATTGCAACCTCACAGAATTTTGTTCTTTTAGTTCTTTTTCCAACATCTGCAGGGGTGATTTTGAAATATATGGCTCTTTAAACGTTTTTAAAAGAAAGCAATGTGATTCTGAGCTTCCGGACGCAACAGAAAAGGATTTGCTAATTATTGTAGCAGAGCGGGATATGTGCGTGTAGTGTGCCTACCCTTATCCACCTGTGCAGTATTGACTCCGTGACTTTTGTCAGAAGTAGTGCAGAGCATGAGCTACCACATGAGGAGGAATCAAACATGGTGTGTGAATTCTGCAGGTCATTTCAAGATGGCATGTGGCCTAAAGTGTGAAGCAGCTGGGCAGGGCATCCCTGAGCATGGCTGCAGATTGCAAGGAAATCAGATGACTGGCAACAGATAGTCTGCAACACCTTACTGAGGTACAACTGCACAGCATTCCCTCCTATCGCCCTGCCAATGGCAATTGCTTTCTTGGTAAAACCTGCCCTGGGCAAATTATTTTCTCTCTCCCAATAGCCCTAGACTCCCTGCAAGCAATAACTGGCAAGAACTCCCATTCAGACAGATGTGTACCCTTGGCCTGATGACCTCTCTCCCTCTCTTAGACTGGTATGTTTGGGGAAGGGGGACAGTTTTGCTGAATTTTTGTGTTCTAAATTCAAATTCATGAAGCACTGGGTAGCAGGCTTATTCTCTATCTCTGCCCTAGTTAATCACTGCAGTCGCTAAAGCTGTTTAATTTTATTGCCCAGGAAGGAACGTTGAATGTGACTGCATCATTGAAAATTGGCATAAACAGTTGTGTGGCAGAAGTCATAGAGCACTCAATTTGTAATTTTGTAAAATGAGGCAAAAATTTGAACTTTAGAAATATGACTTAAATTTATTTGGAGAGTGTGGCTGCCATCATGTTTGGAGAAATCAATTACAGTGATGCAAAGTTCTTAAGTACATCAACAGCAATAAAGAGGCTTTATTGTATTAGAAGGTGCTTCACAAGAGCATTATAAAATGTAAGTATGACACTAAACTACAGAAGGAGATATTAGATCAAAGTTAAAGTAAACTTTAACTTCAAAGTTTATTTATTAGTTACAAGTAGGCTTACTTTAATACTGCAGAGAAGTTACTCTGAAATTCCCCTAGTTGTCGCACTCTGGTGCCTGTTCGGGTCAATGCAAGTAACCAGCATGTGAATGGAAACTGAGCACCTGGAGGAAACTCACGCAAGATCCATCAGATGACCAATAGCTTGGTTAAAGAAGTAGGTTTTAAGAAGTGACTTAAAGGAGGAGCGTGAAGGAGAGAGGTGGAGTCTAGGACGCAAATTCCAGAGCTTCGGGTGTTGGCAGCTGAAGGCACAGCCAGCTGTGGTAGAGCAATTTAAAACCGGGATGCTTAGGAAATTATGGAGTATGGATATCTTTGAGTGGTGGGGTAATAGTCAGTTGTGGGACTGGTGAAAATTATAGAATTAGGTATGAGTGAGGCCATGAACAGATTGAAAAACAAGTATGAGAATTTTAAAGTGGAGGTGTTGCTTAACTAGAAATCAGTCTAGGTCAGCAAGCACAAGGGTGCCAAGCAATCAGGATTTGGTGTGATGAAAGATTCAGGCAGTAGAGTTTTGGATAACCTCAGGTTTACAGAGGATGAGATGTAGGGGCTGGCCAGGAGTATATTAGAATAGACAAATCTAGAGGAAACAAAGACATGGATGTGGGTTTCAGCAGTAGATGAGCTGAGGCAGAAGTGAAGATGTAAAACCTCCGTACAAACTTGCGATTTACAACATTTGACTTTGGAACTGTAGTGTGTTCCAACTGTTCAAGCTTAGCTTCAAAGTAAATCAAGTTCTGTGTTAGATCATGGCCTGGAGTTTCCAGGATGCAAATAGGAAGCTGGATCCATGGAATGCTGAGGTCATTGAAAATAGGAGCAGGAGTAGGTCATTCAACCCTTCAAGACTGTTTTGTCATTCGTTATGATCATGCTGATCATTTTACTCAATAGTCTGATCCTGCTTTCCCCCCCCATATCCTTTGATTCCCATGTGCCCCAAGAGCACATCTAACTCCTTCTTAAAAAAGTAAAATATTTTGGCCATTGCTTTCTGTCATAACGAATTCCACAGCCTTACTACACTCTGGATGAAGAAATTTCTCCTCATTTCAATCCTAAAATGTTTATCCCTCATCCTTGGACTATGACTCTGTTTCTGGATGCCCTCATTATCAGAAACAGCCTTCCTGCATCTACCCTATTTATTCCTGTTAGAATTTTATAAGTTTTTATGAGATCCTATCATTCTTCTGAACTCCAGTGAATATAATCCAAACCAACTCATTGTCTCCTCATACGTCAGTCCTGCTACCCCATGAATCAATCTGGTAAGTCTTTGCTGCACCTCCTGTGTAGCAAGGTCATCCTTCGAGTGTGCATGAGCTTTTGGAGTGCTGCCCCTTCACTCAACTGACGAAGGGGCAGTGCTCCGAAAGCTCGTGCTACCAAATAAACCTGTTGGACTTTAACCTTACATTGTGAGACTTCTTACTGTGCAAACCCCACACAGACATTGAACCTAGATCCATGGGCCTATGAGGCAGCAGTGCTAATCACTGTGTGCCACTGTGCCGCAAGGTAAACGAAAGGAAAGCTAATGTTTCTTGCCACCTTGAATTCCACCCATTTGAACATAAGAACATAAGAAATAGGAGCAGGAGTAGGCCATCTAGCCCTTCGAGCCTGCCCCGTCATTCAATAAGATCATGGCTGATCTGTCGTGGCTCAGTTCCACTTTCCCGCCCTCTCCCCATAACCCTTAATCCCCTCTCTTATCAAAAACCCATCAACCCGCGTCTTGAAAATATTTAGCGAGGCAGCCTCCACCACTTCAACGGGCAGAGAATTCCATAAATTCACCACCCTTTGAGTGAAGAAGTTCCTCCTCAACTCCGTTCTAAACCGCTCCCCCTTTATCTTGAGGCTGTGCCCCCTAGTCCTACTGTCTTTTTTGAGCGGGAAGAGTCTCTCCACCTATCCTATCCATCCCATTCATCATCATTTGCATTCACGAAAGGTCATAAAAGCTCTATAATTACATGATTCCTTGTCAGTAAATTTTTTCAGACCTTTTTTGTCTTCAATCACACTATTCCCTAAATCTTGATGAATGGTGGAACAGTCTTGAAGGGCCAAATGGCTGACTCCATTTCTCTCTTTCATGTCCCTATCATGTTGTCATATAACTCCATCATAGCAATGATATGTTATATTAGCTGGTGTGGTTATTTCAACTCAAAAATAGTAAACGTTTAAATAAATCCTCAGATTGCGCAATTCATTGCAGTTTTGTCAGGAATCATTTTTGAGAAATGATTGTCAGGCAGGCAAGATTTCAAGATTTTTTTGTGAAAAGCCAAGAGTTGCAGCTTGTTACTGTGTACTAACAAATGCACTACTTTTTTTATTATAGGAAAGGATTAGAAAGTTATGAAAGAAAGATAAAGGCATAGGTTAATAGAGCACCTTTCACGAGCTCAGAATGTTCCAAAGTGTAATCTAGGAAATGTGGTAGCCAGGTCCCCACACAGCAATGTAATAATGATCAGATATCATCTGTTGTAGTGACGTTGTTTGAAGGATAAATATTGACCCCATGAGACGTGGAAGAACAATTCTTCTCTTCAAACTAGTGCTCATTTTATGTACATTTGAAAGAGCATGCAGGGCCTCAGCTTAACATCTCATCCATAAGATGGCATCCCTGACAGTGCAGCATTTCCGAAGTACTACACTGTCAGCCTAGGTTTTTTGTGCCAATGTGTCTAGAGTGGCGCTTGAACCAATAATATTCTGAATGAAAGTGTGCAATCAGTGGAACCAGGGCTGGCGCTTCATGATATATAAGGCAGATTATATTACCTAACATGCAATACAGTTACATACTCAACTCAAGACTCTTGACATTTTCTTAAGACTCTTGACATTTTCTGTGTACATTTCAAATTGCCATCTTTGTCATACTTTTTAAAAGTGTTACGATGCATTAGATGATGTTGTATTTATTGCAATGTCTCAGTAAAAAAAATGGTAGGTTCAGGTTTAATTGCTATTCAGTCTTCATGGTTGCATCCCTGACTCAATTTTAGCTGTGATATGTAAGGATCGCTGAGGTGAGACATTCTGAATTATTTTCAAATTATTTTCAGATCTTGTTCCTGAATGTTCTTGCTGCAAATGTATGATTTGTTTCTCTATATGTTTACATAGGGAAATTTACTAGGATAGCCAAACGTGCAAGACACATTTATGACAAGCATGCACACTATCAGTCATACCAGTCCAGAGGCAAACCTCGAGAAAGAAGGCTAACCATTTGCAATAGACAGGAAAATCCCTCCAACACATATCTTATTGATACAGCAGTCGTAAGGGCTTATAGTATCTGATTAACCGTAACAGGCATTCCTTTTTCAAAGAAAAGTTTGACTTTACACCTTAGATACTCACCTACTGCCTGAAATTTGTCACTGTCTTCCGATCTACAAAACTGTTTTCAACAAAAGCTATTAAACACTGATTATTCAACAGCTGTTGGAGTATTGTTATCTGAAAAGGGCAGAGCAGCATTTTAGAAGCCCTGAAATGCATGCTGTTGTCATTCTACAGTAGTGTATTATTCAGCTTATTGTGAACCATGTCAGCAGAGACCACAAACCTGTGACCTTATGATGTACTGATAATGTGATTCTTACGAAACTCATAAGGCTGCATCAGTATATTTAGTAAAAAGTCTGACAACACCACGTTTTAGTCCAACCTATTTATTTGATAATATATTCACAAGCTTTCGTCAGGTGAATGGAGAGTTCTGGCCTCAGACAGAGCATATAAAGCACAGACAGTTTAGAGATTACTGATTAGAATGCGAATCCTTACACCTAACCTGCTGTTCAAGACCTGAAGTGGCTGATAATGTGAGTGGAAGGAGCACTGATCACAGGTTAAAGAGATGTGTATTGTCTCCAGACAGTACAGTAAGTGAGGTTTTGCAAACCCAGGCAAGTCACGGGGGTTACAGATAGTGCGACATGAACCCGAGATCCCTGTTGAGACCGTCCTTGTGTGCGGAACTTGGCTATCAGTCTCTGTTCAGCGACTCTGCGCTGTCGTGTGTCATGAAGGCCACCTTGGAGAACGCTTACCCGAAGGTCAGAGGCTGAATGCCGGTGACCACTGAAGTGTTCGCCAACAGGAAGGGAACATGTCGCACTATCTGTAACCCCCGTGACTTGCCTGGGTTTGCAAAACCTCACTTACTGTACTGTCTGGAGACAATACACATCTCTTTAACCTGTGATCAGTGCTCCTTCCACTCACATTATCAGCCACTTCAGGTCTTGAACAGCAGGTTAGGTGTAAGGATTCGCATTCTAATCAGTAATCTCTAAACTGTCTGTGCTTTATATGCTCTGTCTGAGGCCAGAACTCTCCATTCACCTGATGAAGAGGCAGTCCCCTCGAAAGCTTGTAAGTATATTATCAAATAAATAGGTTGGACTAAAACCTGGTGTTGTCAGACTTTTTACTGTGTTTACGCCAGTCCAACGCCGGCATACTTATATCAGTATATTTAAACATGGAAGATTGTAACCCTTCACATGCGCATGCATGAAGGAATGATGGTTATAAAACAGAAGGTGTGTAAATTTGACAGTTTTACAAATCTGCAATGAAATTTAATAGATCCGTCCCATCCCCTTAATTGTGTGTATAGAATTAAAAAGCCAAACCACTTCTAAATGCAGTACCCAACTTGAATATTTCCTTTTTCATGAGTTAAACCCATGTTGCAAAACAACAAGCAAGATTGAAAAGAAAACTGTAGTGATTTTGCTGATGCCTAGTTTGGCTGGGTCACAAGAGTTCAGTCACCGAGGGTGAGACGAGAGTTGACTGATCTTGACATATCAAGACGGGATTTAACCAATGGGACATCGAGACACTGTAGTAAAATTGAAGTAATTGGAAATCGATGGGGGAGGGGGGCAGGGGTCACATTTAGCACAAAAGAAAATGATTATGGTTGAGTTAAACAAAGAACAAAATCAGCCTGGGAAACAGGCCCTTCGGCCCAATGAGCCCGCACCGCCATCTCAATACCACCAGTCCACCTCTCCACCCACGACCCCTGTCTAATGTTTTTTGATGATGTGGGTATGCCGGCGTTGGACTGGCGTAAACACAGTAAAAAGTCTGACAACACCAGGTTTTAGTCCAACCGATTTATTTGATAATATTCTCACAAGCTTTCGAGGTTACCCTCTTTGTCAAGTGAATGGAGAGTTCTGGCCTCAGACAGACAGAGCAAACAAAAAACTAATGTTTTTTGGCCATCCAGATTGAGGGAAACTGATTTAGGGACAATTTATTCCTGCCAATCAGCTTAACCGCACATCTTTGGGGTGTGGGAGAAACCGGAGCACCCGGAGAAAATCCACGCAAGCATGGGGAGAATGTGCAAACACCCACAGACACTGGCCCAAATCCATGTGTCTGCACAGCAATCAGCGATAGTCACCGAGCTGTCGTCTTGTCCAGTTTAGGCACACACTAACGACATGAAGCACTAGGCCAATCTTGAACAACCAAGAGCAGCCCCAGTACACCCCATCGCGTGTATGCCCCTCGTTGGACCGACTTAAAACCTGTGAATTAGGGCATTATCTTAAGGGATAAACACATTGAAGAAGGAAGAGCGGTAGATGTGGTTTATATGGACTTCAGCAAGGCTTTTGATAAGGTCCCCCATACAAGACTTAATGAGAAAGTGAGGAGGCATGGTATCCAAGGAGACATTGCTTTGTGGATCCAGAACTGGCTTGTCCACAGAAGGCAGAGAATGGTTGTAGGTGGATCTTTTTCTGCATGGAGGTTGGTTGGTCACTAGTGGAGTGTCCAGGGATCTGTTCTGGGATCCTTGCTGTTTGTGATTTTTTATAAATATCCTGAAGGAGGAAGTGAAGGGATGGGTTGGTAAGTTTGCCAATGACACGAAGGTTGGAGGTATTGTGGATAGTTTGGAGGAATGTCAGAAGTTGCAGCGTGACATAGGATGCAAGACTGGGCGGAGAACTGGCAGATGGACTTCAACCCAGATGAGTGTGTGGTGGTTCATTTCAAATGGGATGAAGGAATATAATATTAAGGGTAAGACTCTTAGAAGTGTGGAAGATCAGAAGGATCTTGGGGTCCAGGTTCATAAGATTCAAGTCAGCTTTGCAGGTAGAGGATGTGGTTAAGAAGGCGTACTCCAGACCCCACTTGGAGTACTGTGCTCAGTTCTGGTAGCCTCATTACAGGAAGGATGTGAAAGCCATTGAAAGGGTGCAGAGGAGATTTACAAGGATGTTGCCTGGATTGGGTGGCATGCCTTATGAGGATAGGTTGAGAGAGCTCGATCTTTCTCCTTGAAGAGATGAAGGAAGAGAGATGACCTGATAGAGGTGTATAAGATGTTGAGAGATATAGATCAGGTGGATTCTCAGAGGCTTTTTCCCAGGGCTGAAATGGCTGCCACAAGAGGACACAGGTTAGGGTGCTGGGGAGTAGGTATAGAGGAGATGTCAGGGTAAGTTTTTCACTCAGAGGGTGGTGCGTGAGTGGAATTGGCTGCTGGCGGTGGTGGTGTAGGCAAATTCGATAGGGTCTTTTAAGAGACTTCTGGATCAGTACATGGGACTTCATAGAAGTGAGGGTTATAGGTAAGTCTAGTAGATAGAGATATGATCGGTGCAACTTGTGGGCCGAAGGGCCTATTTGTGCTGTAGTTTTTGTGTTCTATATTCAGCTGTTTCATTGATGATCTGCCTTCAAAAGCTTAGAAATGTTGACATTAACTAATGATTGGTCAGCATTCTGTCATTTAGTACTGAGATGAAAAATTTCTTCACCATCTTTGGACCGTAACCACCTGTATGTGAGCTCAGTGTCTAAATATAAGTCACAATATAAGGACTTCATTAAGTAAAGCATTTTCACAATGTTATGTTCTGATAAGGCATATAATTGGAATTTAAAAGTTTTTACTTCAGACCTGATGTATGTTGATGATTTATAATCTTGCATTGGACATTTTTTGTGTTGGGTCATGCTGATTTAAACATTGTTGGAGATTCCAATATCTAATGATTTGCTCCTCTTGTTTTAAGACACCTGTTCATTTTCATGATGGTGAATTGAAGTAATGGTTTGATATTGTTATTTTGTTACTTTATTTAATATTTAGTACTGATGAGTTAATATTTGATTTGTTTCTCAATTTTCTGCAGAGAATGGATCTTGGCGAGTGCACAAAAGTTCATGACCTTGCACTGAGAGCAGACTATGAAATTGCCTCCAAATTAAAGGACCACTTTTTTGAAATGGATGTAAGTGATGATGTAATTGCTACTATATGAAGTTGAAAGATATGATGACACTTTAAAATAAAGCCTAAAAATGACAATGTTTTTTAATCTATAATTCTGGCTTTTAGTTTTATATTGTTTGAACAGTTAACTGACCATTTAAAAATTCAAAATGGTTTAATTGAAGATGCATTCACTAAAGGTTCCAAAAATATAAATGCATTTTGTGGCGTTTGGTTCATTTGTTGGAAGCTTTATTGGAACTTCCTTCCCATTTATATTCAAGCCCTCTAGATATAAAGGCTAACATTCAGTAAGGCTTTTTAATTACTTTTTATACTTAAACTGCATTTGTACATGGACACCTAAATATCTCTTGATATTCACTAGTCTTAGCTTTTCACCATTTAAAAGTTCTTGAACTTATTCGTTTTGGCATTGAAATCCACCTGTCACAGTTTTTGCCTATTTTCTTAATCTACCCGTATTTCATTAGAACATTACAGCACAAACAGGCCCTTCGGCCCTCGAGTTGCGCCGATCACATCAACCCCACCAATCTATAGACCTATCTATAACCCCCAATCCCATTAAACCCCATATACTCATCTAGAAGTCTTTTAAAAGACTCCAGCGAGTTCGCCTCCACCACCGACGACGGCAGCCGATTCCATTCACTCACCACCCTCTGAGTGAAAAACTTACCCCTAACATCACCTCTGTACTTCCCTCCCCGCACCTTAAATCTGTGTCCTCTCGTAGCGACCATTTCAACCCGGGGAAATAACCTCTGACACCCTATCTATTCCTCTCAACATTTTATAAACTTCTATCAGGTCGCCTCTCAACCTTCGCCTCTCCAGGGAAAAGAGTCCCAGCTCCCTCAACCTATCTTCATAAGGCATGCCTCCCAGTCCAGGCAACATCCTTGTAAATCTCCTCTGCACCCTTTCAATAGCTTTGTAGTCTATGTTCCTGTATATTCTTTTTTCACCACCAATCCTTGTTCAGTGGCAAACTTGGATTTATGGCTCTCAGTTGTGCTGTTTAAGTCATTGATAAATATACTGTTGCAAATAGTTGAGGAAGTAGCATAAGTCCTTATAGGACACCACTTCTTTCCAATTTGAGTACATTGCCAATATCCTTGCTCTTCCAGTCCTCTACTATCTAAGCAGTTAAATAATTGTGTCTTTAGTTTCATGAACTTAATTTTAGCTAATATTCTCTTATTTAATTAAAATAAAAGCAAAATACTGGTGATGCTAGAATCTGAAACAAAATCAAAAATGCTGGAAAATCTCAGCAGGTCTGACAGCATCTATAGAGAGAGAATAGAGCCAACGTTTCGAGTCTAGATGCCCTTCACCAGAGCAGATTTTCTTATTTAGCCTTACTGAATACCTTCTGGAAATTTTCATAGACATTCCCTCTCTACTACTTTTAATGACTTTCTCAAAAAAAGATCAGTTGTATTTATTAGACACGATCAATCTTTACAATTCCATGTTTCTTTCTAATCAACTGAAATTTCTTTTGGATACCTTAAAATTGCAATAGCTACCCCACATTTGATTTTAGCCTAAGAGGTCTATAATTTCCTTGTTTCTCTTCAGTAGAACAGAAGAATAAAGATATTATTGATGCAATCTGCTTCAATCGTTTTCTCTATCTATCCCTCTCTCCCACATTGGGAAGGTCTTGTATTCTCCCACACACGAAAATACTTCTGTTATGTATCAGTTTCCAATTGCTATTTTATGGCCTTCAATTTCTCCCAGAAGAGGAAGAAAATTTTGTTAGGCTTTCTACTTTTTAAAGAATGCTAAGTTTGTGTACTCTTCAATATGGAGTGTCTGTTTGGGAAATTCAAGTTGCTGCTATATTTTTTAGCTGCATTGACTTGTAACAAAAAAACCTGTACATTTATCTGTAGACGAGTGGGTAGCTATATCCTCAGTAGGAACCCCATGAAAGAACATAAGAACTAGGCCCTTTGAGCCCTGCTCTGCCATTCAATAAGATCATGGCTGATCTTTTCATTGATTCAGCTCCACTTACCTGCCTGCTCACCATAATCTTTAATTCTTTACTGTTCAAAAATTTATCTATCCTTGCCTTAAAAACATGCAATGAGGTTGCCTGAACTGCTTCACTGGGCAGGGAATTCCACAGATTCACAACCCTTTGGGTGAAGAAGTTCTTCCTCAACTCAGTCCTAAACCTGTTCACCCTTATTTTGAGGCCATGCCCCCTAGTTCTGGTTTTAGCTGCCAGGGGAAACAACTTCCCTGCTTCTAGCTTATCTATTCTTTATATTTCTATAAGATCTCTCCTCATTTTTCTGAATTCCAATGTATATAGCCCCAGTCTACTCAGTCCCTCCTCATAAGCCAAACTTCTCAACTCCAGAATCATCAAGTGAATTTCTTCTGTATCCTCTTCAGTGCCAGTATATCTTTTCTCAAGTAAGGAAACCTAAACTGTACACAGTACTCCAGGTTTCAAATTTGCTGACGTCACTACATAATGGGTCGGATCTCAAACAATGACGAAACAGAGTACAGGAATGCGATAGAGAATCTGGTGAACTGGTTTGGCAACAATAATCTCTCCCTCAATGTCAACAAAACAAAGGAGATTGTAATCAATTTCAGGAAGCGTAAAGGAGAACATGCCCCTGTCTACATCAATAAGGAACGAAGTAGAAAGGGTCGGGAGCTTCAAGTTTTTAGGTGTCCAGATCACCAACAACCTGTCCTAGTTCTCTCCACCCCCCACCACACGTGCCAGTACTATGTAGTTAACCCTCCTCCACCCCATGTCAGTACTTTTTAGTTAAGCCCCTCCACCAATGCCAGTACTGTATAGTAAAGAAAGTCCACCAAAGCCTCTACTTTGTCAGAAGACTAAGGAAATTTGGCATGTCAGCTATGACTCATCTACTTTTACGGATGTACCATAGAAAGCATTCTTTCTGGTTGTATCACAGCTTGGTATGGCTCCTGCTCTGTTCAAGAATGCAAGAAACTACAAAAGGTCGTGAATGTAGCCCAATCCAGCACACAAACCAGCCTCCCATCCATTGACTCTGCCTACATTTCCTGCTGCCTCGGCAAAGCAACCAGCATAATTAAGGACCCCACGCATCCTGGACATTCTCTCTTCCACCACCTTCCTTCAGGAAAAAGATACAAAAGTCTGAGCTCACATACCAGTTGACTCAAGAACAGCTTCTTCCCTGCTGCTGTCAGGGAATGGACTTTTGAATGGGCTTATCTTGCATTAAGTTGATCTTTCTCGACACACTAGCTATGACTGTAACACTAAATTCTGCACTCTCTCATTTCCTCCTCTATGTTTAGTCTGTATAGCGTGCAAGAAACAATACTTTTCACTATCTTAATACACATGACAATAATAAATCAAATCAAAAGTGTGGCCTCACCAGCACCTTATACAGCTGCAACATAACCTCCCTGTTTTTAAACTTCATCCCTCTAGCAATGAAGGACAAAATTCTATTTGCTGCCTTAATTACCTGCTGCACCTGCAAACCAACTTTTTGTGATTCATGCACAAGGACACCCAGGTCCCTCTACACAGCAGCATGCTGCAATTTATTACCATTTAAATAATAACCCATTTTGCTGTTATTCCTACCAAAATGGATGACCTCACATTTATCAACATTGTACTTCATCTGCCAGATCCTTGCCTACTCATTTAGACTATCCCTTTGCAGACTTTCAGCATCCTCTGCACATTTTGGTCTGCCACTCATCTTAGTGTCATCTGCAAATTTTGACACACTACACTAGGTCCCAACTCCAAATCATTTATGTAAATCATAAATATTTGCGGTCCCAACATTGATCTCTGAGGCAAACTACTAGTCCCTGTTCGCCAATCAGAAAAACACCCATTTACCTCCACTCTTCACTTTCTGTTAGTTAACCAATCCTCTTTCCATGCTAATACATTACCCATAACATTGTGCATCTTTATCTTATGCAGCAGCCTTTGTCAAATGCCTTCTGGAAATCCAGATACACCACACCCACAAGTTTCCCATTGTCCATTACACATGTAATGTTCTCAAAGAATTCCACCAAATTAATCAAATGTGACCTTCCCTTCATGAATCCATGCTGCAGCTTCACAACAGGATCTTTGGCATCCAGATGTCTCGCTTTTTCTTCCTTGATGATTCAAGCTTCTACAGAAGTTAAGCTAATTGGCCTATAGTTACCCACCTTTTATCTATCTCCCTTTTTAAGTGGTGGCATCATGTTTGCAGTTTTCCAATCTATGGGAATCACCACAGAGTCCAGCGAATTTTGGTAAATTACCACTAGTGCATTTGCTATTTCTCCTGCCATCTCTTTTAGTACCCTGGGATGCACTCCATCAGGTTCAGGAGACTTGAAAAGCCCCATTAGCTTTCCCAACATTATCTCTTTAGTAATAATAATAGTTTCTAGGCCTTCTTGTCACATTATTTGTGTTTTTTGTCACGTTATTTGTGTTTTCACTGTGAAGACCGACACAAAATACCTGTCCAGTGCCTCGTTTCCAGTTATTACATCCCCCTTCTCATCCTCTAAAGGACCAGTGTTTACTTTAGCTACTCTTTTGTTTTATATATTTGTAGAAACTTTTTTGCTACCTGTTTTTATATTCTGAGCTAGTTTACTCTCATAGTCCATCTTTTCTTTATAACTTTTTTGTGGCTTTCTGTTGACCTTTAAAGATTTCCCAATCCTCTATTTTCCCACTAATCTTTGTCACTTTGTTTGCATTTTCTTTCAATTTGATATCCTTCTTCGTTTCCTTAGATATCCATAGCTGATTATCTCTTTTTCTACACTTCTTCCTTATCACTGGTGTATACCTTTGCTGAGCACTGTGAAAAATTGCTTTGAAAGTCTTTCACTGTTCCTCAATTGTCCCACCATAAAGTTTTTGCTCCCAGTCTACCATCTGGATGTATCACATTTTTATGTTTAATGAATAAATTCTGTTATACTACCACGGAAATGGGATTTGCTAGACCTCAGTCTGTTCTGAACCGTATTCAGCATAAATCCCGTCTGGTTGTGAAATCCAGGGCCCAGGATTTTTGATCTATTCTCACTCTAACCAAAATATTTCATATCCAAATAAAACCTTTTTGTCAGATAATCTGCTTGAATGCTGCAGACATTAGCTTTTTAGTGTTCTGGGGATACCGTTTGTACCCATCTGTCTGAACATAAATATTGATTCTCCCTCCCAGTCCAGACCTGAAATGAAAACAGAAAATATCCTAAGTGTGACAATCACTGCACAGACCATGTATTCTCCAATATTTTCTTTGTATGTTAAACCTTTGCTTATATTTCTAAGGCCCTCTTCCGAAATCTGCTTCTGAGATCAACTGAGCTGTGCAATCTTCACAAACAAGGGATCCAATTTATAGTTCATGTCATCAAAACTGCAAAATCGATAGAATCGATAGAAAGAGAAACAGACTTAATTTTAACTAATTTCTGACAGATTAATAGCCCAAATTGTTAATTATTTTTCTCTCTTGTAGAGATGCTGACTGACTTGCTGAGTATTTAAGCTTTTTTTATTCTTAGTTCAGATTTCCAGAATATGCAGTTGTACTCGAACACCTGTAGACTGCCTGACCTGGTGCCGCATAATATCATGTCACAAGTAGAGAAGGTTGTTAGGAAGGCTTATGGGATGTTGGCCTTTATAGGAAGGGGCATAGAGTATAAAAGCTGTCGTCTAATGCTTCAGTTGTACAGAACGTTGGTTAGACCGCATTTAGAGTACTGCGTTCAGTTCTGGTCACCTTATTACCGGAAGGACGTGGAGTCTCTGGAAAGGGTGCAGAGGAGGTTTACCAGGATGTTGCCTGGCATGGGGGGACTGGGTTACGAGGAGAGGTTGAAGAAACTGGGACTATTCTCCTTGGAAAGATGGAGATTGAGAGAGGACATGATAGAAGTATATAAGATACTGAAGGGAATAGATAGAGTTAATAGTGAGAGACTGCTCCCTAGACTGGGTACGAACACGAAGGTCATCATTTAAGGGTGAGGGGGGAGAGGTATAATTTGGAGGTGAGAAGAAGGTTCTTTACGCAGAGAGTTGTGGGGGTCTGGAACGCGCTACCGAGTAGGGTGGTGGAGGCAGGAACGTTGGACTCGTTTAAGATGCAGTTAGATAGGCACATGAGTGAAACGAGAATGGAGGGATATGGTAGGGGCTATTAAATAGGGTTAAACCTCGGGAGACACTGGAAAGGCAGGCTGTAAGATTAATATTTTTGTCTTTATTCCACAGGTGGAGGTCCACCTCGTGTCAAACGAGGGGCATTCACACGGCGGGTCGTGCGTGGGCTGCTCTTGGAAGTTCCGGGAGTGGCCTAGTACTTCATGTCGGTGTGTGTGCTTGATCCTGGACCAATAGATGGGCGCCGCAACAGCTCAGTGACTAGCACTGCTGGCTGTGCAGGCACATGGATTTGGGCCTGTGTCTGTGGGAGTTTGCGCATTCTCCCTGTGGTTGCATGGGTTTCCTCCGGGCGCTCCGGTTTCCTCCCACACCCCAAAGATGTGCTCTCAGGCTAATCGGTTTTTACCAAATTGACACTATTTCTTCCCTGACTCTGACTGAGTAGGGTTCCATTCGTAGACATGCAGGGTAGAATAGAACATAGAACATTACAGTGCAGAACAGGCCCTTCGGCCCACGATGTTGCGCCGACCAGTTACAAAAACAATGACCCACTAACCTAAACCAATCCCTTTTTGTCCATAAACCTATCCACGGATCTCTTAAATGCCCCCAAACTAGGCGCATTTACAACTGCAGCAGGCAGGGCATTCCAATCCCTCACCACCCTCTGGGTAATGAACCTACCCCTGACATCCGTCCTATAACTACCACCCCTTAATTTAAAGCCATGCCCCCTCGTGCTAGATTTCTCCATCAGAGGAAAAAGGCTATTACTATCCACCCTATCTAAACCTCTAATCATCTTATATGTTTCAATAAGATCCCCTCTTAGCTGCCTTCTTTCCAGCGAAAACAACCCCAAATCCCTCAGCCTCTCCTCATAGGACCTCCCCTCCATACCAGGCAATAGGTGTAGGGTGATGCGGCGGCGCGGGCTCGTTGGGCCGAAGGGCCTGTTTCCCGTGCTGGGTTGTTCTTTGTTCTTTGTATGTATCCAACCAACGGGGAAGGAGCACAGTTGATCTATTTATAATGTGAAAATTCTGAATTTCAAAGTCTGCGGTGTAATTGAGGTTGGAGTTTGAGAAGTATCCTTATCTGACTCATAATAAATGTTGGCATTATATTGCACTGAAGCAGTATTAGGTCTAAACTTAATCCTTGACAACTTTAGCTTTCCTTAAATTCAACTACATTGACTTTCCAAGATTAATCGCTGTGCTATTTATTTTCTTTGTAGGCCATGGATCATTTGCAATCGTTCATCACAGACTGTGACAGAAGAACAGAAATTGCAAAGAAACGTTTGGCAGAAACCCAAGAAGAGATCAGTGCAGAGGTAGCAGCAAAGGTATAATCAATATTAGTCATTAATCTAACAGGATTCTAGATAGAAAATAAGTTGGCTTTGTAGGAGTAGAATGAGTAGGATGTATGATAATTTTCATTTGTTTAAGCAAATGATGAATTTAAGGTGAAAGGTACAGAATTACTGCCAACATTTCTTGAATTGATCACAGTTTCCTTGCATTTTATTTCCCTCATTTTAAATAGAATGGACTACTGAAGATCAAAAGGCCACAAATTTAATGCGCTCACATGTGATCACACCTTGATTTCATATTTCATATGGGCGAAATCATGGCAGAATGGTTAGCATTGCTGCCTCTCAGACCCTGGATTTGACAGGGTCCTGGCACTGAGAGTGCCAGTGAAAGTATATTAGAAGGGTGCAGTGTTACAGCAGCCTATAAAGGAAATTTCCTCTGAGATCAGATGACCTTCAACTTTCTCACTCCATAAACTTTGAAATGCACCTTTATATTTTTCCCTTATCTGCAGATCTTGTCTGAGGTTTTTGTCCTCTAGCTATTTATTTATAAGCCTATTGATATATAATCAAATTGTGATTTTTGTAACGTACAGTAATATGATTATTTAGAAATTGACTTTTTAGCAGACCTGTCAAAATGTCGCATTACTGTATAAATTTGATTTAATCAGTACGTGTAAAGAATCCAGAAATGATTTAATGTGCTTTTATCACTGGCTGAGCCCAGCACTTTATAAACTGTGATTTATATTTAATACACTGTATGAATCTAATGGAAATATATACTTTTTTTTATTAAACAATGATATGGAAGGGCGACATGGTGGCAATGTGGTTAGCACTGCTGCCTCGCAGTGACAGGGACACAGGTTCGAATCCTGGCTTGGGTCACTGTCTGTGCAGTCTGCATGTTCTTCCCTTGTCTGCATGGGTTTGCTCTGGGTTCCTCCCACAGTCAAAGACATGCTAGTTAGGTGGATTGGCCATGCTAAATTCTCTCTCGGTGTATCTGAACAGATGCTGGAGTGTGGCAACTAGAAGATTTTCATAGTAGCTTTATTGCAGTGTTAATCTAAACCGAATTGTGACGCTAATAAATAAACAAACTTAAAGTTGTCTGTTCTATAAGGTGCCCTTTTAAAGGAAAAGGCTTAAATATACTGCAGTCCTGGCGAGAGTCAACTTCACTGTTGCGCTGTGATGGAACATCTGCCAGACAACAAAATCTACCATGATAGACAGAAAGTTGATTTTGTGGCACTGTAAATGATCGTGGAGACCTGACCAGTCAGAGTGTGTGGGAAGTGAGAGATTATGCTATGTAGAACATAAGGCTTATACTGTGCAGTTAAGGGGCACTGTTGCAAACAGTAGAATTATATTTTTAAAGTTTTATTTTGTGTGACACAGCAATGTAAGCCCTTCTACAACGTGGTGAAATTTATTGATTTAGAAATACAATATATGAGTTTATTCATTTTCTCTTTGGGTTCATTTACTGCTTGGTACTAAATCAGGACAGCTAGACAAAGTCTCATTTTCTCCCAGTCATCATTCTTTACTATATAACTGATTTCAGCAGCATTATGAATGTCCTTTGTGCCCCATCAGGTAGGCTTTCATTCCCTGAATCGCTGTGGGACAGTGTTTGGACGCAAGTGCTAGATAGAAATAGTGTTGATTCTGACCCTTTACTCCAATCAAATAGCCATCTTCCAGTCACATCTAAAGAATAGTCTCCTGACAGAGTATCAAACAGCTGCTGGAGCCAATGAAATTATACTGCATCATGAGCTAGAGAGATTTAAAATGATCCAATACAAATATTTGTGTTACAACCCTCATTACATGCCAGATAAATTGAGATATACAATTTTCAGAATTTCTTGAGAAAGTTTTGCATATGATATTACACTGGCTAACAAGGCTTACCTCAGAACAATCTTCATACGGTGGCAGAATGGTTAGCACAACTGCCTCACAGCGTCAGGAATCCGGGTTCAATTCCCGGCTTGGGTGACTGTCTGTGTGGAGTTTGCATGCTCTCCCTGTGTCTGTGACCTGAAAGAACCCCCCCCCCCCCCCCCCCAACCTCCCAGTGCCTGTGAGAGTTTCCTCCCACAGTCTGAAAGACGTGCTGGTTAGGTTCACTGTCCATGCTAAATTCTCTCTCAATGTACTTGAACAGGAGCCGGAATGTGGCGACTAGAGGATTTTCACAGTAACTTCGTTGCAGTGTTAATGTAAGCCTACTTGTGACACAAACTTAAAAGCTTGAACTGTTAAATCAAAGTCAAACAGGTATTTCACTCTTTGAACACCAATGTTAGGAATGTATTGATAGACTATCTGTCATCTCTCTCAGGCTGAACGGGTTCATGAACTAAATGAGGAGATCGGGAAGCTGCTTGCCAAAGCGGAACAATTGGGAGCAGAAGGAAATGTTGAAGAATCTCAAAAAGTCATGGAGGAAGTAGAAAAGGCCCGAGCTAAGAAGAGGGAAGCTGAGGTAAGTGTGACTTACATTGATCTTTACTTTGTCCCTTTATTCTATTTAATAAGACATTTTGTACAGCATAAAAGTGTGCAGCTCACCCACTTTGAATTCTTTGTTCTTTTTTCCCAGAAGAAACTTTAGTTTGTTGTAGGTAGGAATTAAATTTGAACACAGATTGTCTAATTACTCCTGGCAGATACAATTATTAACAACAATTTAAAATGAAGGTGTTACTTGTTACCATTTTAGAATTCTCCAAACCAGTATGAATTTAATAACAATCTTATGATCCATATAGAAGAAAATGTGGAACAAAATTACAACCACGTTTATGGTATAGTGTAACACCACACATTTTAAGAAACAATAGGTTATATTATTTTGCACTTAAAGGCATATTTGTCAAATTATGATTGAGTGACAATTGATCAGTTTGTGAGCCTGGTTTGGAGACATTTGCTAGCAGTTAGACCAGTATTTAGCATTTTACTTCAATAAAATTTGAGCACAGGTACAGGCAGCACCCATGATTATGATCAAAGCAATCCGGAGGAGAACTTGAACACTGTTAGTGTCAGGCAACCCATTCCAACCGGATCACAGATACGCACGCCATCTAGAGAAAGAAATGACAACAACAAGGAAATTTACACCATCCCTGATCAGAACCTGTGATTGCATGGATCATCAAATTTGCGTCTCATTGAGGTTTAGGTTGGGAAGCAAACATTTGTTGTAGTTTAATTTTTACTTTGCTATATTACAATTTACGATCTAACATTACGATCTAGCAGTAATGTAATGAAATGCAGGTTACGCACATCACTATCCAGTCGTAGTTTTTAACTTTTGAACGATCAAGTGCCTTGGTGATTAAAGACTCCAGAGCATTATTTAAGAGAAGTGGGGAGTAGGGAAGGCAGATGTTATTTTAGTGTAAAGCATTGTGTACTTGCAGTAGTTAATCCATTATCAGTTTAAAGCATCTCAACTTAATAAGAGAGAGTTGATGTATAATTTTTCTCCCTGCAGTTTTGGAGAAATTCAACAATTTAGAGTATAATATTGATGTGACACTCAGCTAACAACAGCTCCATTAAATCAGCTTTATATTCCTGGATATCAGTCCTATAATCAACAATATTTTAAAATGTCTTGGTTATAACAGCGTATCCAGTTGATTCTAAAACTTAAAATTACACTCAACTTGGGATCAGGACCTAAGACTGAAAGGGTTGCTCATGGTTTACTGGAGGAGCTGATCAACTTTTCAGATGTTCGGATGCAAAATGTTAGGTCCCATTGTGCCTGCAGGGAAGATAACTTAAAAAGTATATCTTTATTACACAAAAGGCTATATGTTTTATTTTTAAATACTGAAAAATATTAATTTTTTTCCTAACAATGTTCTGTTCAAAGCACAATACATAAAGTAAATCACAAGAAACCTGCTGCAAAGGTTGAAAAATGAAGTTTGCTCAGCCCCCACTCCAAATGTTGGTTCATGATTTCTGCCCCTGTTCCATTGCGGAACACTGATATTCTTCCCATTTGCTAATCAGTCTCAGTGATTTTGCGTGCACACAGTCAACACAGTATGTTGTTCCCTGTTAACTTTCCAATTGAAAATTACATTTTCTGGAATAGATCTTACCTGTGGATGACTAATAGAACCAAATTAGATCCCATAAGATGGGATCTCAAGTTTATCAGTAACTCCGTTTATCAGACTGAAATACCCACATGTGAAAGCTGCATGTTTTTGCCCTCACTGGCCATCCAAAGGCTGCTTGGTTATCTGGTTGTATGTGATTTGTATGTATGTTTGTGTGCGTGTTTATATGTTTGGGATCCTCTGTACAGCAGAGTAGTGAAGTAAAGACCGCCCAGTTTCTTAAAAGAACAAACTTTTGTTATGGGGTAATGGTTGCTTCCTTTATTGAGCATCTTTAAATAGTTGAAGGGACCATTTGATGGAATACAAAGCCTTCTTGCGTCTATAGTTTGGGCTTTAGAACCAGCTTCCTGAGGATTTTGTGAATAAGAGGAAACCATCTCGGACAAGCTTTGAGAATTTGCAAAAATATAGCTTAGCAGCACAGTGCCATATTTTCAATATGCAGGTCCCCTGTGTTATAGAGAATCATCAGGCCTTTAGAAGAAAGCTTAGAATTTAGTTAGAAACAAAATGTACCATTTTGTTGTTGTTGCTTCTCAGGAAAGGATGGAAGCAACTAACCAAGGAGTTCACAAAGTAACTGACCTTTCAGCCAACCAGAAATCAAAGCAGCTGAAGTGACTTCAGTAGCTTGGCTGTCTTTGGAAAGTGATTGCTCGCACAGACTGAGGGTTCTCCCTGGAAGTTGTTTTGGAAGTGGTGCTGCCTATACTCACCATTATCATTTTTTTATGCGGTTGGGTACCCACCATCATTTTTTTTGTGAGGATGGGCACAAAGAATTCAAAGTGAGTGAATGCCCACTTTAGATAAAATGGGGAGAACCCTATATGAAAAATGTAATAAAAATGTAATATATTTAATACCTTTTAAACTTTGTTTGTACAAATTAGGGAAAATTGTCATTCATGTAACTCCCTGACTTACCCAACATGACTGGTAAAAGTGTAAATGAACTCTACCCTGTTTTTTAAAAATGATAAATCTCAATTGTTAAATCAGTCCTCTGTTCTCAACAATGTGCTACTGTGTAATGGAGAAATACAGCTTGTAACATTGCATTTTTTCACCACCAGGGGGACACCATTGCTTCTCCTTCCTCCAGTGCATTCTGGGTAGGATGACATCACTGATTGCCTTGTGCTCTGTAACTGTGTTATATACAACTTCCACAGAATTCTGGCTCATTCAGACATTATGCTGTAAAATTATAGATAAAATGCTTTATAAGTTATATCCAACGGTCCTAGATAAGGGTGCAGATTTTATTTGGTAGATATATACCCAATTTTAGTGAGCTTCTTGCCACCACCGATCAGAAGCTTCAAACAAACATGTGCGTAAGTAGCCACTACAAGAAAAGTACCATAGTCAAGGCGTTGTCAATATATATGTTTGCGTGCGTGTGTATATATGTGTGCGTGCGTGTGTATGTGGAAGAAATTTTCAATTCAGTCTGCAGTTCATAGCAAAAAAAATCGATGTTTGTTGAGGCTATAAATTTAACTTAATTTTATAATCGTTGAGATTGTAGGAAAAGTTTTTTTGAACTTTTCTTGAAATGATAACATAAGTAGACAGAAAGTAAACTTGTCACCACCAATGCATGGACAGATATATATAAACACTTCATATTGTGAACCTCCTCTAAGTCTGGCTCAGTAATAGCCCTGTCACCTAGTAGCTTGAACTCCAATCTAGAGGCTTGAACACAATCCAAGTGGGCGTTTCCATTAAATGCTGAGCGAGTGCTGCACAGTCCTAAGAGCCGTCTTTCAGATGAGATGTTAAACTGAGGCTCCGTCTGCTCTATCATGGCATGAAATATTGTGCAGCACTATTTAAAAGAAAAATAGGAGCTCCTTTTGTTATCTTGAAAAATATTCTCCTTCAGCAAAATCATTTATCTCATTGCTGTTTTTGGGGCTGTGCTTTGTGCAGATTGACCTCGGTCACATCCGGCACACACTATATATAATACTGGCCACACTTCAGGAATATTTTACAGATTGGGAAGCCCTAAAGACATAAAAAGCACTTTTTCCTTTCTTTCCAGCAGAATGTCCTGCTCACTAACCTGGAGTTAATTTTATTTCAGATAAATAGTTCCCATACTTCCCAAGTGTTTGCTCAACACAATTATAATAACATTTACAAATGTGTAGTCACACTGGCGTTCTTGCAGTTTCAATCAGCTTAATTTGAGTGAAGATACTGATAGCACCTTAGGGGATCGCAAGAAAAATACAAGAACAGTTCACAACATGTCAGCTGGGCACAACAAAAAAGAGAGCAAGCCCTAATGAACAGTTGTAAAGAGGCTGAATCAAATGTTTGAAAGATGAACTGAAATGTTTTTTTTTGAAGTGGGTTGGGGGGTGGGCATAATTAGGTGCAATCTCTCCCTTTTCGACCTAAAGTTAGTTCACTAATTACAGCAAAGAAGATGCCTCTTTATTTGAGTGAGCACAACTACACTACACCAGTTCTTAAATCTTTGGCCTGAATCCCGCACAGTATGTAATGATTGACTTGCCAGACAAATGTTTGCATCCCGTTGATCCCCAGAGAGAAAAGGCTTGCATTTATTCTGTTCTGTTTGCATGAAACTTGCTTCAATTCTATTGTTGCCCAAAATATGCAGTTCATGAGTCCAGCATGATTGTGTGCTCGTGCATGACCAGGCTTTAGCATGTAGACTCTGTGTTTCGACCTTTCCAGCCATTCAGCTGAAACCAAAGAATGTACTGCTGATAAAACCAGCAAAGCACGAAATCAAAATAGTTCAATTAAATATTTCCTGCTGCAGTATTGTGTTACGTCATTTGCTGCCAAGTTAAAATAGAAGTATGAAGCAAGTTTTAAGTTTGTAAGAAGCTGTATGTGAACAGTATAAACTTCATAAATCATGGCAGTTGTGTTCCTCGCTGTTGCCCACTGTATTTCTAATGCATGATTTATTCAATCTGCAGTTACATTTCCGTTAAGTTGTGCAGTTCATTCTTTTGAACTCATTGCATTACAGTGCCCCCAGCCATACTAAATTACATGCTCTGAAAGTGAAATCAGTTATTGCTGATACTATTTATTGTTTTGAGCTACAGAATGGCAGCACTGGTTACATTAATATTAATTATAGGTTTTTAACAGACTGTCAAGTACAGTATTCTTTTTGCCTGTGAAATATCTCTGCAGACCGAATCGTTGGTGTTCCTTCATTTTCCTCCAGAAAGTATACTTGAGCAATATGTAAAGTGTCCCTTCTTCCTCCTCTGCTCCCCTCCCTGACCTATATCTCGCAAAACTCCTGGGAAAGGCCAGGTGCTACTTGGACTCTGGTAAGCTAACATTGCTACATCATCACCTTTGCAACATTGGAAATTTTAGGAACAAGTGATAGACCATTTTTGGTCCATGTCACTTCTACCTTCCAGCTATATTCCTTGGTCAGCTGTTTGTCCAGGTGCTAGCCTTGAACTCATGGTGCTGATTTCTTCTTTTGCCTGAACTCATAACTTACTCCATATATGAAATTACTGAGTGTGGAATAGCTCTACCTGAATGCTGTTTTGGAAATTGTATTTGACTGTACCAGCTTTATTTTTTAACTAGATCACCTGAGTCATTTTTTACTCCAGTAAATGAATCTAACTTTAACTTTTACTCAATACTAAGTGCCTGAAACTTGGTTTTCTTTTCCTTTTTTTCCTCTGCTCTTTTCAAGGGTAGTGATAATCTTTGTATGATATAGGTTCCATATTAGGTAACAAACATTGTTTTGTTCTCATGGCAGCTTTAAGTGCTAGACTATACAATTTCTGAAAAGTGGAATGTATTTATAAAATAATAGTTTTTTTAATAAAAGATAACGTGCCTGGAACAGTATTGGGAGAATATTGTGTTTAAAAATTAAAAGTTGTTTGTGCCTCATGGTACTCCAGCAACAATTATTGTAACCGATTGAGACTAGCATATATATTTCCCATTTCATAACTAGCTTTGCTATGTTGCTCGAGCTGCAGAATAAATAAACTTGATCTGAATGCAAAGCAGATGATTAATTAATTAGATTATATGATGTAAGGTGTATATTGCTAATTGCTTACATTATTTGTTCATGGAATGTAGGCATCATGGCAATGCTGCATTTATTATCCATCTCTAATTAAAGGTGGTGGTTTCTTCTTTTATATCAGTGCCTGCTTGAGCCAATATTGTCATTTTTCGGGAAATGTCTGAGCCGTTCTGAATGGGAGGCTACAAAAGGGAACTCTTTCAGGCTTAGTCGTGCTTTATGATTAAAGAAGATTATTAGGAAATTTCAAAATCTAAATTAATGCATAATACTGCATGTTGACCTATTAGGACATTCCCACTTACCAGATGGAAAACCAGGCAGTATCCAAAAGACCATTGCTAAACCAAATTAGTCAGTGGCACAATTGAGTTGTGGATTGCCACTTTATAATTATTTTAACCCAGCTCTGTCTGCCTCCTTCAACTTTTGGCTTAATTTGAAAAGTTTATCAGGAAGTCATCAGGAACTTGATCAAATATGATTGAAAAGAAATTGGGCACATAGTGAGTTATACTGTTCTACATTTCTGCTCCTGTGATGATGTACCGCATTAGATTGGCAAACTCCAGCCATGGTCCTCTGATATTTAGCATGGCCTAAGTCAGCTATTTGAAGAAGCAAAACTAAAAATGCTTTGTTTTGAAAGGAAGCTTAAATCTGGCCACACAGTTTCGATTTGTTAAGAGTTGTCCTTTATGTTCAAAGTCCAAAGACGTGTGGGATAGGTTGGTCATGCTAAATTGACCCTACTCTCAGGATTAGGGGGTAAATATGCAGCATTACAGGGATAGGGCCTGTGTACGATTGTGGTTGGTGCAGACTCGATGGGCTGATTGGCCTCTTGCTGCACTGTAGGGATTCTATGTTGACAACAAATCAGCTAAAGTAGAGAATGTTACATGGATTGTTTCTGTTCCCTTTCTCAGGAGGTTTATCGGAATTCCATGCCAGCCTCCAGCTTCCAACAGCAGAAGCTGCGAGTCTGTGAGGTGTGCTCAGCATACTTGGGCCTTCATGACAATGATAGACGCCTCGCAGACCACTTTGGTGGCAAGCTTCACCTCGGATTCATTGAAATTAGAGAGAAACTAGAAGAGTTACAGGTGAGAATTTTGCCATTCCCAAAACCTTGGGAAATGGAAACTAGTTATATCTTGCTTTTTGGAAATTCACTCCAGCTTTCTTTACATTCAGCAGCTTGGTCTGTAATCCTTCTGCCATGTATTAAGATATATTAAGCAGTGCCACCTACTTAATAGGGAGGAGGTTGCTAAACATAGAAAATAGGTGCAGGAGTAAGCTATTCAGCCCTTCGAACCTGCACCACTCAATATGATCACGGTTGATCATTCACCTTCAATATCCCATTCCCGCTTTCTTTCCATACCTCTTATCCCTTTAGCCACAAGGGCCACGTCCAGTTCCCTCTTGAACATATCTAACAAACTGGTCTCAACAGCTTTCCTTGGTAGACAATTCCACAGGTCCATAACTCCAAGTGAAGAAGTTCTTCCTCATCTCAGTCCTGAAAGGGCTTGCCCCTTATTCTTAGACTATGACTCCTGCACTTCCCCAAAATCGGGAACATACTTCCCACATTTAGCCCGGCCAGTCCCATCAGGATTTTATATGTTTCTGTGAGACCCCCTCTCGTTCTTCTGAATCCCAGTAAGTACAAACCCAATTGATGCAATCTCTCTTCATATGTCAGTCCTGCCATTCCAACTGGTACAATCTTGGCTGCTCAATAAAAAACAGAGATTTTAAAATTTTAAAGATATTGAGATATGTATACAAAGGATATTGGCATATGTTCCATTTAAAAACAGACAGTAGATCTTAGCAAATGTAACGAAATTAGGTAATGTGCATAGCAGTTTGCCAACATGCCTTTGCTCTGAAAGAAGTATGTGCACCTCAGGGTGCCATGTTGTGTATTGAAAGAAACTGATCTCTGCAGTTTCAGTTAATGTCAAGTTTGAATTTTAATATGTTGTACCTGAACAAATTTTGAGTAAAATATTTTTTTAGAAAAAAACAGATCTGTCTTAGGAGGAATATCTAAAACAGGCTGCAGTCATCAAATATTGAAACTCTAGGGTAGAATAGTGGGAGGACACAAGACTTCATATTATCAGTTCCTGGTGGGATTCCTCCAGTCCCACCTTCTCTTGACAATTTCTGCTTTGCACCATTATTTCAAATTCTTTTGCTGGAGTTGGTGTGGAATTGTGAAGGACAGGGCGTGTCTGACTAATTGACTTGAACCTTTTTCAAGAGAGTGCTAACATGCTGTATGTGAGAGGCAGTCTGTGAATGTTCTTCATATGGATATACAGAAGATATTCAATAAGGTTCCACATAGGAGATTATTTAAAAAAAACTAATAACAAATGAGAAAACTGAAGTGACCTTGTCTCATCGTTTGATAATTGGTCATGAAGGAGCCAGAGTAGGGATGAAGGAAATGTACTCTGGTAGGTTGTGATAAGTGTTCCCAAGGCACCTGTATTGGAGCCTCAGCCTTTCTTCTTCTGTTTCCAAGAATGACAGAAAAGCAAAGAAATTTGGATGTCCTGACTGAAGCTCTGTACAACATTATCTTTGGTTAATCCAATTTTAGAACATTTGTTTTGTATTTTGGGTGCCTTTCTTTAAGAAGGATGTCAAGGATGTGCGGGTTGCAGAATGGAAGGTGACATCAAGGGTGAATGAAACTGATGTTCTTTTCATTAGAACAAAGATAATTGATGATATGATATGAAGGTATTCCAAATTGAGGTTTTGTGGAGGTAAATTGTTTTAAAAAAAGCTATCACTTGCTGGAAGGAACCCTTGGTTCAGTTGTGTTTGATTGGGAGAGGTGCCATGAAGTTTGGAAGCATTTTGGGTTGCTATTTGTCAAAACTGAGGAAGAAACCCTGGAGTTCAGAGAGACATTGCTAGGATAGCTTGGAAGGCATAGCTCAAGCTTCTTGAAAAGTATTTGCAGTGGCCAATGTACAAGTTCTATGAAGAGTACAGTGTTCAGTGCTTCCAAGCCATTGAAAGGGGGAGGACAGGTGGGGTGGAGGTTGGTGTTAGACCTCTACTTTTCCCAACAAATCTTAGGGAGTTGATGAGTCTAAACAACTTTTGAAATATTTTTCATCCAATAGATATGAAGGCATTTAAGAGAGTGCAGAAAATATTCATGATAGTAGTCCCAGGGTGAGGATCTTTAACCATTTGCAAGGCACTAGTTAGAAGTGTGATGGAATGTTCTCCACTTGTCTGGATGAGTGCGGCTCCAACAACACTCAAAGAAGCATGACACTGTACAAGACAAAGCAGCCTGCTTGATTGGTAGGTACCACATCTACTCCCTCCACCACCAATGTTCAATAACAGCTACAAGATGCACTGCAGTAATTCACCAAAGATCCTTAAATAAACTTCAGAGAGGTAAATCTTGGGCAGCTTCCAACAACAGCCACACAGAGAACAAAAACTCCTCGAGAGAGGGAGAAAGCACTGTTGCTTCTCTCCACTGTGAGTTACTACTGAAAAGCGAGACTAAAAATTGGGCTTTTATGTGGAGTGTAGTTGACCTTAGCCACATGATGTGCTCTGTCAGTCACCCCAACAAAGCTCCACTGTGCAATCTTAAGGGATCATTAAAACCACAGAAAACTGCATTAGTCCAGATTAAAATCAACATGCAATCAATTATACTGCCTCAGCAACAATAAAGGACATCGGCTACAGACAACGTGGTGCCAACAAGTTGCCAAGGACTGCAGAAATATCCTGCAATGAAACATAAGAAATAGGAGCAGGAGTAGGCCATCTAGCCCTTCGAGCCTGCCCAGCCATTCAATAGGATCATGGCTGATTGAAGTGGATCAGTTCCATTTTCCCGCTTTCTCCCCATAACCCTTGTTTATCAGAAATCTATCAGTCAATCTATCAGAAGTCTATCAGAAAAACGATTAAAATACATTTCTTAAAGGCACAGTATTGTTACAAATAACCTAACAAGCAACTGCATTTAAGGGTAATTAAGGATGGGCAACAAATGCAGGCCTTGTGAGCAACATCCGTATCCCATGAAAGAAAAAAAAAATGGTTAGGTCTGGAGTGCACTGCTTGAGAGTGTGGTATGGGCAAGGTCAATCAAAGCATTCAAGGAGTAATTGGATTATTTGAAAGGAATCACGGAGAGAACACTTGGAATGACACTAGGTAAATTTCCCCAGTTGTGAACCAGCACAGCCCTTCTCCACCTGTGTTGTCACATTCCATAGAACCCCTACATAGAA
Organism: Prionace glauca; assembly: GCA_037974335.1. Taxonomy (NCBI): domain Eukaryota; kingdom Metazoa; phylum Chordata; class Chondrichthyes; order Carcharhiniformes; family Carcharhinidae; genus Prionace; species Prionace glauca. Next base: position 1,468,166 of record CM075754.1, on the reverse strand, counting down.
CCCCTACAGTGCAGAAACAGGCCCTTCGGCCCATCAAGTCTGCACCGAACACAATCCCACCCAGACCCTATCCCCATATCCCTACACATTTTACCTGCTAATCCCTCTAACCTACACATCCCAGGATACTAAGGGGCAATTTTAGCATAGCCAATGAACCTAACCTGCACATCTTTGGACTGTGGGAGGAAACCGGAGCACCCGGAGAAAACCCACGCAGACACGAGGAGAATGTGCAAACTCCGCACAGGCAGTGACCCGAGCCGGGAATCGAACCCAGGACCCTGGAGCTGTGAAGCAGCAGTGCTAACCACTGTGCTACCGTTCCGCCCAAAGTCATTCAGTGACTTGTCTGTCTGTACACCCAGATCCCTCTGCCTATCAATACTTTTAAACGTTCTGCCATTTACTGTATATTGCCCATCTCTATTAGACCTTCCAAAATGTATTACGTCACATTTGTACTCCATCTGCCATCTCTCTGCCCAAGTCTCCAACTGATCTATATCCTACTATATCCTCTGACGGCCCTCATCGCTATCCGCAATTCCACCAACCTTTGTGTTATCTGTAAACTTAGTTAATAAGCTCCATGGACTTTAGCAAGACCTTTGACAAGGAACCATATAGTAGGTTGTTACATAGAACATGGAACATTACAGCGCAGAACAGGCCCTTCGGCCCACGATGTTGCGCCGACCAGTTACAAAAACAATGACCCACTAACCTAAACCAAACCCTTTTTGTCCATAAACCTATCCACGGATCTCTTAAATGCCCCCAAACTAGGTGCATTTACAACTGCAGCAGGCAGGGCATTCCAATCCCTCACCACCCTCTGGGTAAAGAACCTACCCCTGACATCCGTCCTATAACTACCACCCCTTAATTTAAAGCCATGCCCCCTCGTGCTAGATTTCTCCATCAGAGGAAAAAGGCTATTACTATCCACCCTATCTAAACCTCTAATCATCTTATATGTTTCAATAAGATCCCCTCTTAGCCGCCTTCTTTCCAGCGAAAACAACCCCAAATCCCTCAGCCTCTCCTCATAGGACCTCCCCTTCATATCAGGCAACATCCTGGTAAACCTCCTCTGCACCTTCTCCAAAGCCTCCACATCCTTCCTGTAATGTGGGGACCAGAACTGCACACAGTACTCCAAGTGCGGCCGCACCACAGTTGTGTACAGTTGCAACATGACGCTGCGACTCCTAAATTCAATCCCCCTACCAATAAACGCCAAGACACCGTATGCCTTCTTAACAACCTTATCTACTTGACTCCCAACTTTCAGGGATCTATGTACACATACATCTAGATCCCTCTGCTCATCCACACTATTCAAAGTCCTCCCGTTAGTCCTATACTCAACACATCTGTTATTCCTACCAAAGTGAATTACCTCACACTTCTCCGCATTAAACTCCACCCGCCACCTCTCGGCCCAGCTCTGCAACCTGTCTAAGTCTTCCTGCAAACTATGACACCCTTCATCACTATCTACCAAACCTCCGACTTTGGTGTCATCAGCAAATTTACTAATCCACCCAACTATACCCTCATCCAGATCATTAATAAAAATTACAAACAGCAGTGGCCCCAAATCAGATCCCTGAGGGACACCACTCGTAACCGAACTCCATGATAAATATTTACCATCAACCACCACCCTCTGCCTCCTATCCGCTAGCCAATTCCTGATCCAATTCCCTAGATCACCCCCAATCCCATACATCTGCATTTTCTGCAGAAGCCTACCATGGTGAACCTTATCAAACGCCTTACTAAAATCCATATACACCACGTCCACTGCCTTACCCCCATCCACCTCTTTGGTCACTTTCTCAAAAAACTCAATAAGGTTAGTAAGGCACGACCTACCCGCCACAATACCATGCTGACTATCTCCAATCAATTCATTACTCTCCAAATAACTATAAATCCTGTCCCGAATAATTTTTTCTAAAACCTTGCCCACAACAGGTTAAATCTCTCAGAATCCATGGTGTGATAGCTAAATGGATGCAAAAGTGGCTTGGTGAAAGAAGACATCAAGATTGATGGCATAATGGACAGTGAGGAAGGTTATTTAGGATTGCAACGGGATCTTGATCGATTGGGTCAGTGGGCTGACGAATGGCAGATGGAGTTTAATTTGGATAAATGTGAAGTGGTAGATTGAACCAGGTCGGGACTTACTCAGGTAATGGTAGGGCATTGGGGAGAGTTATAGAACAGTGATCTAGGGGTACGTGTTCATAGCTTCTTGCAAGTGAACCACAGATGGACAGAGTGGTGAAGAAGGCATTCGGCATGTGTGGTTTCATCGATCAGAACATTGAATACAGGAGTTAGGATGTTGGGATTTGTTGAAGTTGTACAAGACATTGGTAAGGCCACACCTGGAGTAATGTGTATAGTTCTGGTCACCCTATTATAGAAAGGATATTATTAAACTAGAAAGAGTGCAGAAAAGATTTACTAGGATGCTACCAGGACTTGGTGGTTTGTGTTATAAGGAGAGGCTGGATAGACTGGAACTTTTTTTCCCTAGAGTGTAGGAGGCTGAGGAGGTGACCTTATAGAACATAAGAACATAAGAAATAGGAGCAGGAGTAGGCCATCTAGCCCTTCGAGCCTGCCCCGCCATTCAATAAGATCATGGCTAATCTGTCGTGGCTCAGTTCCACGTTCCCGCCCTCTCCCCATAACCCTTAATCCCTTGTCTTATCAAAAACCCATCAACCCGCTTCTTAAAAATATTTAGCGAGGCAGCCTCCACCACTTCAACGGGCAAAGAATTCCAGAGATTCACCACCCTTTGAGTGAAGAAGTTCCTCCTCAACTCTGTTCTAAACCGCCCCCCCCTTTATCTTGAGGCTGTGCCCCCTAGTCCTACTGTCTTTTTTGAGCGGGAAGAGTCTCTCCACCTCTATCCTATCCATCCCATTCATCATCTTATACGTCTCAATGAGATCTCCCCTCATTCTTCTAAACTCTAACGAGTACAAGCCTAGTTTATTCAGCCTCTCCTCATAGCTCAATCCCCTCAACTCTGGTATCAGCCTAGTAAACCTCCTCTGCACTCCCTCCAGGGCCAAAATATCCTTGCGCAGGTGCGGTGCCCAAAACTGCACACAGTACTCCAGCTGCGGCCTCACCAATGCCCTATACAGCTGCAGCAAGACCTCCCTACTTTTATATTCAATCCCCCTCGCTATGAAGGCCAGCATCCCATTCGCCTTCCTGACCACCTGCTGCACCTGCAAGCTGGGTTTTTGCGACTCATGCACAAGGACCCCGAGGTCCCTCTGCACCGTCGCCTGCTGCAGTTTTTCGCCACGTAAGTAATAGTCGTTCCTACCATTCCTCCTACCAAAGTGGACCACCTCACACTTGCCAACATTAAATTCCATTTGCCATTTCCTGGCCCATTCGCCCAGCCTATCTAGATCCTTCTGCAGACTCTCCACACCCTCCGCACAATTTGCCTTTCCCCCAATCTTGGTGTCATCAGCAAATTTTGACACCCTGCACTCGGTTCCCTCCTCCAGATCATCTATATAAATGGTAAATAGCTGAGGCCCCAGCACCGATCCCTGGGGCACCCCAGTAGTCACCAACCGCCAATCCGAATAGCACCCATTGACACCCATTGAGGTCTAAAAAATTAAAAGGGGCATAGATCAGCTAGGTATCAAGATCTTTTTCCAATGGTAGGGGAGCCTAAAACTAGAAGGCATACATTTAAGATGAGAGGGGAGAGTTACAAAAGAGTCCAGAGGGGGAATGTTTTCACAGACAGGGTAGTAGTAGTTGTTCTACTACTATCTTGAACAAGCTGCCAGAGGTAGTACTAGAAGCGGGTACAATTGTCTTTAAAAAAAAACGTTTAAACAGTTACATGAGTGAGATGGGTATAGAAGGGTATGGGCCAAACATGGTTAGTTGGGACTAGTCTAGGGGCTTAAAAAAAAAGACGGCATGGACATGTTGGGCCAAAAGGCCTGTTCCAATGCTGTAAAACTGATTCTGTAATCAATTTTCCTCCAAATCTTGTATGTAACAGCAAAGGTCCCAACACTGATCCCTGAGGAATGTCACTTATTGTGATAAGTGGCCCTCCATTCAGAAAAGCATCCTTCCACTGCTACCCTCTTGTCTTTGACCGAAACTATGACATCTTTTCCGGAGTCTTCAGCGTGTCATTGATGAAGACGAACATCTTGCCAAGGCTATCCCCACACCCCCACGTCTTACCCTCAACATAAGAATATAAGAAATAGGAGCAGGAGTAGGCCATCTAGCCCTTCGAGCCTGCCCCGCCATTCAATAAGATCATGGCTAATCTGTCGTGGCTCAGTTCCACATTCCCACGCTCTCCCCATAACCCTTAATCCCCTGGCTTATCAAAAACCCATCAGCCCGCATCTTAAAAATATTTAGCGAGGCAGCCTCCACCACTTCAACGGGCAGAGAATTCCAGAGATTGACCACCCTTTGAGTGAAGAAGTTTCTCCTCAACTCCGTTCTAAACCGCTCCCTCCCCCTTTATCTTGAGGCTGTGCCCCCTAATCCTACTGTCCTTTTTGAGTGGGAAGAGTCTTTCCACCTCTATCCTATCCATCCCATTCATCATCATATATGTCTCAATGAGATCTTCCCCTCGTTCTTCTAAACTCTAACGAGTACAAGCCTAGTTTATCAGCCTCTCCTCATAGTTCAACCCCCTCAACTCTGGTATCAGCCTAGTAAACCTCCTTTACACTCCCTCCAAAGCCAAAATATCCTTGCGTGAGTGCGGCAGCCAAAACTGCACACTACTCCAGCTGCGGCCTCATCAGTGCCCTATACAGCTGCAGCAAGACCTCCCTACTTTTGTATTCAATCCCCCTCGCTATGAAGGCCAGCATCCCATTCGCCTTCCTGACCACCTGCTGCACCTGCAGGCTGGGTTTTTGTGACTCATGCACAAGGACCCCCAGGTCCCTCTGCACCATCGCCTGCTGCAGTTTTTCGCCACGTAAGTAATAGTCCTTCCTACCATTATTCCTACCAAAGTGGACCACCTCGCACTTGCCAACTTTAAATTCCATTTGCCATTTCCTGGCCCATTCGCCCAGCCTATCTAGATCCTACTGCAGACTCTCCACACCCTCCGCGCAATTTGCCGTTCCACCAATCTTGGTGTCATCAGCAAATTTCGACACCATACACTTGGTTCCCTCCTCCAGATTATCTATATAAATGGTAAATAGCTGAGGCCGCAGCACCGACCCCGGGGCACTCCACTCGTCACCAACCGCCAATCCGAATAGCACCCATTAACCCCCACTCTCTGCCCCCTGTTTGACAACCAATCCTCTATCCACGCTAACACCCTACCCCAACTCCATGCCCCCTTACCTTCTGCAATAACCTCTTGTGAGGTACCTTGTCAAACGCCTTCTGAAAATCAAGAAAGACCACATCCACCGGCTCTCCTCTATCCACCGCCCTAGACACATCTTCATAGAACTCCAATAAATTTGTCAGACATGACTTCCCCTTAACGAAACCGTGCTGCATCTGCTCTATCAAGCAATTCCCCTCAAGATGCCTCGCTATTTCCTCCTTAATGACGGTTTCTAACATTTTACCTACCACAGACATTAAACTAACCGGCCTATAATTCCCTGTCCTTTGCCTGCCACCCTTCTTAAACAACAGCGTAACATTAGCCGTTTTCCAATCTTCCAGCACTTCCCCGGAATCCAGCGACATCTGGAAAATAACCACCAAGGCATCCACTATCACCTCCGCCATTTCTTTCAGAACCCTCGGATACATTCCATCCAGTCCTGGGGACTTGTCCACAATCAGTCCCTCCAGTCTGTCGAGCACGCCTCTCTAGTAACAGTAATGTCAATGAGACCCTCCAGTCCTAACACCTTTCCATCGCTAACACCTGGCAAATTATCCACGTCCTCCTCCGTGAAGACCAAAACAAAAAAGTTATTCAGGGCCTCAGCCATTTCCCCATCCCCTACCACTAAGTCCCCCCTCTCATCCTCTAAGGGTCCACTGTTCACCCTAGCTAGCCTCTTCCTTTTTATATATTTATAAAAACAAACTACTGCACAACTTCAAACAGACCATTGTCCACAGCAAACTACCCAGCCGTCAGGAGAACAGTGCCAACAGCACCACACAAACCACAGCAACCTCTGTAAGACATGCTGGAGCATCGACACGGGCACCATCATCTCACCTGAGAACACCATCCATCAGGTAGACGGTACATACCTGGTATGTTGGCCAAGTCGGCTAATGTTGTCTGCCTGATATGCTGCGGATATGCCTCAAGGCATGGTCCGTTGGAGAGACAATGCAGACACTACGGATGAATGAACACAGCTCACCAGTCAACAGTGTTCTCTTCCTGTTGGGGAACACTTCAGCAGTCACGGGCATTCAGCCTCTGATCTTCGGGTAAACGTTCTCCAAGGCAGCCTTCATGACACACGACAGCGCAGAGTCACTGAGCAGAGACTAATAGCCAAGTTCGCACACATGAGGACAGCCTCACCCAGGATCTTGGGTTCATGTCACACTATCTGTAACCCCCATGACTTGCCTGGGCTTGCAAAATCTCATTAACTGTCCTGGTTGGAGACACTAATCGTGGATTAGTAAATTTGCTGATGACACCAAAGTCGGAGGAGTGGTAGATAGTGAGGAAGGGTGTCATAGTTTGCAGGAAGACTTAGACAGGTTGCAGAGCTGGGCCGAGAAGTGGCGGATGGAGTTTAATGCGGAGAAGTGTGAGGTAATTCACTTTGGTAGGAATATGCCTTGAGGCAAATCCGCAGCATATCAGGCAGACAACATTAGCCGACTTGGCCAACATACCAGGTATGTAACCGTCTACCTGATGGATGGTGTTCTCAGGTGAGATGATGGTGCCCGTGTCGATGCTCCAGCATGTCTTACAGAGGTTGAGTATAAGGCTAACGGGAGGACTTTGAATAGTGTAGATGAGCAGAGGGATCTAGGTGTATGTGTACATAGATCCCTGAAAGTTGGGAATCAAATAGATAAGGTTGTTAAGAAGGCATACAGTGTCTTGGCGTTTATTGGTAGGGGGATTGAATTTAGGAGTCGCAGCGTTATGTTGCAACTGTACACAACTCTGGTGCGGCCGCACTTGGAGTACTGTGTGCAGTTCTGGTCCCCACATTACAGGAAGGATGTGGAGGCTTTGGAGAGGGTGCAGAGGAGGTTTACCAGGATGTTGCCTGGTATGGAGGGGAGGTCCTATGAGGAGAGGCTGAGGGATTTGGGGTTGTTTTTGCTGGAAAGAAGGCGGCTAAGAGGGAATCTTATTGAAACATATAAGATGATTAGAGGTTTAGATAGGGTGGATAGTGATAGCCTTTTTCCTCTGATGGAGAAATCAAAAATGAGGGGGCATGGTTTTAAATTAAGAGGAGGTAGTTCTAGGACGATGTCAAGGGTAGGTTCTTTACCCAGAGGGTGGTGAGGGATTGGAATGCCCTGCCTGCTGCAGTTGTAAATGTGCCTAATTTGGGGGCGTTTAAGAGATCCGTGGATAGATTTATGGACGAAAAGGGTTTGGTTTAGGTTAGAGAGTCATTGTTTTGTAACTGGTCGGCGCAACGTCGTGGGCCGAAGGGCCTGTTCTGCACTGTAGTGTTCTATGTTCTTTGTTCTAATACACATCTCTTTAACCTGTGCTTAACCCTCCCTCCGTTCACATAGTACCTTTGAGACTTGATTACCTGTAAAGGGGTGGTGAATGTGTGGAATCAGCTGCCGGCAGTGGTGGATGGAGGCAGGTTCGATAGGGTCTTTTGAGAGACTTTTGGATAAGTACGTGGGACGATGAGGATGTGTCTAGGGCAGTGGATAGAGGAGAGCCGGTGGATGTGGTCTTTCTGGATTTTCAGAAGGCGTTTGACAAGGTACCTCACAAGAGGTTATTGCAGAAGGTCAGGGGACATGGAGTTGGGGGTAGGTGTTAGCATGGATAGAGGATTGGTTGTCAAATAGGAGGCAGAGAGTGGGGGTCAGTGGATGCTATTCGGATTGGCGGTTGGTGACTAGTGGGGTGCCCCAGGGGTCGGTGCTGGGGCCTCAGCTATTTACCATTTATATAGATGATCTGGAGGAGGGAACCGAGTGCAGGGTGTCGAAATTTGCTGATGACAGCAAGATTGGGGGAAAGGCAAATTGTGCGGAGGGTGTGGAGAGTCTGCAGAAGGATCTAGATAGGCTGGGCGAATGGGCCGGTAAATGGCAAATGGAATTTAATGTTGGCAAGTGTGAGGTGGTCCACTTTGGTAGGAGGAATGGTAGGAAGGACTATTACTTACGGGGCAAAAAACTGCAGCAGGCGACGATGCAGAGGGACCTCAGGGTCCTTGTGCATGAGTCGCAAAAAACCAGCTTGCAGGTGCAGCAGGTGGTCAGGAAGGCGAATGGGATGCTGGCCTTCATAGCGAGGGGGATTGAATATAAAAGTAGGGAGGTCTTGCTACAGCTGTATAGCATTGGTGAGGCCGCAGCTGGAGTACTGTGTGCAGTTTTGGGCGCCGCACCTGCGCAAGGATATTTTGGCCCTGGAGGGAGTGCAGAGGAGGTTTACTAGGCTGATACTGGAGCTGAGGGGGTTGAGCTATGAGGAGAGGCTGAATAAACTAGGCTTGTACTCATTAGAGTTTGAGGGGGATGAGGGGAGATCTCATTGAGACGTATAAGATGATGAATGGGATGGATAGGATAGAGGTGGAGAGACTCTTCCCGCTCAAAAAAGACAGTAGGACTAGGGGGCACAGCCTCAAGATAAAGGGGGGGGCGGTTTAGAACAGAGTTGAGGAGGAACTTCTTCACTCAAAGGGTGGTGAATCTCTGGAATTCTCTGCCCGTTGAAGTGGTGGAGGCTGCCTCGCTAAATATTTTTAAGAAACGGGTTGATGGGTTTTTGATAAGAGAAGGGATTAAGGGTTATGGGGAGAGGGCGGGAAGGTGGAGCTGAGTCACGACAGATCAGCCATGATCTTATTGAATGGCGGGGCAGGCTCGAAGGGCCAGATGGCCTACTCCTGCTCCTATTTCTTATGTTCTTATGTTCTTATTACTTAGAGGGCTATAGGTAAGCCGAGTAGGCAGGGACATGTTCGGTGCAACTTGTAGGCCGAAGGACTTGTTTGGGCTGTAGTTTTTCTGTGTTCTAAAGACTCGCATTCCAACCATTATCTTGTAAATAGGGTTTGTGTCTTTATATGCGCTGTTTGTGAACACTACTCCCACTTACCTGATGAAGAAGCAGTGCTCCGAAAGCTATGGCTTTTGCTACCAAATAAACCTGTTGGACTTTAACCTGGTGTTATGAGACTACTTACTCTCTTTGACCGAGCAGTTCTGTATCTATCTTGCCATCTCAAATCTGATCCTGTGTGACTTTACTTTCTGCACCAGTCTGCCATGAGGTAGACTTGTCAAAGGCTTTACTGGAATCCATGTAGCCAGATCCATTGCCCTACCCTCATCGATCATCTGCATCACTTCCTCGAAAAACTCAATAAATTTAGTGAGACATGACCTCTCCTTCCCAAGGACCTCGGGGTCCTTGTGCATGAGTCGCAAAAACCCAGCCTGCAGGTGCAGCAGGTGGTCAGGAAGGCGAATGGGATGCTGGCCTTCATAGCGAGGGGGATTGAATATAAAAGTAGGGAGGTCTTGCTGCAGCTGTATAGGGCACTGGTGAGGCCACAGCTGGAGTACTGTGTGCAGTTTTGGTCGCCACACTTACGCAAGGATATTTTGGCCTTGGAGGGAGTGCAGAGGAGGTTTACTAGGCTGATACCGGAGTTGAGGGGGTTGAACTATGAGGAGAGGCTGAATAAACTAGGCTTGTACTCGTTAGAGTTTAGAAGAACGAGGGGAGATCTCATTGAGACATATAAGATGATGAATGGGATGGATAGGATAGAGGTGGAGAGGCTCTTCCTGCTCAGAAAGGACAGTAGGTCTAGAGGGCACAGCCTCAAGATAAAGGGGGGGGGTGCGGTTTAGAACAGAGTTGAGGAGGAACTTCTTCACTCAAAGGGTGGTGAATCTCTGGAATTCTCTGCCCGCTGAAGTGGTGGAGGCTGCCGTGTTAAATATTTCTAAGACGCGGGTTGATAGGTTTTTGATAGGCAAGGGGATTAAGGGTTATGGGGAGAGGGCGGGAATGTGGAACTGAGCCACGACAGATCAGCCATGATCTTATTGAATGGCGGGGCAGGCTTGAGGAGCTAGATGGCCTACTTCTGCTCCTATTTCTTATGTTCTTATATTCTTAAAGCAATGTTGCCTCTCACTAATACGCCCACTTATTTCCAATTGGAAGTAAATTCTGTCTCGAAGAATCCTCTCCAATAATTTCCCTACCACTGATGTAATACTCACCAGCCTGTAATTATCTGGATTCTTCTTGCTACCCTTCTTATACAAAAGAACAACATTGGCTATTGTCCAATTCTCTAGGACCTCCCTGTTGACAGTGAGGATGCAAAGATTTATCTTAAGGCCCCAGCAATTTCCTCCCTTGATTCTTTCTGTATTCTAGGGTGCATCTCATAAGGCCCTGGGGATTTGTCTACCTTAATATTTCTCAAGAACCCCAATACCACCACCTTTTTTGATTTCAACATGACCCAAACTATCTGTACACCCTTCCTCAGACTCGTCATCGGCTAAGTTCTTCATTTGGTAAATACTGATGCAAAGTTCTCATTCAATACCTCACCCATTTCCTCTGGCTCCATGCATAGATTCCCTCCTTGAGTGGGCCAACCCTCTCCCTGGATACTCTCTTGCTCTTTGTATATGTGTAAAAAAAATTGAGGGAAAAGCAGTGGATATAAATGTATGTGATCATGGGATCTGGGATGCGCTGGCTAGATGGATACAGAACTGGTTGGTCGTAGAAGACAGTGAGCAATGGTGGAAGGTGCTTATTAGAATAGAGATCAGTAACTGGTTGCGTTCCACAACGATCAGTGCTGAGACCTTTGTTGTTTGTAATATTTATATAGATGATCTGGAGAAAAATTTAGGTGATCTGATTAGTAAGATGGCCTACTCCTGCTCCTATTTCTTATGTTCTTATATTCTTAAAGCAATGTTGCCTCTCACTAATACGCCCACTTATTTCCAATTGGAAGTAAATTAGCACGAGGGGGCACGATTTTAAATTAAGGGGGGGTAGTTATAGGACAGATGTCAGGGGTAGGTTCTTTACCCAGAGGGTGGTGAGGGACTGGAATGCCCTGCCAGCTGCAGTTGTAAATGCACCTAGTTTGGGGGCGTTTAAAAGATCTGTGGATAGGTTTATGGATGAAAAGGGATTGGTTTAGGCTAGTGGGTCATTGTTTTGTAACTGGTCGGCGCAACATCGTGGGCCGAAGGGCCTGTTCTGCGCTGTAATGTTCTATGTTCTAAGTTTGCGGATAACAGAAAAATTGGTGGAGTTGCAGATAGTGACAAGGATTGTCAAAGCATGCAGCAGGATTATAGATAGATTGCAGACTTGGGCAGAGAAATGACAGATGGAATTTAATCCAGACAAATACAAGGTGATGTATTTTGGAAGATCAGATTCAGATGCGAATTATGCAGTAAATGGCAGACCCCTTAGGAGCATTGACAATACAGAGGAGTCTGGGCATACAAGTCCACGGATCCCTGAAAGTAGCAACACGGGGATAAGGCGGTCCAAAAGGCAAACAGTGTGCTTTCATCAGTTGGGGCATCATGTATAAAAGTTGGCAAATTGTATTGCAACTATATAAAACTTTAGTTCGGCCACATTTGAAATATTGCATGCAGTTCTGGTCGCTACTCTACCAGAAGGACGTGGACGTTTTGGAGAGCAAAGAAGGTTTATTATGATGATGTCTGGTCTGGAGGGTTTTAGGTTTGACAAGACGTTGGATAAACTTGAGTATAGATTGAGTAAACAGTGGTAAGCTATTTCCTATGATAGAAACGCATAGTACGAGGGGCCATGGGTTTAGGGTGAGAGGGGAGAGATATAACACGGATATTAGGGAGGTTTTTCACACAGAGAGTAGTGGGGGTATGGAATGCTCTGCCAAGCAGGGTGGTGGAGGCAGGCATGCTGGAGTTGTTTAAGAGTTACTTAGACAGACACATGAGTGGGTTGGAGATGGGAGGATATAGGAGATTGTTTTAAATAGGGTTCATTAGCATTGGGACGTCCCTGGTAATGTATAAGGATGTAGAATGATACTAATGTTTTTCTCTTTTAATTCACAGGTTTTAAGTCAGTCCGCCTTGTTGTCCAATGAGGGACATACACACGATGGGTCGTACAAGGGCTGCTCTTGGATGTTCGAGAGTAGCCTAGTACTTCATGTCATTAGTGTACGCTTAAACTGGACCAGATGCTGGGCAACACGACAGCTCAGTGACTATCACTGTTTGCTGTGCAGACACATGGATTTGGGTCGGTGTCTGTGGGAGTTTGCGCATTATCCCCGTGCTTGCGTGGGTTTTCTCTGGGTGCTCCGGTTTCCGCCCACACCCCAAAGATGTGCTACTAGGCTGATTGGCAGGAATAAATTGTCCCTAAATCAGATTCAGTCAATGTGGAATGCCATAAGCATAGATAAGGGTCATGGATGGAGGGGGGCTGGTAATGTCAAAATGGCGGCGCGGGCTCATTGGGCCGAAGGGCCTGTTGCCCGGGCTGTTTTTGTTCTTTGTTCTTCTTTGTTTTCACTGGAAAGGCAGAGGCTGAAGGGCAACCTGATAGAAGCCTACAAAATTATGAGAGATATAGACAGGGTGGATAGTCAGTGGCTTTCTCCCAGGGTGGAAGGGTCGATTACAAGATGTTTAAGGTGAGAGGTGTTAAGCTTACAGGGGGGGGGGGGGGGTAATTTATTCACACAGAGGGTGATGGGTGCCTGGAGCACACTGCCAGTGGAGGTGGTGAAAGCTGGCACATTAGCAATGTTCAAGGTGTATCTTAACAGACACATTAACGGAATAGAAACCTTGTATTGGCACAGGCCAATTGTATTGTCCTTTGTTCTCTGTATGTTACGGCACAGTTGATGCACTTTTTAATTAAATCTTTCTGTGATGCTTGCTACCTCAAGAATCAGTGGTGATGGTGTATTCTGAGGCTGAGCTGACACATCCTTACATCTTTGGTCTAACCCATCTGTTCCTTGAATTATTAGGTTACTGAGTACAATCATGTTTTCCTATATCTGCAGAAACTTGTTGCTGAGAAACAGGAGAAAAGGACTCAAGAACGTCTGAAAAGAAGGGAGGAGAGGGAAAAGGAGGAACGAATGAAAAGAAGGTTAGCAGCTCGAGTCACTTAAATGTTAGAGGTGAACAGTAGCGATGTTGGTATTTCTGTGTAAAGAATTGTTGATTTAACTTGTATGTTGATCTGCCTTTGGTTTCTTTTTGACTATATTGAAATATATAGCCTATATATATCTATTACTATATCGTGTATACGATATAAAGTGGGCTATATTACCAACATGACTGTATGGTAACGTGCACTTTTGTTCTCCCTCTTGTACTGCTGTCAGCCAAAATAGCCCAAACAGAATAATTGGTCATGTAACTCATTGCTACCTACATATTGTCTTCCATATTCCCCTACATTACAGTCTTGTTACTTCGAAAGTACTTAATTGGCTGTGAAACAACTTGAGACATTTTGGGGTCATGAAAGGTGTGGTGCAAATAAGTTCCTTAATTTTTGGGCTTCATCCCCACATGATATAAATTAGACATCAACAATCAATTGCTATCTGGAAAACACTCCTCGATGGCAATGAAGGCTATATAATTTTTTTGAATTCCTGATCTAGTATCGGCAATCTAAATGAATAAAATGATGTTTGGAAACTCTATAATCTAAAATCTGATGGAATGTTGGCCTACAATTCAAAAAGGGATTGAATTAGAATAGAGGGGAAGTGGCGCATGGTTGTAGAACTGTGGTTTGACCCTATCTGAAATACTGCCTTTATGCTTGCCTGTACCTTTTGTATTAGCCTTCATGCAGCATTTTTACGGACTTTGTGCAATGGCAATCAGTTATCCCGATTTTTAACTCTACAATTTTGTCAAGAAAGTGTTTAATTCCATGATCCAACTGTTTTGGGAGTATGAATACAAACCACTTGTGAGAATCTGATAAACAAAGCCTAAAGTAATGGCAGTTCATTTAATAAGCTTATAGTTGGAAGTGGGAAACAGTAGCTAGCCCCTTTGAGTTTCTTAGTAGAGAAGTGATGTCTAGTTGTTACGAAGTTGCCTTCGTAAAATGTTGAAATTTTATGTGCGGGTCCCAGATCAAAGAAAGGTTTGAAAGCAATATATTTTTCAGATCAAAAGACAGATTTAAAGTTGGAGCTAATTGGTTTAAAATCTTACCTGGAATATCCCAGATGTGCCATATTGCTGTAGGAATAGGTTATGCAGGGAAGTATCCTTTTTTGTGTTAAACCATATGTCTTTTCACAGAAAATGTCCGTCAACTCTAGAGTAACTTTGAAACGAGTGGAACTTAGAAACAGGCAGAGAGAAAATCTGTTTGAAGCTGTAAAGGAGCTGTGGACCTAGGGCTAGCAGAAAACAAGAATTTATTTTCTGAGTTGGAGTCACTAAGCCAGGGTACTGTGAGGCCCATGCTTATGTCCACAATTGTGAGCTGCTTAGGGAGATTGGAGGGTCACCTAAGCAAATGCTAATGGAAGAGCTCCACAAAATTTCATACCAGGGAGAAAAGCAGGAAGACGGGGATCAGAGTAAATTCCTGAAAGCTGTGGCACACGTTGGTTTTGTCCCAGGCAAAATGAAGGAACCCTCAAGATCATATATTGGGGAACTCCTTGGTTAAAAATAAAAGTAGAATGGGAAGTCTCCAGTTGAGATCTTTTGGCTTAAGAATGTGTTTATGAAATACAGTGTTAAGTTAATAGTACTTGCTTTATTTAACTCTTGTACATTAAATGTTTTTGTTTAAAACGCAAAATATTGTGGTGTAATTCTTTCAGCACATTCTTCTTAATATTGCAGGACCAGGTCTCGTAGTAGGGATCGGAAGAGGTAAGTTTGCTTTAACATTTTAGCAAGTATATTTATATTCCTTTGAAGCAGCTTCAGTCAAAAGTGTTAAATGATGATTGTTTTTTTCCCCCTTGAGATACCCAGCATCATAGGTACCAATTTTCTTCTTTCCAATTGATCATACCCAAGCAACTAAGTACATGCAATACAGCAAGGAATAGAACATTTCAGTTTCAAGGCTGAAGATTTACACATCAATACTAAGTAGCACTCTAGACAGGCTCTTTCAGTTTAATTATGACAGAGATCATGGTCTACATGAAAGATTTCCTGTATGCCCTACCACATAGAACATAGAACATTACAGCACAAACAGGCCCTTCGGCCCTCGAGTTGCGCCGATCGCATCAACCCCACCAATCTATAGACCTATCTATAACCCCCAATCCCATTAAACCCCATATACTCATCCAGAAGTCTTTTAAAAGACCCCAGCGAGTTCGCCTCCACCACCGACGACGGCAGCCGATTCCAATCACTCACCACCCTCTGAGTGAAAAACTCACCCCTAACATCACCTCTGTACTTCCCTCCCCGCACCTTAAATCTGTGTCCTCTCGTAGCGACCATTTCAACCCGGGGAAATAGCCTCTGAGAGTCCACCCTATCTATTCCTCTCAACATTTTATAAACTTCTATCAGGTCGCCTCTCAACCTTCGCCTCTCCAGGGAAAAGAGTCCCAGCTCCCTCAACCTATCTTCATAAGGCATGCCTCCCAGTCCAGGCAACATCCTTGTAAATCTCCTCTGCACCCTTTCAATAGCTTCTACGTCTTTCCTATAGTGAGGCGACCAGAACTGCGCACAGTACTCCAAATGAGGCCTGACGAGGGTCCTGTAAAGTTGCAGCATTACCTCCCGACTCCTAAACTCAATCCCTCGATTAATGAAGGCCAGTACACCATACGCCTTCTTGACCACCTCCTCCACCTGCGAGGCCGATTTAAGAGTCCTGTGAACCCGGACCCCGAGATCCTTCTGCTCTTCAACGCTACTAAGACCCCTGCCCTTAATAGTGTACTCGTTCATCCCGTTGGTTCTGCCGAAATGGACTACTACACATTTATCCGCGTTGAAGTCCATCTGCCACTTCTCCGCCCATTCCTGCATCCTATCTATGTCCTGCTGCAACTTTTGACATCCTTCCAGACCATCCACAACACCGCCGACCTTCGTGTCATCAGCGAACTTGCTAACCCATCCCTCCACTTCCTCATCCAGGTCATTTATGAAAATGACAAACAACAAGGGTCCCAGAACAGATCCCTGGGGCACCCCACTGGTGACTGACCTCCATTCCGAAAAAGACCCATCCACAACCACTCTCTGCCTTCTGCAGGCAAGCCAGTTCTGGATCCACAAGGCCAAAGGCCCTTGGATCCCATGCCCTCTCACCTTCTCAAGAAGTCTTGCATGGGGGACCTTATCAAAAGCCTTGCTGAAGTCCATGTACACTACGTCCACGGCACTTCCTTCGTCAATGTGTTCAGTCACATTATCGAAGAACTCAACTAGGCTCGTAAGGCACGACCTGCCCTTGACAAAGGGCAGGCATTTCGAACTTGAGTTCAGCAGCAGTAGATGACAGAGGTAATCAGTAGAGCCATTGAGGCAATACTTTCTCACCTGTAACCAATTTGCAAACTTTATGCTCAGATTCTCCCAAAGTTCTCAACACTAATACAAACATGATCATGAGCTGAATGTTAGAGGTGATGACTAACTACTGATTAAATGATAGAATCTGTACAGTGCAGAAGGAGGCCATTTGGCCTGCACTGGTGACAATCGCACCCAGGCCCTATCCTCATAACCCCACATATTTACCCTGCTAATCCCCTTGACACTAAGGGGAAATTTAGCAGAACCAATCCATCCAACCTGCACATCTTTGGAGTGTGGGAGGAAACCGGAGCATCCAGAGAAAACCCACACAGACACCAGGAGAACGTGCAGACTTCACAGACAGTGACCCAAGGCTGGAATTGAACCCAGATCTGTGATACTGTGAGGCAGCAGTGCTAACCACTGTGCTACCGTGCTGCCATCAAGGCAAGAACAGGGGTCAGAAGTGAGTAGTTGCTTGTTCTCAGGCACGTGTTTGCGGTTCTTAAGAGAATAACTGAGGACAATTGTTTTTCAGATCACGATCAAGGGAACGCCGTCGGCATCGATCCAGGTCTGCATCCCATGACCGACGCAAACGTTCCCGCTCTAGGTCTCGGGACCGACGCCGCCGGCACAAGTCTCGGTCTGGAAGCAGAAGCAGAAGCCGCAGTCACCACCGCAGCAGGCATAGCTCAAGGGACAGAGAGCGAGAGAGAGATCGAAGCAGAGAGAAAAGTTCCAAAAGAAAGTATGTAGCTTAATGTTAAAGGTTACTTTGTCAGTATGTCTGAGATCAAATCAATTCAATAGAAATCTGACATCAGCATCTTGTGTATGAAATATGCCTGTTGCAGTTAAACAGTCAAAGCAGAAAACCTATCGTTCTTCTCTATTTCTGAAGTTAGTGTTTTAACCATGTTAAATGTCAATTCCACGTGAAAGCAATGTTTTCTAAAAGCCTTCAGTTTTATCCACCTGTAACATTCCATTCCTTTTGTTTTAAACTGTTCCTGGTTTCTAATTTTTAACTGATCATTTGCATGAACTTTTAAGTTTGGATACGAATGTAAGATTAAAAATGCATTTCCAGAACCAAATATCATGTTATTACTTCCGCATGTTTTGGAGTCACTCTTTGATTTTCCCTCTGTTTTCATGTAAATCTTTTATTTGGACCTACTTCTGTTTTGTTTCTTTGACAGTTCACCAAATTGTGTATATATCGTCTGAAGTAACATTCTTCTCTCTTGGGCAATCCAATGCGTTATGCCTTGTCAATTCAGAGTGCCTTTCTTTACTTTTCCTAACCATTCAAATTGCTTAGGGGGATCCTAACTGTATTGATAGAATTGAATTACCTTGAACAGGACAGTCAATAGCATAGGTAATCTTACTGCTTGTCCAACTGGGACTACCTGAATTTTAGACATTGCTTTCCATGTCAGAAGCAAGTAGAATGAATCACAGTCCTGCATTGCCAGATGTAGCCTCCCCAAGATTCCACCCATGACCTTAGCAAACTGTCAGTGTCGGGCAGCAGCCTTGATTATGATGGATTTGTATTGGGAATTGAACATAAGAACATAAGAGCATAAGAAATAGGAGCAGGACAAAGAACAACAACACAGCACGGGAAACAGGCCCTTCGGCCCAACGAGCCCGCGCCGCCTTCCCATTGTCAGTGACCTATTCATGATTTTAGTCTATGCCTAATGTGTGAGGATCAGGGAGGTCCAATATAGGGACAATTTGTTACCCAATCAATCGGCCTAAAAGCACATTTTTGGGATGTGGGAGGAAACTGGAGCACCCGGAGGAAACCCACGCAACCACGGGGAGAACGTGCAAACTCCCACGGACACAGGCCCAAATCCATGTGTCCACATAGCAACAGAGATAGTCTCTGAGCTATCTATGTTGCCCTCGAGATGGTCCAGTTTAAGCACACCAACGACATGAAGCAGTAGGCAACTCCCGAAGCAACATCCAAGAGCAGCCCACCACAACCTGCCGCACTCATGCCCCTTGCTGGACTTAAATGCCTGTGGAGACAAAAATTCATTATTAAAAAGACTCTACATCCCTGAGGCTAAAACTAAATCCCAAGCCTACAATGTTTATAAGGCCTGCTATATCCCCTATGTAGACTGCTCATGTGGCTGTCCAAGTGACTCTTAAACAACCCTAGCGTGCCTGTTTCCACCACCTTCCTCGGCAGTGCATTCCACATCCCCACTACCCTTTGTGTGAAAAACTGCCCTCTAATATTAGTCTTATACCTAGCCCCCCTCACCCTAAGCCCATGACCCCTCGTTCTATCCATTTCTAATAGCAGGAAAAGCTTACCACCATTTACTCTATCTATCCCCTTCATAATCTTATAAACCTCTATTAGATCCCCCCTCAGCCGACGTCTCTCAAGGGAAAACAGCCCAAGTGCGTTCAATCTTTCCTCGTAAGACAGCCCTTCCATACCAGGCAACATCCTGGTAAATCTCCTCTGCACTCTCTCCAGGATCTCTACATCCTTCCGGTAGTACGGCGACCAGAACTGGACGCAGTACGGTACTGGGCGGCACGGTAGCGCAGTGGAGGGCGGCACAGTAGCACAGTGGTTAGCACTGCTGCTTCACAGCTCCAGGGTCCTGGGTTCGATTCCCGGCTCGGGTCACTGCCTGTGTGGAGTTTGCACATTCTCCTCGTGTCTGTGTGGGTTTTCTCCGGGTGCTCCGGTTTCCTCTCACAGTCCAAAGATGTGCGGGTTAGGTTCATTGGCTATGCTAAAAATTGCCCCTTAGTGTCCTGGGATGTGTAGGTTAGAGGGATTAGCAGGTAAATGTGTAGGGATATGGGGATAGGGTCTGGGTGGGATTGTGTTCGGTGCAGACTCGATGGGCCGAAGGGCCTGTTTCTGCACTGTAGGGTTCTATGCTGCTGGTTCTATGCAGTACTCCAGGTGAGGCCTAACCAACGTTCTATACAACTGCAACATCAGACTCCTACTCTTATATTCTATACCCCTTCCTATGAAGGCAACATACCATATGCTTTCCTCATCACATTCTGCACCTGCACCGACACCTTCAGGGACTTGTGTACCTGCACCTCCAGGTCTCTCTGCGTATCTATACTCCGGATAGTTCTACCTTTTATCGTATAACTCCCCTCCACATTATTCCGGCCAAAGTGCATCACCTCGCATTTCTCTGGATTAAATTCCATATGCCATCTATCTGCCCAATCTACCAGCCTGTCTATGTCCTGTTGCATTGCCAGGCACTGCTCCTCAGTACCCGCCAATCCAACCATCTTAGTGTCATCAGCAAATTTGCTGATCACACCACCTACCCCCTCTTCCAAGTCATTAATATATACTACAAATAGTAGAGGTCCTAGTACCGAGCCCTGCGGCACCCCACTGGAGACAGACCTCCAATTGGAAAAGGAGCCTTCCACTACTACCCGCTGTCTCCTACTCCTAAGCCAGTTCTCCACCCATCTACATACCTGGCCTTGTATCCCATGAGCCTTCACTTTTTCTATCAGCCTACCGTGAGGGACCTTGTCAAACGCCTTACTGAAATCCATATAGACAACATCAACGGCTTGTCCTTCGTCAACCGTTTTTTGGAGTAGGCCATCTGGCCCTTCGAGCCTGCCCCGCCATTCAATAAGATCATGGCTGATCTTTCGTGGCTCAGTTCCACATTCCGGCCCTCTCCCCATAACCCTTAATCCCCTCTCTTATCAAAAACCCATCAACCCGCTTCTTGAAAATATTTAGCGAGGCAGCCTCCACCACTTGACGGGTAGAGAATTCCAGAGATTCACCACCCTTTGAGTGAAGAAGTTCCTCCTCAACTCCGTTCTAAAACACCCCCCCTTTATCTTGAGGCTGTGCCCCCTAGTCCTACTGTCTTTTTTGAGCGGGAAGAGTCTCTCCACCTCTATCCTATCCATCCCATTCATCATCTTATACGTCTCAATGAGATCTCCCCTCATTCTTCTAAACTCCAACGAGTACAAGCCTAGTTCAATCAGCCTCTCCTCATAGCTCAACCCCCTCAACTCCGGTATCAGCCTAGTAAACCTCCTCTGCACTCCCTCCAAGGCCAAAATATCTGCGCAGGTGCGGCGCCCAAAACTGCACACAGTACTCCAGCTGCGGCCTCACCAATGCCCTATACAGCTGCAGCAAGACCTCCCTACTTTTATAGTCAATCCCCTTCGCTATGAAGGCCAGCATCCCATTCGCCTTCCTGACCACCTGCTGCACCTGCAAGCTGGGTTTTTGCGACTCATGCACAAGGACCCCGAGGTCTCTCTGCACCGTCGCCTGCTGCAGTTTTTCGCCCCGTAAGTAATAGTCCTTCCTACCATTCTTCCTTCCAAAGTGGACCACCTCACACTTGCCAACATTAAATTCCATTTGCCATTTCCTGGCCCATTCGCCCAGTCTATCTAGATCCTCCTGCAGACTCTCCACACCCTCCGCACAATTTGCCGTTCCTCCAATCTTGGTGTCATCTGCAAATTTCGATACCCTACACTCGGTTCCCTCCTCCAGATCATCTATATAAATGGTTAAAAAGCCGGCCCCAGCACCAACCTGTGGGGCACTCCACTAGTCACCATCCGCCAATCCGAATAGCACCCGTTGACCCCCACTCTCTGCCTCCTATTTGACAACCAATCCTCTATCCACGCTAACATCCTACCCCCAACTCCAAGTCCCCTGACCTTCTGCAATAACCTCTTATGAGGTACTTTGTCAAACGCCTTTTGAAAATCCAGAAAGACCACATCCACCGGCTCTCCTCTATCCACCGCCCTAGACACATCCTCATAGAACTCCAGTAAATTTGTCAGACACGACTTCCCTTTAATGAAACTGTGCTGCGTCTGCTCTATCAAGCAATTCCCTTCAAGATGCCTCGCAATTTCCTCTTTAATGACGGATTCTTACATTTTACCGACCACAGACGTTAAACTAACCAGCCTATAATTCCCTGCCTTTTGCCTGGCACCCTTCTTAAACAACGGCGTAACATTAGCCGTTTTCCAATCTTCCGGCACTTCCCCGGAATCCAGCGACGTCTGGAAAATAACCACCAATGCTTCCACTATAACCTCCGCCATTTCTTTCAGAACCCTCGGATGCATTCCATCCGGTCCTGGGGACTTGTCCACAATCAGCCCCTCCAGTCTGTCGAGCACCGCCTCTCTAGTAACAGTCATAGAACATAGAACATTACAGCGCAGAACAGGCCCTTCGGCCCACGATGTTGCGCCGACCAGTTACAAAACAATGACCCACTAGCCTAAACCAATCCCTTTTCATCCATAAACCTATCCAGATCTTTTAAACGCCCCCAAACTAGGTGCATTTACAACTGCAGCTGGCAGGGCATTCCAGTCCCTCACCACCCTCTGGGTAAAGAACCTACCCCTGACATCTGTCCTATAACTACCCCCCCTTAATTTAAAATCGTACCCCCTCGTGCTAGCTTTCTCCATCCTAGGAAAAAGGCTATCACTATCTACCCTGTCTAAACCTCTAATCATCTTATATGTTTCAATGAGATCCCCTCTTAGCCGCCGCCTTTCCAGCGAAAACAACCCCAAATCTCTCAATCTCTCCTCATAGGATCTCTCCTCCATACCAGGCAACATCCTGGTAAACCTCCTCTGCACCCTCTCCAAAGCCTCTACATCCTTCCTGTAATGTGGGGACCAGAACTGCACACAAAACTCCAAGTGCGGCCGCACCAGAGATGTGTACAGTTGCATCATGACGCTGCGACTCCTAAATTCAATCCCCCTACCAATAAACGCCAAAACTCCGTATGCCTTCTTAACAACCTTATCTACTTGATTCCCAACTTTCAGGGATCTATGTACACATACACCTAGATCCCTCTGCTCCTCCACACTATTCAAAGTCCTCCCGTTAGCCCTATACTCAACACATCTGTTATTCCTACCGAAATGAATTACCTCACACTTCTCCACATTAAACTCCATCCGCCACCTCTCAGCCCAGCTCTGCAACCTTTCTAAGTCATCCTGCAAACTATGACACCCTTCCTCACAATCTACCACACCTCCGACTTTGGTGTCATCAGCAAACTTACTAATCCACCCAACTATACCCTCATCCAGATCATTAATAAAAATTACAAACAGCAGTGGCCCCAAAACAGATCCCTGAGGCACACCACTTGTAACCGAACTCCATGACGAATATTTCCCATCAACCACCACTCTGTCTCCTATCTGCTAGCCAATTCCTGATCCAATTACCTAGATCACCCCCAATCCCATACATCTGCATTTTCTGCAGAAGCCTACCATGGTGAACCTTATCAAACGCCTTGCTAAAATCCATATACACCACATCAACTGCCTTACCCCTATCCACCTCTTTGGTCACCTTTCTCAGAGAACTCGATAAGGTTAGTAAGGCATGACCTACCCGCTACAAAACCATGCTGACTGTCTCTAATCAACTCATTACTTTCCAAATAACAATAAATCCTGTCTCTAATAATCCTTTCCAAAACCTTACCCACCACAGAAGTAAGACTCACCGGTCTATAATTCCCAGGGAAGTCCCTTCTCCCCTTCTTAAACAATGGGACAACATTTGCTGTCCTCCAATCTTCTGGTACTATACTAGAGACTAACGACGACCTGAAGATCAGAGCCAGAGGCTCCGCAATCACCCCTCTTGCCTCCCAAAGAATCCTAGGGTAAATCCCATCTGGACCAGGGGACTTATCTATTTTCAATCCCTCTAAAATATCCAGCACATCCCCCGTATCAACTGCAATACTATCTATTTCACACCCCTGCACCCCAGTGTCCTCCTCAGCTACATTCCTGTCCCCTTGCGTGAACACCGAAGAGAAATATTGGTTCAACGCCTCTCCAATCTCCTCCGGTTCCACACACAACTTCCCTCTACTGTCTGTAACTGGCCCTAATCTTGTCCTAACCAACCTTCTGTTCTTGACATACCTGTAAAAACGCCTTAGGGTTCTCCTTAATCCTATCAGCCAAAATCATCTCATGCCCTCTTTTAGCCCTTCTTAACTCCCTCCTAGCCAATCTAAAACTTTCTAATGCACTACCTGAGCCCTCAAGCCTCATCCGAACATAAGCCTCCTTTTTCTTCCTAACCAACGAATCAACTTTTTTGGTGCACCACGGTTCCCTGGGCCTACCAAATCCTCCTTGCCTGACAGGGATATACTTATCACAGACCCGCAATAACTGCTCCTTGAAAAATCTCCACATCTCGGATGTTCCCAGTCCCTGTAATCTCCCATTCCAACCAATGCTTCCTAATTCTCTCCTAATAGCCTCATAATTACCCTTCCCCCAGCTGAAACTACTGACCCGAGGTTCATGTCTATCCCTTTCCATCACTAAGGTGAACGTAATCGAATTGTGATCACTATCCCCAAACTGTACACCAACTTCCAAGTCTAGCACCTGGTCTGGCTCATTACCGAGCACCAAATCCAATATAGCCTCACCTCTCGTCGGCCTATCTACATACTGAGTCAAAAAACCTTCTTGCACACTTTGAACAAAAACTGACCCCTCTAACGAGCCAGAGCTGTAGCAATTCCAATCTACATGAGTAAAGTTAAAGTCCCCCATAACAATTACCCTATTACTTTCACTCCTAACAAGGATCGTCTCCGCAATCCTTTCCTCAACCTCTCTTGAACTTTTTGGAGGTCTATAAAAGACTCCCAACAGGGTGACCTCTCCTCTCCTATTTCTAATCTCCGCCCATACTACCTCAACAGACAAGTCCTCATCAAAGTTCCTCTCTGACACTGAGATACAGTCCTTGACCAATAATGCTACCCCACCCCCCCTTCTACCTCCTTGTCTACTCCGATTAAAGCATTTGTCATGTCATTAAAACCCTCCAGTCCTACCACCTTTCCATCGCTAACACCCGGCAAATTATTCACGTCCTCCTCCGTGAAGACGGAAACAAAAAAGTTATTCAATACCTGAGCCATATCTATTTATAAAAACTCTTGCTATCCTTTTTTATATTAAGCGCTAGCCCAGCTTCATAGTTTCTCCTACCCTCCTTTATCAACTTCTTTGTCAATCTTTGTTGACATTTAAACCTCTCCCAATCCTCTTCTCGCCCACTCCTCTTCGCTACTCTAAATGCCTCCAATTGGTTCCACTCTTCCAAATAAAGTAAAATAAAGTTTATTTATTGATCACAAGTAGGCTTACATTAATACTGCAATGAAGTTACTGTGAAAATCCCCTAGTTGCCACACCCGCGCCTGTTGGGTACACTGAGGGAGAAATTAGCATGGTCAGTGCACCTAACCAGCGTGTCTTTTGGACTGTGGGAGGAAACTGGAGTGTGTGGAGGAAACCCACGCAGACATGGGGAGAACGTGCAAACTCCACACACAGAATGATCGACCTCGGGTTCCTGACACTGTGAGGCAGCAGTGCTAACCACTGTGCCTTGTGCCACCCCAGTAGCAAGTAGTAGCTATGGAGCTCTATTGAGAACTGGCATTACAAAATTGGGAGGGGCACACAACTTCAAAGGAGCGGGGAGGGGGCATTTGTTTTTATCATTAACTTGAATATTTGCTGGATTGGTTATTGTAGGCTGTTTAAAAGTATTAGACTTTCTCAAAAGAAATTTGGAGAAAGAGCATGAGGTTTTCACTCTCTCGTTTGTGCAAATTTTCCAGTTACAATTACTTAGAACCCTAGACATAGAACCCTACAGTGCAGAAACAGGCCCTTCGGCCCATCGAGTCTGCACCAAACACAATCCCACCCAGACCCTATCCCCATATCCCTACACATTTACCTGCTAATCCCTCTAACCTACACATCCCAGGACACTAAGGGGCAATTTTAGCATTGCCAATGAACCTAACCCGCACATCTTTGGACTGTGGGAGGAAACCGGAGCACCCGGAGAAAACCCACGCAGACACGAGGAGAATGTGCAAACTCCACACAGGCAGTGACCCGAGCCGGGAATCGAACCCAGGACCCTGGAGCTGTGAAGCAGCAGTGCTAACCACTGTGCTACCGTGCCGCCCCTTCACACTATGTATTGTGGTATTTATTCTTTCAGCTATTTGCTTTGATTGTTAGAGTCTTGAAGCTTTGTTACTTTAGAGTAGCAGTTCAAAACCACGACTGATAAAGACTCCAGGTTTGTTGCTAAAGTGAAAATGAACCTGGGATGACTCCATCAGTGTAGTTGGCAGGACAAGTGCCTAATGAATTGAAAACTCCAGTGCTTCTACCACCCTCATCAACCAAAATAGTAGAATTTGAGGTGTTGCTGATTGGTAACAGATGTACCCTTGTGCAATTACTTTGATACTATGCCTAAGCTAAGGATATCCCGTTTTTCTAGGTCGAGAGACCGAGACAGATCCAGAGATCGAGACAGAGAAAAATCAAGGGAAAAAGATCGCAAGGAGAAAAAGCGTTCCTATGAGAGTGCTAATGGCAAATCAGAACACAGCTCTGAGGAACGAGAAGCAGGAGAAATCTAACGGACAAAATATTTTTGGAACCGGGGCAGAGGATGTCTTTATGATTGTTTAACTCAAATAGGGGAGCTCTTGTTTTGTTTTTGGACTTAGAAAAAAAAATTCCAGCAGCTAAGTGACCGATAACAAAAATATTAGATAGTTGAAGATGTTGAGGATGTTTTGTCAGTTTAACCAGCTGGTTTGAAGGCAGCAATTGGAGGTGCCTAGAATGTACTGTGTGTGCATGTACTGGTGCTGTAATGCCACTAACAATAGGGTTCCTCCTTCCATTGGCACAAAGGTGCTAATTTGTTTTGAATAATGAAATTTGTTTTGCATTTTCTTTTAAATGACATCTGAAACCCATTGTAAATTTTATTTCTAAATAAAAATAAGTTGAACTGGTGGCTTGGGGGAAGCGACTGCTTTGTCAGCTTGCAGCTTCATATTGACTTGTCACTATGGCTGTGCAGGCTTGCAGACATTGATCCCTACGCTAAGAATGATATTTACTTCAGAAGTTGCCCTTAAATTGTCACGTTTGTCTTTGTCACGTTTGGTGAAAACATTCAGAATCTCATGCAGTCAGATCGGAGAAACAGTTGAAAAGTTTTTTCTCACAAGAAGCAGCTTCCCTCCTCACAATGAAAATAACTCTCCTCTTCCCTCTTCCCACAAGGTTGACACTGTTTGTGTTAAATGGTAATCTGAAAGAACATTAATTGGTCTGTTCAGATAAGCCGGAAGAAGCCTCCTTGGTTTGGTTGGAGAAAAAGTGTATCGTTTTTAATTAACTTATGTAGTGGAACAAATTTACTGCCCAGTTCTTGTTAAATCACCAAATAGATTCTTGAGGAAAAACGCAACTGCTGCAGTAAACCTGCCCCTTCATTAATTTCCCCACAATCCACACCTTTCCATTTGTATTTTTAAAAATGCAAACTGGAGTTGGAAGATTCTTCCCCACACTTATAAATTTGAAAATGCGCTGAGACATTTTTGGAAACCAGAAACCTAAATTGCCAAGTTTGTATTTTGTCTGGATGTGTACTTTTTAATATAATTAAAATGGAACAGTTTTATTCTTGCAGTTGCGAGAGAAGTTCAGATTGAAAGGGTCCAAAACTGGAGGTGATGAGTTAATGTGATTTCAGTAGCTATTTAGGACTGTGTGTCTCCTAAAGTACTACCATCAAGAAAAGACCTAACTAGCACTGCGTGCATGTAATCCTCAAAAAACCTTAGCATGTCTTCAGGACATGTCTGGAACACAATAGACATCACTATTATTTTGGATCTTTACTCTTAAACTTTTATTTTTTGACAGTGAAATCATGCCCATAAAATAATGTTTAGTTTGTTCACAAAAATTGATTCATTATTTACCCGAGAAACAGAAAAGGATTTTCCACACGTTATAAACAACTTGTGGGAACTGTTTGGTTGGAGTTCAGAGAACCTTGGGTTTTCCAAATGCTTGTGATTATATGTGGCACACTCCAGGCAGCTTAGGGTGTTGTCTGTGATGGACAGCAGGGTGTCACAGATCTAAAATATACCAGTGTATTCCATGAAGATTATATCACTAGTTTTTGTTAGCCAATTGTGGTTATTCCACAATTACTGTGATTTTATTTTTTTTAAAAAGTTGCCAGCTTTGCTTTGAGAAACTGACTTCTGTACTATAAGAATATTCCAGTGTGATGTTCCTCAGTATCCATAGTGGCATTATTTTTCTGCACCAGGTACTTTGGTTACTAGCTGTTACACTGCTTGTCCCCATCATTTACTTAGTTCTAAATGGTCATTTGGACAGTCAGATTTCTGAGTTTACAGTTAGTTTTAAGACCCAAGTAATAAGGTTTTATTTTATTCCCCTTTAATCTCTTTTCCTTACCCGCCTTCTTGTCTATACTTGTATTGTTAATTGAAAACAATTGAAATAAATTTCCTGCAAACCATTTAATAAGATTTACAAACAATTTAAGTTTTCCTGTGTTGTATGAAATTGTGATGAATACTTGTTTGCTACTTTGCAATTAAAACAAACCAATATTATGTCTTCATCTGCTTGCTTGGTGCGTCTGTTGGAACCCTCAGCCATTTGCACCTTGTTTCCACTTTGTTAATGAGGAGCAACGCTGGTTCCACTGTTCAGTTCTACTCTTTTGCGAGTGGTAGAATCAATACTGCAAAATTAGAATGTGCAATAACAATGCTTGTATGCTTACTCCGACAGCACAAGTAAAATTTGAATGATAGAGAAGATTGACAATGCTCTTAAGATTTCCATATGGTTTAAAGTTGACTTGAAATGGCTGAAGATCATCATACTGTGTTCAGAGTATACTCCATTTCCATTACTACCATCCGGGGTAGTTACCTGTGTGATAGAAATGCAGTCTTAACAACTTATGTGAAGGTCCAAGAAATCAGAAAACACAGTTTGGGTTTTATTAAAAAGGAACCAGCTTTCTTACAATCAGTGAATATGGTCGGTCATTATATTAGGCCATGATGTAACCACTAACCTTGAAAAAATTTACCTCAGGTTAGCTCTGGTTTGACCTTGGAAGCTTGAAGATTTTCTGAAGAAATTCCCTCTGAGATCCTCTGTGTGAATCCAACGGCCAAACTAAGGGTGGTTTCCATTCCACTTGTTAATGAATCTGATTACTGAGGTGTTGATTTTCTGATTATCTAACATCTACATTGCACAATTAGAGATGGGCAACAAAGGCTGTCTTTCCACATTCCACAAAAGAATAAAGAAATTCTCGCAATGCCAGTTGATAGTTGGTTCTGACGATCCAAACCCTGTTATCGAGGACCTACTGAGCTAGCAGAGACTTCCATCCCATGAGGATGATCAGGACCCAGAGGTGAAATGTTTAATCAATTCACCGCCATAAGCCAATGCAACTTGTATGTAATTGGATTATCTAACATTCTACATTTCACCATGACAGCTGTGATTTCAGATTAAACAGCCGCTTATTTTGTTCATCAACCTCTAGAAAGATTGACAATTGCTTCCAAACAATAATAAAATTATTCTTGGTAATCCCATCCTACTAAGTTACCAATTCAAGTTTGCTACACAGTATATGCAGATATTCCGGTCTCTGTTGTGCCTTTGTGCATTATATGGGTTTGATCTTCTGTGCTAATATAAGAGGATACAGGAGTTCAATGTCTGTAAGGTGGTTCATTGTATTCTTCAATATTAACAGTTGGGAGAGGTCATGTAATATGGAAGAGCAGAGGCACCTGGGATTGGCATTCATAAGATGTGGTATTTTAAAAATTGGATGGAATATTGGGTTTATGATAAAAATAGAATGCAATATAAAAGTTGAGCTGTAATAGGAAAGCCTACAACCAAGTTGCAATACTATTTACAGCTTTGTTTTCCACAATATAGGTAAGGTGTTGAGGTGGTAGAAGTTGCAGAATACAGAAACAGGAGTAGACCATTCAATTACTTGCCTGTTCCACTGTTCTGTTAGGTCGTGGCTAACGTATGCTTTAATGACCTTGCCCGAAGTTCTGCCAATCTCCATTTTTAAATTTCAGTTGTCCCAGCCTCAGCAGCCATTTGGGAATCTACCCTCTGTGAAAAAGTGCTTCCTGCCATCACCTCTGAATGGCCTACCTCTAATTTTAAGCTTATACTCCCTCTTACTCTGGACTTCCCCTCTGAGGAAATGTATTCCACCTGCATTATCAAATTCTTAGAGTTAGGGAGAGGAGGGCAAGGCTGAAGGCAGGAAAGAAGGAAATCCAGAAAGACAAGCAGAAGTGAACAAGAACAAGATTGAAGGCGGAAAGCTTATTCAGACTGACAGTAGTGTAGAAGAGGAGATCAGGGACAAGGCTAATTGTAGGTGATGATGTTCGGAGGCATTAAATAAGGTGAGGCAGAGCTCCCTCACCATGTTAGATGGGTGGCATGGTGACACAGTGGTTAACACAGCTATTTCAGAGCTGCAGGGACCTGGGTTTGATTCCCAGCTTAGGTCACTGTGGAATTTTTGCATATTCTCCCCTAGTCTGGGTTTCCTCCAAATGCTCCACTTAATCCCAAAGATGTGTGGGTTAGGTTGGTTGGCCATACTAAGTTAACCCTTAGTATCCTGAGATGCGTAGGTGAAAGGGATTAATGGAGTAATTATATGGGATTACGGAGGTGGGGCTAGGTTGGATTGTTGTTCCCCCAAACTCAATAGGCCAAATGCTGGCCTCCTGCACTGTGGGGATTCTGATTCTAAGCAGAAGAACAGAACCCAAGTAGAAAAATTCAAAATGTAAAGAATGACTTTTAGAAGCTGTAGAATCTGAACCAACAAGTGCCTCTAATATGAGTTGTATGAAACTGGAGGGATATTTCTCAATCTTCAGTTAGTACTGGGGTTTGTAAACTATGACTAAAAGTTGTTGAAAAACTTCCAAGTGATAAAAGATGGATTGAATGAAAACTGGGCAATTTGAAATGTCACTTAGTTTAAAAAGTTCATGTTGATGCAGTTTGAAACTTTGTTTAAATGGAAATATTGCATTGGAGTTTATTTGCAGTCTGTTGAAAACAAGTATGCACATTGAGATAAGGGATTTTTGAGTAAATCCAATGAGCAAATTGGACAAAAAAATTCTGACTGGTGGATGTTATTTGCTTTAAAAAAAAGCACATCCATGTTGTCAGTGCAACAAATCCATGAGCACATAGCAAAATATATTAAATTTTTCTACTACCAAGAGAAGTAAGGATTATGCTTTTGAAAATGTGTAATCTATTAACACTGAATCAGAAATAGATAGTGACATTTGTCTGCTGTTTTAGTTCATATGCTGGTATTTGAGAGCTCTGATGTTCTGAAGCCAGTTCTGAGCAGGTTTTGAGAGCAGAATTATGCCTATCACACGGTTGTTTGCTGATGTTATCCAACTAAGCGCATATAATCATAGAACATAGAATATTACAGCGCAGAACAGGCCCTTCGGCCCACGATGTTGCGCCGACCAGTTACAAAACAATGACCCACTAACCTAAACCAATCCCTTTTTGTCCATAAACCTATCCACGGATCTCTTAAACGCCCCCAAACTAGGCACATTTACAACTGCATCTGACATCCGTCCTATAACTACCACCCCTTAATTTAAAGCCATGCTCCCTCGTGCTAAATTTCTCCATCAGAGGAAAAAGGCTATTACTATCCACCCTATCGAAACCTCTAATCATCTTATATGTTTCAATAAGATCCCCTCTTAGCCTCCTTTCCAGCGAAAACAACCCCAAATCATAGAACATAGAACATTACAGCGCAGAACAGGCCCTTCGGCCCACGATGTTGCGCCGACCAGTTACAAAACAATGACCCACTAGCCTAAACCAATCCCTTTTCATCCATAAACCTATCCACAGATCTTTTAAACGCCCCCAAACTAGGTGCATTTACAACTGCAGCTGGCAGGGCATTCCAGTCCCTCACCACCCTCTGGGTAAAGAATCTACTCCTGACATCTGTCCTATAACTACCCCCCCTTAATTTAAAATCGTGCCCCCTCGTGCTAGCTTTCTCCATCCTAGGAAAAAGGCTATCACTATCTACCCTGTCTAAACCTCTAATCATCTTATATGTTTCAATGAGATCCCCTCTTAGCCGCCTTCTTTCCAGCGAAAACAACCCCAAATCTCTCAATCTCCCCTCCATACCAGGCAACATCCTGGTAAACCTCCTCTGCACCCTCTCCAAAGCCTCCACATCCTTCCTGTAATGTGGGGACCAGAACTGCACACAAAACTCCAAGTGCGGCCGCACCAGAGATGTGTACAGTTGCATCATGACGCTGCGACTCCTAAATTCAATCCCCCTACCAATAAACGCCAAAACTCCGTATGCCTTCTTAACAACCTTATCCACTTGATTCCCAACTTTCAGGGATCTATGTACACATACACCTAGATCCCTCTGCTCCTCCACACTATTCAAAGTCCTCCCGTTAGCCCTATACTCAACACATCTGTTATTCCTACCGAAATGAATTACCTCACACTTCTCCACATTAAACTCCATCCGCCACCTCTCAGCCCAGCTCTGCAACCTATCCAAGTCATCCTGCAAACTATGACACCCTTCCTCACAATCTACCACACCTCCGACTTTGGTGTCATCAGCAAACTTACTAATCCACCCAACTATACCCTCATCCAGATCATTAATAAAAATTACAAACAGCAGTGGCCCCAAAACAGATCCCTAAGGCACACCACTCGTAACCGAACTCCATGACGAATATTTCCCATCAACCACCACTCTGTCTCCTATCTGCTAGCCAATTCCTGATCCAATTACCTAGATCACCCCCAATCCCATACATCTGCATTTTCTGCAGAAGCCTACCATGGTGAACCTTATCAAACGCCTTGCTAAAATCCATATACACCACATCAACTGCCTTACCCCTATCCACCTCTTTGGTCACTTTCTCAAAGAACTCGATAAGGTTAGTAAGGCATGACCTACCCGCTACAAAACCATGCTGAATCCCTCAGCCTCTCCTCATAGGGCCTCCCCTCCAGACCAGGCAACATCCTGGTAAACCTCCTCTGCACCCTCTCAAAGCCTCCACATCCTTCCTGTAAT
This sequence comes from Prionace glauca, assembly GCA_037974335.1. Classification (NCBI taxonomy): domain Eukaryota; kingdom Metazoa; phylum Chordata; class Chondrichthyes; order Carcharhiniformes; family Carcharhinidae; genus Prionace; species Prionace glauca. Next base: position 1,435,180 of record CM075754.1, on the reverse strand, counting down.
GTGAGGACCAGAACTGCACACAGTACTCCAAGTGCGGCCACACCAGAGTTGTGTACAGTTGCAACATGACGCTGCGACTCCTAAATTCAATCCCCCTACCAATAAATGCCAAGACACCGTATGCCTTCTTAACAATCTTATTTACTTGACTCCCAACTTTCAGGGATCTATGTACACATACACCTAGATCCCTCTGCTCGTCCACACTATTCAAAGTCCTCCCGTTAGCCCTATACTCGACACATCTGTTATTCCTACCAAAGTGAATTACCTCACACTTCTCCGCATTAAACTCCATCCGCCACCTCTCGGCCCAGCTCTGCAACCTGTCTAAGTCTTCCTGCAAACTATGACACCCTTCATCACTATCTACCACACCTCTGACTTTGGTGTCATCAGCAAATTTACTAATCCACCCAACTATACCCTCATCCAGATCATTAATAAAAATTACAAACAGCAGTGGCCCCAAAACAGATCCCTAAGGCACACCACTCGTAACCAAACTCCATGATGAATATTTACCATCAACCACCACCCTCTGCCTCCTATCCGTTAGCCAATTCCTGATCCAATTCCCTAGATCACCCCCAATCCCATACATCTGCATTTTCTGCAGAAGCCTACCATGGTGAACCTTATCAAACGCCTTACTAAAATCCATATACACCACGTCCACTGCCTTACCCCCATCCATCTCTTTGGTCACTTTCTCAAAAAACTCAATAAGGTTAGTAAGGAATGACCTACCTGCCACAAAACCATGTTGACTATCTCCAATCAATTCATTACTCTCCAAATAACTATAAATCCTATCCTGAATAATTTTTTCTAAAACCTTGCCCACAACAGAAGTGAGACTCACCGGTCTATAATTCCCAGGGAAGTCTCTGTTCCCCTTCTTAAACAATGGGACAACATTCGCTAACCTCCAATCTTCCGGTACTATACCAGAGGCCAACGACGACCTGAAGATCAGAGCCAGAGGCTCAGCAATCACTTCTCTTGCCTCCCAGAGAATCCTGGGGTAAATCCCATCCAGACCAGGGGACTTATCTATTTTCAGACCCTCCAGAATATCTAGCACATCCTCCTTATCAACTGCAACACTGTCAATTCTACTTCCCTGCAACCCAGTGTCCTCCTCAGCTATATCCATGTCCCCCTGTGTGAACACCAAAGAGAAATATTGGTTCAATGCCTTTCCAATCTCCTCCGGTTCCACAAATAACTTCCCTCTGCTGTCTATAACTGGTCCTAATCTTGCCCTAACCAACCTTCTGTTCTTGACATACCTATAGAACACCTTAGGATTCTCCTTAACCCTATCAGCCAAAGTCTTCTCATGTCCTCTTTTAGCCCTTCTTAGCTCACTCTTCAACTCCCTCCTAGCCAATCTAAAGTTTTCTAGTGCACTACCCGAGCCCTCACGTCTCATCTGAACATAAGCCTCCTTTTTTCTCTTAACCAACGAAAAAACTTTTTGGTGCACCATGGTTCCCTAGCCCTACCAATTCCTCCTTGCCTGTCAGAGACATACCTATCACGGACTTGCAGTAGCTGCTCCTTGAAAAAACTCCACATTTCAGACGTTCCCAGTCCCTGTAATCTCCTAGTCCAACCTATGCTTCCTAATTCTCTCCTAATAGCCTCATAATCACCCTTCCCCCAGCTAAAACCACTAGCCCTATCCCTTTCCATCACTAAGGTGAACGTAACCGAATTGTGGTCACTATCACCAAAATGCACACCAACTTCCAAGTCTAGCACCTGGTCTGGCTCATTTCCCAGCACCAAATCCAATATAGCCTCACCTCTAGTTGGTCTATCTACATACTGAGTCAAAAAACTTTCCTGCATGCTTTGTACAAAAACTGACCCCTCTAACGAGCTAGAGCTATAACAATTCCAATCAATATTAGTAAAGTTAAAATCCCCCATAACAATTACCCTATTACTAGCACTCCTAACCAGGATCGTCTCCGCAATCCTTTCCTCAACCTCTCTAGAACTTTTCGGAGGTCTATAAAAGACTCCCAACAGGGTGACCTCCTCTCCTATTTCTAATCTCCGCCAATACTACCTCAACAGACAAGTCCTAATCAAACCTCCTCTCTGACACTGTGATACAATCCCTGACCAATAATGCTACCCCTCCCCCCCTCCTACCTCCTTCTCTACTCCGACTAAAACATTTGAACCCCGGGACCTGCAGCAACCATTCCTGCCCCTGCTCTATCCATGTCTCCGAAATGGCCACAACATCGAAGTCCCAGGTACTGATCCACGCTGAACGTTCATCCACTTTATTGCGAATACTCCTTGCATTTCAAACCCTGCTCCACCCCACCCCTGCGATGCTGTGCATTGCAGTCCCCATCTATGCCCCCCTCACTTTCAACCCCTCTACTCAGGATCCCACCCCCCCATAGAATTGTAGAATCCTACAGTGCAGAAAGAGGCCCTTTGGCCCATCGAGTCTGCAGCGAGCACATTCCCACCCAGGCCCTTCCCCCACATATACCCACTAATCCCTCTAACCTATGCATCCCTGGACACTAAGGGGCAATTTCTTAGCATAGCCAATAACCTAACCCGCATATCTTTGGACTCTTAATATTACAGATAATGCTTAACATTACAGATGCTATCAAACATTATACGTGGATTACAGTGCACCTCTGCAGAGACTGATGCTGACTTCAGATAGCATATCTGTCATACTAGTTATGTAAGAGCTGCTTAGTTCTAAAGTAAGCCCTGCACTAACTAGGGTAACATTTGTTCATGGAGAAAATCTAGGCATCGATGATATTTGGAGCCATATAACAACAGTGAAAATAGTGGAACTGCAAATGCAACATTTAGCAGATTTTTTAAAAAGTTTTGGTGCAAGTTCATTGACGGGAAATGTTTTCTACCCACAGATGCTGACAGACCGACAAAGTATTTCCAGAATTTTGTTTTTACTTCCAGCATCATTGTATTTTGCCTTTGCAGAAAAAGGCTGTGTTGATTTAGCCAGCAATTCGGAAGTTAGAGATAGAGGTATGGAAACAGTATGGAAACAGGCCCTTCAGATCAACTTGTCATTGCTGGCCTTTTTAAACCCCTAAACTAATCACAATTGCCTCATTTGGCCCAAATCCCTCTACCTGTCTTATCCATGTAACTGTCTAAATGTTTTTTAAAAGAGAAAATTGTACCTTCCTCTACTACCTCTGGCAGCTTGTTCCAGACCCTCACCACTCTGTGAAATAATTGCCCTTTTGGACGCTTGTATTTCTCCCTTCTCACCTTAAACTTACACCCTTTAGTTTTAGACTCCTCTACCTTTGGGAAAAGATATTGACTAGTTGATCTGTGCCCCTCATTATTTTATAAGCCTCTGTAAGATCACCCCTCAGACTCCTACGCTCCAGAGGAAAAAAAATCCCAGTCTATCCTTATAACTCAAACCATCAAGTCTGGGTAACATCATAGTAAACTTCTTCTGCAGTCTTTCTAGTTTAATAATATCCTTTCTATATTAGGGTGACCAGAATTGTAACAGTATTCCAAGTGGCCTTACCAATGTCAGTTGATGCATTATCAATTAGAACTTTTGAATAAAGTGCATTGGTTATTGTATTAATTTTCTGCAAATGTCCTTTATGTGACTATTGCATGGCATAAGCCATTGATTCTATTACAGAGTATTGTCTCAAAGTTTACAGAGCCATAGCTCTGTAAAAATTGTCTGAATTGTCTTACAAAGAATACAGGATACAGAGATGTCAACCTTGGCAAAGTCACTGAAAAATGGGGAAACACAAGCAATGTCCAGCATAATGTAAGTCATCTTCAATAAATATCTTATTTATTTGCTTTGTTGCAAATGTGCTGTAAGTGGTTAATTTTTTTAAATAGAAATTGCCCATAGACAAAAATTAATGCTTGGAGAAGTTTGTAATCTGCCCAGTGTAGGAAAATTCAGAGGCAGCATTGCTGTCAACCTGAAATGTTTCCGTGCTGTTTCTCAAAGATATTGTTGAACCTCGTGTGTTTCCAGCATTTTCTGTTCGTTTGATTTCTGGCATTTATTTCTGCTCCAGGAATATTTGCTTCCTCTTGGAACAAATAATTATATACCAGGAGTAATGGACTGCTCTTTTGCACCAGTGGGAAATGGCCACTCAATGTAATTAAAGGGAATTTTTAGTCATTCATAGGCAAGGCCGGTATCCAGTTACCATTTCTAATTGCCCTTGGAAAGGTGAGGGTAGTGTTAACGTTTATTTGTTAGTGTCACAAATAGGCTTACATTAACATTGCAATTAAGTTACTGTGAGAATCCCCTAGTAGCTACACTGGTGCCTGTTCGGGTACACTGAGGGAGAATTTAGCATGGCCAATGCACCTAACCAGACTGTTAGGTCCTGGACCAGAACCTCAAGCTACATCATGAAGTCAGACTAGACCCCGACAATTTTTCTTTTTTGACCTAAATGTGAAGAAAGGATATTTCTTTCTAGGAATGATTCCACTGACAAAGTAGGAACTTCTGTAGTGAAATTAACTTTATTCAGTAGTTTGGTTTAAATATAACCAACAAATGAAACAACTATTAACAGTAGAACAGTATTTAAAAATGGGAAGGAAACAACTTGATCTAACTTATCACTATTTCGGTTCCAAATAAGCACCATTCAAATCCATTTTTAAATAAATACAGTAAGCAAACCCAGGCATACTTGTGTTAACATTTGTTAACAGTCTTGGAGCTATGAGAGAGAGAGAGGTTCCAGACACCTTCCACTAGGCTTTGTCAAACTAAAGTGTTCTCTCTCTGCTGCTGCTGGTCAATCAGAAATCCCAGGGAAACTTAAAAAACAAAGAAAATTACAGCACAGGGACAGGTCCTTTGGCCCTCCAAGCCTTAAACTAAAACCCCCTACCCCTCCAGGGACCATATTCCTTTATTCCCATCCTATTCATGTATTTATCAAGATGCCCTTTAAAAATCACTACCGTATCTGCTTCCACTACCTCCCCCAGCAACAAGTTCTAGGCAGCCACCACCCTCTGTGTAAAAGATTTGCCTTGTACATCCCCTTTAAACCTTGCCCCTCATATCTTAAACTGATGCCCCTTAGTAATTGACCCTTCCACCCTGGGAAAAAACTTCACACAATCCACTCTGTCCATGCCCCTTAAGTAATAAAAACCCACTAGCTCTACCTAAAATAAATACAAGGCTAAAATGAGTAATTATCCTCTCTATCTGAGTTGTATTCCATCCAGATGTACTGACAGATGTACTATAAAGCTGAATTTTGAAATATTCCCCTTAAATAGAAAAAAAAATCGGTATCATTTGCACCACTAACATCACAGTGGTGAGCCATTTTCCTCAACATTGCAATCCACGTGTTGAAGACACTCCCACATGTGGTTAGTTACTTCAAGATTTCAGTCAATCAGGCTGATTTGGAAGCTACTTGGAGTTGGTGGTCCCATGCATGCGCAGTCTTTATCATTCTTAGTATTTAAGATCATGGACTTTGGAAGTGCTGTTAAAGCCTTGGCAAACTGCTGCAGAGCAAATTGTGGATGATAAACTCTGCATCCACGTTGTTGGTCGTGGAAGAAGAGAAAGTTTAAGAAAGTGGTCGAACAAAAGAATAAGGACATAGGCGCACGAGTAGATTATACTGTCCATCGAGCCTGCAATGCCATTCAAAGAAACATAGACATAGAAAATAGGAGCGAGAATAGATCACAGCCATTCGAGCCTGCTGCTCTATCCAGTATAATCTGGCGAACCTTTTGTCTCAATGCCATACTCCTGCACTCTCTCTATACTCCTTGATGTCTTTAGAATCTAGAATATATCCTTAAATATATTCAATGATTTGGCCTTTACAGCTTTCTGTGGTAGTGAACTCCCCAGGTTCATCACTTTTATTTCTCCCTTCTCAGCCCTAAATGGTACTTCCTATATCCTAACTGTTACCTCGCCCCACCACCACCAGCCAAAGATAACATAATTCTTGTATCCAGTTGCTACAGCCCTGATGGAGTTTTATGTTTCAATATGATCATGGCTGATCTTGGGCTTCAACCCCACTTTTCTTCCTCATCCTCGTATCTCTTGAGTTCCTGAGATCCCAAAAACTTATCCCAGCCTTGTTCAGTTGATGATAGAACATCCACAACCCTCTTTTTTTCCCTTTATTTAATCGTTTGCAGGATGTGGGTGATGCTATCTAGGCCAGGATTTATTAACAACATTAATTGCACTTAAGGTGGTGATGAGCTGTCATGTTGAACTGCTTCAGTCCATGTGGTATTAGGAAGGGAATTCTAGGACTTTGATCCAGTAATGGTGATGGAATTATCGTTCCAATTGAGGATGATGATATGTGGCTTGGAGGGGGGCTTGCATGTAATGAATCCATGCATCTGCTTCCTTTGTCCTATTAGAACCATAGAACACTACAACACAGAAACAGGCCTTTTGGCCCTCCTTGTCTATGCCAAACCAATTTTCTGCCTAGTACCACTGACCTGCACTTGGACCAAATCCCTGTTCACCCCTATCGTCCATGTATCTGTCCAAGGTTTTCTTAAATTTTAAAAGTGAGCCCGCATTTACCACTTCATCTGGCAGCTCATTCCACACTCCCACTACTCTCTGTGTGAAGAAGCCCCCCCAATATTCCCTTTAAACTTTTCTCCTTTCACCATTAACCCATGCCCTCTAGTTTTTTTCTCCCCTAGCCTCAGTGGAAAAAGCCTGCTTGCATTCATTCTATCTATACCCATCAAAATTTTATACACTTCTATCAAATAGAACAAAGAACAACACAGCACGGGAAACAGGCCCTTCGGCCCAACGAGCCCGCGCCGCCGTCCCATGGTCAGTGACCTATTCATGACTCTAGTCTATGCCTAATGTGTGAGGATCAGGGAGGTCCAATATAGGGACAATTTGTTACCCAATCAATCAGCCTAAAAGCACATTTTTGGGATGTGGGAGGAAACCGGAGCACCCGGAGGAAACCCACGCAACCACGGGGAGAACGCGCAAACTCCCACGGACACAGGCCCAACTCCATGTGTCCGCACAGCAACAGAGATAGCCTCTGTGCTGCCATGATGCCCTCGAGATGGTAAGTGCCTGTGGATAAAAATTTCATTATTAAAGACTCTATATTCCTGAGGCTAAAACTGACCCCAAGCCTACAATGCTTAGTAAGGCCTGCTATATCCCCCTATATGTAGACCGCTCATGTGGCTGTCCAAGTGACTCTTGAACAACCCTAGCGTGCCTGCTTCCACCACCTTATTCGGCAGTGCATTCCACATCCCCACTACCCTTTGTGTGAAAAACTGCCCTCTAATATTAGTCTTATACCTAGCCCCCCTCACCCTAAGCCCGTGACCCCTCGTTCTATCCATTTCTAATAGCGGAAAAAGCTTATCCCCATCTACTCTATCTGTCCCCTTCATAATCTTATAAACCTCTATTAGATCCCCCCTCAGCCGACATCTCTCAAGGGAAAACAGCCCTTCATTCCCCTCATTCTTCTACCCTCCAGGGAATAAAGCCCTAACCTATTCAATCTCTCTCTGTAACTCAGTTTCTCAAGTCCCAGCAACATACTTGTAAACCTTCTCTGCACTGTTTATAAGAACATAAGAACATAAGAAATAGGAGCAGGAGTAGGCCATCTGGCCCTTCGAGCCTGCCCCGCCATTCAATAAGATCATGGCTGATCTGTCGTTTCAACCTTATTAATATCCTCCCTGTAATTAGGTGACCAAAACTGCACACAATACTACACAAAAATTCAGCCTCACCAATGTCTTACCTCACCATAACATTCCAACTCTTATACTCAATACTTTGATTTATAAAGGCCAATGCTCCAAAAGCACTATTTACGATCTTATCTATCTGTGACACCACTTTTAGGGAATTATGTATCTGTATTCCCAGATCCCTCTGTTCTACTGCACTCTTCAGAGTCCTACCATTTACCTTGGATATTCTACCTTGGTTTGTCCTTCCGAAGTGCAATACCTCACACTTGTCTGCATTAAACTCCATCTGCCATTTTTCAGCCCATTTTTTTACCTGGTCCAAATCCCTCTGCAAGCTTTGGAAACCTTCCTCACTGTCCACTACACCTCCAATCTTTGTATCATCAGCAAATTTTCTGATCCAATTGACCACATTATCATCCAGATCATTGATATAGATGACAAACAACAATGGACCCAACACTGCTTCCTGCGGCACACCACTAGTCACAGGCCTCCACTCAGGAAAGCAATCCTCCACTACCACTCTCTGGCTTCTTCTATTGAGCCAATGTCTGATCCAATTTACTACCTCTCCATGTATACCTAGCAACTGAACCTTCCTAACTAACCTCCCATGAGGGACCTTATCAAAGGCCTTGCTGAAATCCAGGTAGACAACATCCACTGCCTTCCTTTCATCCACTTTCCTGGTGACCTCCTTGAAAAGGTCTAATAGATTGATTAAACATGACCTACCACGCACAAAGCCATGTTGATTCTCCCTAATAAGTCCCTGTCCATCCAAGAATTTTTAGATCCTATCTCTTAGTTCTCCTTCCAATAATTCACCTAGTACTGACGTCAAACTTACCGGCCTATAATTTCCCGGATTACTTTTTAAGCCTTTTCTAAACAACATGAGCTATCCTCCAGTCATCTGGCACCTCACCCATGGATACTGACATTTTAAATATATTTGCCAGGGCCCCTGCAATTTCAACACTAGTCTCATTCAAGGTCTGAAGGAATATCCCGTTCGGTTCTGGGGACTTATCTACTCTGATTTGCCTCGAGACAGCTTGCACCTCCTCCCCTTTAATCTGTATAGGTTCCATGACCTCCCTACATGTTTGCTTTATGTCTGTAGACTCCATGCCAATTTTCTTAGTAAATACGGATGCAAAAAACCCATCTAATATCTCCCCCCATTTCTTTTGGTTCCATATATGTTAAGAACAGAAGGTTGGTTAGGGCAAGATTAGGGCCAGTTACAGACAGCAGAGGGAAGTTGTGTGTGGAACCGGAAGAGATTGGAGAGGCATTGAACCAATATTTCTCTTTGGTGTTCACGCAGGGGGACATAAATGTAGCTGAGGAGAACACTGGGTTACAGGGGTGTAAACTAGACAGTATTGCAGTTGATAAGGGGGATGTGCTGGATATTCTTGAGGGTTTGAAAATAGATAAGTCCCCTGGGCCGGATGGGATTTACCTTACCTCTGGGAGGCAAAAGAGGCGATTGCAGAGCCTCTGGCTCTGATCTTCAGGTCATCGTTACTGTAATGTTCTATGTTCTACATATAGCCGACCACTCTGATCTTCAAGAGAACCAATTTTATCCCTTACTATCCTTTTGCTCATAACATACCTGTAGAAGCTCCATAGAACCATAGAAAATTACAACTCAGAAACAGGCCTTTTGGCCCTCATTGTCTGTGCCAAACCATTTTTTGCCTAGTCCCACTGACCTGTACTTGAACCATATCCCTCCACACCCCCTCTCATCCATGAACCCATCCAAGTTTTTCTTAAATATTAAAAGTGACCCCACATTTATCCGGCAGCTCATTCCACACTCCCACCACTCTCTGCGTGAAGAATCCCCCCCTAATATTCCCTTTAAACTTTTCTCCTTTCACCCTTAACCCATGCCCTCTGGTTTTTTTTTCCTCTAGCCTCAGTGAAAAAAACCTGCTTGCATTCACTCTATCGATACCCATCAAAATCTTATACGCCTCTTTCAAATCTCTCTTCATTATTCTACACTCCAGGGAATAAAGTCCTAACCTATTCAATCTCTCTCTGTAACTCAGTTTCTCAAGTCCTGGCAACATCCTTGTGAACCTTCTCTGCACTCTTTCAACCTTATTTATATCCTTCCTGTAACTAGGTGACCAAAACTGTACACAATACTCTAAATTCGGCCTCACCAATGCCTTATATAAACTTGATGTGGGTATGCCGGCGTTGGACTGGCGTAAACACAGTAAAAAGTCTGATAACACCAGGTTTTAGTCCAACCAATTTATTTGATAATAGACTCACAAGCTTTCGAGGTTTCCCTCTTCATCAGGTGAATGGAGAGTTCTGGCCTCAGTCAGAGCATATAAAGCACAGACAGTTTAGAGATTACTGATTAGAATGCGAATCCTTACACCTAACCTCCTGTTCAAGACCTGAAGTGGCTGATAATGTGAGTGGAAGGAGCACTGATCACAGGTTACAGAGATGTGTATTGTCTCCAGACAGTACAGTAAGTGAGGTTTTGCAAACACTAGATACATCGATGACATTTTCTTCCTTTGGCCTCATGGTGAACAATCACTGAAACAACTATATGATGATGTCAACAAATTCCACCCCACCATCAGACTCACCATGGACTATTCCCCAGAATCAGTTGCATTCTTGGACACATGCATCTCCATTAAGGATGGTCACCTCAGCACCTCACTGTACCGCAAGCCCACAGACAATCTCACAATGCTCCAGTTTCCACCCTAAACATGTTAAAGAAGCCATTCCCTATGGACATGCCCTCCGTATACACAGGATTTGCTCAGAGGAGGAGGATCGTGACAGACACCTCCAGACCCTGAAAGATGCCCTCATAAGAACAGGATATGGTGCTCGACTCATAGATTGACAGTTCCGATGTGCCACAGCGAAAAACCGCACCAATCTCCTCAGAAGGCAAACACGGGACACAGTGAACAGTACTTCCAGTACTACCCTTCGTCGTCCAGTACTTCCCCGGAGCGGAGAAGCTACGACATCTTCTCCAGAGTCTTCAACATATCATTGATGAAGACGAACGTCTCGCCAGGGCTATCCCCACACCCCCACTTCTTGCCTTCAGACAACCACACAACCTCAAACAGACCATTGTCCACAGCAAACTACCCAGCCTTCAGGAGAACAGTGACCACAATACGACACAACCCTGTCACAGCAACCTCTGCAAGACATGCCAGATCATCGACACGGATACCATCATCACACGTGAGAACACCATCCACCAGGTCGGCCAACATTGTCTACCTGATACGCTGCAAGAAAGGATGACCCAAAGCATAGTACATTGGGGAGACCATGCAGACGCTACGACAACGGATGAATGAACATCACTCGACAATCAGCAGGCAAGACTGTTCCCTTCCTGTTGGCGAACACTTCAGTGGTCACGGGCATTCAGCCTCTGACCTTCGGGTAAGCATTCTCCAAGGCGGCCTTCACGACTCACGACAGCGCAGAGTCGCTGAACAGAGACTGATAGCCAAGTTCCGCACACATGAGGACGGTCTCAACAGGGATCTTGGGTTCATGTCGCACTATCTGTAACCCCCGTGACTTGCCTGGGTTTGCAAAACCTCACTTACTGTACTGTCTGGAGACAATACACATCTCTTTAACCTGTGATCAGTGCTCCTTCCACTCACATTGTCGGCCACTTCAGGTCTTGAACAGCAGGTTAGGTGTAAGGATTCGCATTCTAATCAGTAATCTCTAAACTGTCTGTGCTTTATATGCTCTGTCTGAGGCCAGAACTCTCCATTCACCTGATGAAGAGGGAAACCTCGAAAGCTTGTGAGTTTACTATCAAATAAATCGGTTGGACTAAAACCTGGTGTTGTCAGACTTTTTATTTATATAAACTTGCCAAAACACTCCAACTTTTATACGCGATATTCCGATTTATAAAGGCAATGTACCAAAAGCACTCTTTACAACCCTATCTACCTGTGACACCACTTTTAGGGAATTCTGTGCCTGCATTCCCAGATCCCTCTGTTCAACTGCACTCTTCAGAGTCCTACCATTTAACCTGTACGCTCTACTTTGGTTTGTCCTTCCAAATACCTCACACTTGTCTGCATTAAATTCCATTTGCCATTTTTCAGCCCATTTTTCTAGTTGGTCCACATTCCTCTGCAAGCTTTGGAAACCTTCCTCACTGCCCACTACACCTCCAATCTTTGTATCATCAGCAAATTTGCTGATCCAGTTTACCACATTATCATTCAGATCATTGATATAGATGACAAACAACAATGGACCCAGCACCGATCCCTGCGGCACACTACTAGTCACAGGCCTCCACACAGAGAAGCAATCCTCCACAACCACTCTCTGGCTTCTTCCATTGAGCCAGTGTCTAATCCAATTTACTACCTCCCCATTTATACCTAGTGACTGAACCTTCCTAACTGACCTCCCATGAGGGACCTTATCAAAGGCCTTGCTGAAATCCAGGTAGACACCATCCACCGCCTTCCCTTCATCCATTTTCCTGGTAACCTCCTCAAAAAACTCTAAGAGATTGGTGAAACATGACCTATCACACACACAGCCATGTTGACTCTCCCTAATAAGTCCCTGTCTATCCAAATACTTGTAGATCCATAGAACATAGAACATAGAACATTACAGCGCAGAACAGGCCCTTCGGCCCACGATGTTAGAACATAGAACATAGAACATAGAACATTACAGCACAAACAGGCCCTTCGGCCCTCGAGTTGCGCCGATCGCATCAACCCCACCAATCTATAGACCTATCTATAACCCCCAATCCCATTAAACCCCATATACTCATCCAGAAGTCTTTTAAAAGACCCCAGCGAGTTCGCCTCCACCACCGACGACGGCAGCCGATTCCAATCACTCACTACCCTCTGAGTGAAAAACTTACCCCTAACATCACCTCTGTACTTCCCTCCCCGCACCTTAAATCTGTGTCCTCTCGTAGCGACCATTTCAACCCGGGGAAATAGCCTCTGAGAGTCCACCCTATCTATTCCTCTCAACATTTTATAAACTTCTATCAGGTCGCCTCTCAACCTTCGCCTCTCCAGGGAAAAGAGTCCCAGCTCCCTCAACCTATCTTCATAAGGCATGCCTCCCAGTCCAGACAACATCCTTGTAAATCTCCTCTGCACCCTTTCAATAGCTTCTACGTCTTTCCTATAGTGAGGCGACCAGAACTGCGCACAGTACTCCAAATGAGGCCTGACGAGGGTCCTGTAAAGTTGCAGCATTACCTCCCGACTCCTAAACTCAATCCCTCGATTAATGAAGGCCAGTACACCATACGCCTTCTTGACCACCTCCTCCACCTGCGAGGCCGATTTAAGAATCCTGTGAACCCGGACCCCGAGATCCTTCTGCTCTTCAACGCTACTAAGACCCCTGCCCTTAATAGTGTACTCGTTCATCCCGTTGGTTCTGCCGAAATGGACTACTACACATTTATCCGCGTTGAAGTCCATCTGCCACTTCTCCGCCCATTCCTGCATCCTATCTATGTCCTGCTGCAACTTTTGACATCCTTCCAGACCATCCACAACACCGCCGACCTTCGTGTCATCAGCGAATTTGCTAACCCATCCCTCCACTTCCTCATCCAGGTCATTTATGAAAATGACAAACAACAAGGGTCCCAGAACAGATCCCTGGGGCACCCCACTGGTGACTGACCTCCATTCCGATAAAGACCCATCCACAACCACTCTCTACCTTCTGCAGGCAAGCCAGTTCTGGATCCACAAGGCCAAAGGCCCTTGGATCCCATGCCCTTGGCATTTATTGGTAGGGGGATTGAATTTAGGAGTCGCAGCGTCATGTTGCAACTGTACAGAACTCTGGTGTGGCCGCACTTGGAGTACTGTGTGCAGTTCTGGTCCTCACATTACAGGAAGGATGTGGAGGCTTTGAGAGGGTGCAGAGGAGGTTTACCAGGATGTTGCCTGGTCTGGAGGGGAGGCCCTATGAGGAGAGGCTGAGGGATTCAGCATGGTTTTGTAGCGGGTAGGTCATGCCTTACTAACCTTATCGAGTTCTTTGAGAAAGTGACCAAAGAGGTGGATAGGGGTAAGGCAGTTGATGTGGTGTATATGGATTTTAGCAAGGCGTTTGATAAGGTTCACCATGGTAGGCTTCTGCAGAAAATGCAGATGTATGGGATTGGGGGTGATCTAGGTAATTGGATCAGGAATTGGCTAGCAGATAGGAGACAGAGAGTGGTGGTTAATGGGAAATATTCGTCATGGAGTTCGGTTACAAGTGGTGTGCCTCAGGGATCTGTTTTGGGGCCACTGCTGTTTGTAATTTTTATTAATGATCTGGATGAGGGTATAGTTGGGTGGATTAATAAGTTTGCTGATGACACCAAAGTCGGAGGTGTGGTAGATTGTGAGGAAGGGTGTCATAGTTTGCAGGATGACTTGGATAGGTTGCAGAGCTGGGCTGAGAGGTGGCGGATGGAGTTTAATGTGGAGAAGTGTGAGGTAATTCATTTCGGTAGGAATAACAGATGTGTTGAGTATAGGGCTAACGGGAGGACTTTGAATAGTGTGGAGGAGCAGAGGGATCTAGGTGTATGTGTACATAGATCCCTGAAAGTTGGGAATCAAGTGGATAAGGTTGTTAAGAAGGCATACGGAGTTTTGGCGTTTATTGGTAGGGGGATTGAATTTAGGAGTCGCAGCGTCATGATGCAACTGTACACATCTCTGGTGCGGCCGCACTTGGAGTTTTGTGTGCAGTTCTGGTCCCCACATTACAGGAAGGATGTGGAGGCTTTGGAGAGGGTGCAGAGGAGGTTTACCAGGATGTTGCCTGGTATGGAGGGGAGATCCTATGAGGAGAGATTGAGAGATTTGGGGTTGTTTTCGCTGGAAAGAAGGCGGCTAAGAGGGGATCTCATTGAAACATATAAGATGATTAGAGGTTTAGACAGGGTAGATAGTGATAGCCTTTTTCCTAGGATGGAGAAAGCTAGCACGAGGGGGCACGATTTTAAATTAAGGGGGGGTAGTTATAGGACAGATGTCAGGGGTAGGTTCTTTACCCAGAGGGTGGTGAGGGACTGGAATGCCCTGCCAGCTGCAGTTGTAAATGCACCTAGTTTGGGGGCGTTTAAAAGATCTGTGGATAGGTTTATGGATGAAAAGGGATTGGTTTAGGCTAGTGGGTCATTGTTTTGTAACTGGTCGGCGCAACATCGTGGGCCGAAGGGCCTGTTCTGCGCTGTAATGTTCTATGTTCTATGTCTGTATCTTGGGGGGTAGAAGTTGCTCTACGCAGAGGTACAACAGTTATGGAAAAATGAATTGACCACTATTACTCATGTTGGTAGGCAATAGTATTTTATGTGCTGCCAATCAAACTAAAAATGATTGAAACCAATGTACCGTTTATTTAAATGTAACAAAATGTAACAGGGCTTGGTACTAGGACCTCTACTATTTGTAGTATATATTAATGACTTGGAAGAGGGGGTAGGTGATGTGATCAGCAAATTTGCTGATGACACTAAGATGGTTGGATTGGCGGGTACTGAGGAGCAGTGCCTGGCAATGCAACAGGACATAGACAGGCTGGTAGATTGGGCAGATAGATGGCAAATGGAATTTAATCCGGAGAAATGCGAGGTGATGCACTTTGGCCGGAATAATGTGGAGGGGAGTTATACGATAAAAGGTAAAACTATCCGGAGTATAGATACGCAGAGAGACCTGGGGGTGCAGGTACACAAGTCCCTGAAGGTGTCGGTGCAGGTGTAGAATGTGATGAGGAAAGCGTATGGCATGTTAGCCTTCATAGGAAGGGGTATAGAATATAAGAGTAGGAGTCTGATGTTGCAGTTGTATAGAACGTTGGTTAGGCCTCACCTGGAGTACTGCGTCCAGTTCTGGTCGCCGTACTACCGGAAGGATGTAGAGATCCTGGAGAGAGTGCAGAGGAGATTTACCAGGATGTTGCCTGGTATGGAAGGGCTGTCTTATGAGGAAAGATTGAACGCACTTGGGCTGTTTTCCCTTGAGAGACGTCAGCTGAGGGGGGATCTAATAGAGGTTTATAAGATTACGAAGGGGATAGATAGAGTAAATGGTGGTAAGCTTTTTCCGCTATTAGAAATGGATAGAACGAGGGGTCACGGGCTTAGGGTGAGGGGGGCTAGGTATAAGACTAATATTAGAGGGCAGTTTTTCACACAAAGGGTAGTGGGGATGTGGAATGCACTGCCGAGTAAGGTGGTGGAAGCAGGCACGCTAGGGTTGTTCAAGAGTCACTTGGACAGCCACATGAGCGGTCTACATATAGGCGGATATAGCAGGCCTTACTAAACATTGTAGGCTTGGGATTCAGTTTTAGCCTCAGGGATATAGAGTCTTTTTAATAATGAATTTTTGTCCACAGGCATTTAAGTCCAGCAAGGGGCATGCGTGCGGCAGGTTGTGGTGGGCTGCTCTTGGATGTTGCTTCGGGAGTTGCCTACTGCTTCATGTCGTTGGTGTGCGTAAACTGGACCATCTCGAGGGCAACATGACAGCTCAGAGACTATCTCTGTTGCTGTGCGGACACATGGATTTGGGCCTGTGTTCGTGGGAGTTTGCGCGTTCTCCCCGTGGTTGCGTGGGTTTCCTCCGGGTGCTCCGGTTTCCTCCCACATCCCAAAAATGTGCTTTTAGGCTGATTGATTGGGTAACAAATTATCCCTATATTGGACCTCCCTGATCCTCACACATTAGGCATAGACTAAAATCATGAATAGGTCACTGACCATGGGACGGCGGCGCGGGCTCGTTGGGCCGAAGGGCCTGTTTCCCGTGCTATGTTGTTCTTTGTTCTTTGTTAAAAGTGAAACAGAAGACAGAGGGTGGTGGTGGAGGGAAAATTTTCAGACTGGAGGTCAGTTACCAGCAGTGTACCACAGGGATCAGTGTTGGGTCCTCTGCTATTTGTGATTTTTACCAATGACTTGGAAAAGGGGGCTGAAGGGTGGGTTAGTAAATTTGCTGATGACACCAAGATTGGTGGAGTAGTGGATGAGGTGGAAGGCTTTTGAAGGCTGCAAAGAGACATTGATAGGATGCAGAGCTGGGCCGAAAAGTGGCAGATGCAGTTTAACCCTGATAAGTGTGAGGTGATTCATTTTGGTAGGACAAACTTGAATGTGGATTACACGATCAATAGCAGGGTTCTGAGGAATGTGGAGGAGCAGAGAGATCTTGGGGTTCATATCCACAGATCTCTGAAGGTTGCCACTCAAGTGGATAGAGCCGTGAAGAAGGCTTATAGTGTGTTAGCGTTTATTAACAGGGGCTTTGAGTTTAAGAGCTGTGGGGTTGTGCTGCAACTGTACAGGACCTTGGTGAGACCACATTTGGAATATTGTGTTCAGTTCTGGTCACCTCACTATAAGAAGGATGTGGCAGCATTGGAGAGAGTACAGAGGAGATTTACCAGGATGCTGCTGGTTTGGAGGGTAAGTCTTATGAGGAAAGATTGAGGGAACTGGGGCTTTTCTCTTTGGAGTGGAGGAGGATGGAGAGGTGACTTACTAAAGGTTTATAAGATGATGAGGGGGATAGATAGAGTGGACGTGCAGAGACTATTTCCCCGGGTGGATGTAGCTGTTACTCGGGGGCATAACTATAAGGTTCATGGTGGGAGATATAGGAGGGATGTCCGAGGTAGGTTCTTTACTCAGAGAGTGGTTGGGGTGTGGAATGCGCTGCCTGCTGTGATAGTGGAGTCGGACACTTTAGGAACTTTCAAGCGGTTATTGGATAGGCACATGGAGCACACCAGAATGATAGGGAGTGGGATAGCTTGATCTTGGGTGCGGACATAGCTCGGCACAACATTGAGGGCCAAAGGGCCTGTACTGTGCTGTACTATGTCTCTTGAGAGGAACATTTAGTTTTGAATAACCTGCATCACACAGTGCAGCAGAGTGCAAGCTTTATTAGAATTTTTCGTTTACAACTTAATCAGTACATTTTATACATGAGATCCTTCCTATTCAAGTGGGTCTGTTCAGAGTTCAAATGTCCAATTCCCTGCAGTCATGGACACTGAGGCCATTTCATTCCCACTCAGAGCAACTCTATACAAGACAGTACATTCAGGAATACATGTAAAAACAATCCAAGTTGCCTTAAGACCCTTCATCACCGGGGGATATTTCTATACAATGTGTAGTTGCTGGTTTCCACTTTTTTACTTGACCAGCGTATTGCATTACGTAGCGGCCACTTTGCAATCGCTACTGTCCATCCACTGAAATTTGCTGCTTAGAGCACTTCCACTTGGGGTGGAATAGCTGTAAAGAGTGAGGGACAAACAATGCACTAACCGTTGGCTATTGTACAGGGCGTGACTTGCTCCTCATTCTGGGGCTTGGAGTGAACAGAACTGTTTGCTCAAGTTTACAGAGGGTGCAAAACGAGAAGCTGGCCAGCACAGCTTTGCTTCGGCTGTTGTTAGTTTGCTTGTCTCAACCCCTAATAAATCAGTAGCCTCTGTTCTACACATGGAATTGCAGGTTTTGAAATTCAGTGGGGTAATATATTCCACCCTGGGAAACCTGGCGGAGAGAATGAATGGGTGGGGATTGATTCAGATAGAAGCAAGAACAAGTATTTTAATTATCTAATTGCATTTTGTGTATATTCATTACATTGTGAATGCATTCACCAAGTAAATATTAAAAGCTGAGTAGCCACCTTCACCAAGCAGTTCTAGAGAAGCCATTCATTATTATTTCTGTGCAGTTAGCTGTGAGCTTGACTGAGGAGTGGCATCTCTACCCTCTTTAACCTTGGAAGTTAGCCGCCTTGTACTCCTTCTCAATGTCAGAGCAGATGGTTTTAAAAGCAGCTGTAAATGCTGTTTGTGCCGGTGCATTCATCTCGCCAGGGTACATCTCAGCCAAAACACTTATAGCGATAGTGGTGATTTTCTAGGGAAAAGTACAAAGGATCAGTAAATTGATATGATCAAAGTCAGATCACCAGATCTTGCCTTGTTCACTTTGGCACTGGTTCCTTATACAGCAGAATCCAAAAGAGTGTGAGAGGTGGGGACTGGGAGAATATTGTCATATGGGGAGGTGATGGCATAGTGATATTGTCACTAAACTAGTAAAGTTTAAAGTTTATTCGTGCCACAAGGCTTACATTAATACTGCAATGAAGCTCCTGTGAAAATCCCCTCGTTGCCACATTCCAGTGCCTGTTCAGGTTCACAGGGAGAGTTTAGCACAGCCAGTGCACCTAAGCAACAAGTCTCTCGGACTATGGGAGGAAACTGGAGCACCCCAAGGAAACCCACACAGACAGGGAGAATGTACAGACTCCGCACAGAGATTGACCCAAGTCAAGAAATGAACTTGGCTCCCTGGTGCCACGAGGCAGCAGTGCCAACCATTGTGCTGCTCTTGAGCTGCTAGAAGAGGAGCTGTGATGTGGAAGGAGGCCCTTCCACATCACAAGGAGGCTCTTTTTCAGTGAGCGGACCAGGTGGCCCTTTCTGGTGTGGTTCCCTGGTGGCAGAGGGTGAACCACGCTGTCACCACCTACCAAAAGTGAGCCACCTTCTCCACCCTCAAACACGCGGTGGAGTGGGGGGGGGGGGGGGGGAAGGAATGTGCCACCAGTGTGTTCGAATGGCAGCCATCTGTGTTGTTAACCTTTTTATTTCTCAATGTGACAACAGAAAATATCAAACAAAATCAATTATCTAACAATTTGAGACATTTCCGGTATGGCTGTGTCATACTTACGGTGAAGTAATGCGGTGGGATTTTATGGGTGTTAATATGAGTGGCTGCAAGAGCCTTCACTGGTGCACTGTGATCACCCTTCTTTTTCAGGATGTTGCCCAGAGCCTGTAGAACGGTGTCGGCTTGGGCTGTCATAGCCTCAGAGTCCTTCAACTCGCCTAGGCTTTTGTTCTTAAGCTTGGGAAAGTAATTTTGGGCATCTGGATGTTGCTCGAATAATCTGGGAAGAAAAACAGGTTAATGTGGCATTTTCATACTTGCTGATCCCAAGGCACAGGAACTGGGGAGGAACTTGTGGAATTTGAAGATGGGATGAAGGGGGCTTGACATAATACTGACAAAAAGCTTGGGGTAAAGGGAGAGAGGTGTGAGCCTCTCTTTTGAAATTTATTCACAGGACGTGGGCGTTGCTAGCTAGGCCAGTGTTTCATGCCCACCCCTAATTGCCCTTGAACTAAATGGGCATTTCAGAGGGCATTTAAAAGTCAATCACATTGCTGTTGGTCTGGACCTGGGTACCATAGAACCCTACACCATAGAACCCTACAGTGCAGAAACAGGCCCTTCGGCCCATCGAGTCTGCACCGAACACAATCCCACCCAGACCCTATCCCCATATCCCTGCTAATCCCTCTAACCTACATATCCCAGGACACTAAGGGGCAATTTTAGCATAGCCAATGAACCTAACCCGCACATCTTTGGACTGTGGGAGGAAACCGGAGCACCCGGAGAAAACCCACGCAGACACGAGGAGAATGTGCAAACTCCACACAGGCAGTGACCCGAGCCGGGAATCGAACCCAGGACCCTGGAGCTGTGAAGCAGCAGTGCTAACCACTGTGCTACTGTGCCGCCCCCCCACTGTGCTACCGTGCCGCCCCCCCCACTGTGCTACCGTGCCGCCCCCCCACTGTGCTACCGGGCCGCCCCCCCACTGTGCAACCGTGCCGCCCCGGGTGAGGGTGACAGATCTCCTTCCCTGAAGCACATTAGGGAACTGGATGGGTTTTTATGACAATGGTTTCATGGTCATCAGTAGACTCGTAATTCCAGATTTCTATTAAATTCAATCTCGCCATCTGCCATTACGAGATTTGAATCCGGTTCCCCAGAGTATTCACCTGGCTGTCTGGATTACTAATCTCGTGCCATCACCTCTCCTGATGGACCCTTGCGGTCATTGCCATCATTCTAATTGCTCTGCCCTCTCCCCACCTCAGGAAATCACTATCCCCCAGTACACACACTTCATTTGTCAAAAATAATACCAGTTCTGATATTCAAACTCTCTCAATCCCTGCTTATTAGGAGCCAGCTGAGAGAGCACCTTCTTAAAAAAAAATAAGCATGATACCAATGTCATAGTAATCACACCTCATCTGCTCTTAGTGAAATTGGTTGAGGATTAAATTTTTTTTATTCATTTATGAGTTGTTGGCATCATTGGTTGGGTCAGTGTTTATTGGCCATCCCTAATTGCCCTTGAAGTGAGTGGTTTATGAGGCCATTTCAGAGAGAACCACAGTGCTGTGGATCTGGAGTCACATGTAGGCAAGTCCAGGTAAGGATGGCAGATTTCCTCCCAAGGGACATTAGTGAACCTGATGGACAAAGTTTCATCATTAGACTTTTAATTCTGTATTTTTATTTGAATCTCGGTCCCCAGAACATTATCCTGGGTCCCTGGATTATAAATCCAGCAACAAACCACAACTCCACCACTTCCCCAATGTTGGCCTGGATAACAACCCTCCAGGATTACCCTAGCTGCTTTTTGAATTAAAGGAACATTCAAACAAATAGTCCTTTTTCATTTTCTTGTGTCAGCGTGGACTGTGGACTTGAGACTTTGAGCATGGTTCACATTGAGCCAAGGCACTAATTTCATTTTTGGCTTGTTTGACATACTATATTACCTTGGAAAGATTCGATGAGCTGGAATGTGGTAGATATTATGGACATTGCATAACTCTCTCTCTCTTGCATTCCTGATATCATTCCCTCTCCCAGGGAATGAGTTTCAGTCCATATCACCCTGACCCCAATTTACCATACCTCTTCAATATCTGCTGGTGATAGAATCTCACCAAGTGTATCACAGTGTGACGTCACACAGTGTGACGTCAGTGTATCATTAAGAAAGTTTTTTTTAAATCATGATCTCTGCAGCTCTCACAGCTTCATAGCTCACAGCCCGAGCTGATCTCAATGCTGTTGTGTTGGCTACCAGATGTCTTTGTATTGCTCCTTAAGTGGCTTGGATGGGAGTTATCTGGTTTTACTTTGGGATTTTTTATAACTCTGCATCGTTAGAAAAAAATACTGGTTGGCAGGTCAGGTGATAGAACTGCTTTCATTTTCAGCTCTGAGCTACAATTTAATTTTTAGATGGGACAACCAGCTGAAAAGTAGTGTTTTCTCTCTCCCTGTTTATTTTGGAAATTCTGCAGGTTATCTGAAAGTAAGGTCTTGCCTTCCTGCAGTAGTGATTCTGCGTTTGAAGGCTTAACCAGAGAGTCTCTCCTTGGAGTTCTGAGAAACTGTTTTGACTTCAAACTGTTCTGAGTGAATCCAGAGAACTGCACACTTCAACCAATGGACTCAATGTTCAATATCATGTGAGCATTAGTTTTTGCTGTGTTGAGCTTGTTTAAAGGGCTTTGTCTATGGAAGGTTTTGGTTGGAACACATTAGATATATTTGTTAAGGGTTATACATTATAGTGGTTGATTTGGTTTCATGTTTGTAATTATTCTTGCTAATTTTCTTACTATACATGTTAACTATATTCATAAATAAACGTTGTTTGACGATGCTCCCTAGTAGGTCATTTGAATCATACCTGAAGGAAGCATATCATTTTTATTCAATCCAAATTCAAGATGCAAAATTTATGATTCAGGTGAACACGGCAAAGCACTGTAGAGTTTCTGACCTGAACCGTAACAATAGAGCCTGACTGCTCTATACTGGTGCTTACGCTCCACACGAGTGTCCCCTACCCATCTTTATCTCGCCCCCATCACATTTCTCTATTCTTTTCCCCTTTGTGTGTGTCTAACTTCTCCTCGAATCTGTGCTTGTCACCTCAGCCACCCCCACACGATGGTAGCTGTGGAGGGGACCTTGTCGGGCTGGAGGCCAGTGACCAGTGGTGTGCCGCAGGGCTCAGTACTGGGACCTCTCCTCTTTGTAGTCTACATAAATGACTTGGAAGAGGGCGTAGGTGGTGTGATCAGCAATTTTGCTGATGATACCAAGATGGCAGGGTTGGTGAGTACGGAACTGGATTGTCAGGTGATACAACAGGATATAGATAGGTTGGTGCAGTGGGCAGATAGGTGGCAGATGGCATTTAATCCTGACAAATGCGAGGTGATGCATTTTGGACGGAATAATGCAGAGAGGAGCTATGTGATTAAAGGGAGGCCAATTAGGAGTATAGACATACAGAGGGACCTGGGAGTGCGGGTTCACAAATCCATGAAGGTTGCGTCACAAGTGGAGAAGGTTGTTAGGAAGGCTTATGGGATGTTGGCCTTTATAGGAAGGGGCATAGAGTATAAAAGCTGCCGTCTAATGCTTCAGTTGTACAGAACGTTGGTTAGACCGCATTTGGAGTACTGCGTCCAGTTCTGGTCACCTTACTACCGGAAGGACGTGGAGTCTCTGGAAAGGATGCAGAGGAGGTTTACCAGGATGTTGCCTGGCATGGGGGGACTGGGTTACGAGGAGAGGTTGAAGAAACTGGGACTATTCTCCTTGGAAAGACGGAGATTGAGAGGGGACATGATAGAAGTATATAAGATAATGAAGGGAATAGATAGAGTTAATAGTGAGAGACTGCTCCCTAGACTGGGTACGAACACGAGAGGTCATCATTTAAGGGTGAGGGGGGAGAGGTATAATTTGGAGGTGAGAAGAAGGTTCTTTACGCAGAGAGTTGTGGGGGTCTGGAACACGCTACCGAGTAGGGTGGTGGAGGCAAGAACGTTGGACTCGTTTAAGATGCAGTTAGATAGGCACATGAGTGAAACGAGAATGGAGGGATATGGTAGGGGCTATTAAATAGGGTTAAACCTCGGGAGACACTGGAAAGGCAGGCTGTAAGATTAATATTTTTGTCTTTATTCCACAGGTGGAGGTCCACCTCGTGTCAAACGAGGGGCATGCACACGACGGGTCGTGCGTGGGCTGCTCTTGGATGTTCCAGGAGTGGCCTAGTACTTCATGTCAGTGTGTGTGCTTGATCCTGGACCGGTAGATGGGCGCCGCAACAGCTCAGTGACTAGCACTGCTGGCTGTGCAGGCACATGGATTTGGGCCTGTGTCTGTGGGAGTTTGCGCATTCTCCCTGTGGTTGCGTGGGTTTCCTCCAGGCGCTCTGGTTTCCTCCTACACCCCAAAGATGTGCTCTCAGGCTAATCGGTTTTTACCAAATTGACACTATTTCTTCCCTGAATCTGACTGAGTAGGGTTCCATTCGTAGCCATGCAGGGTAGAATAGGTGCAGGGTGATGTGGCGGCACGGGCTCGTTGGACCGAAGGGCCTGTTTCCCGTGCTGGGTTGTTCTCTTTGTTCTTTGATGATGAGGAAAGATGAAGTGGTTTCATTTAAATTCCATCATGGATTTATTAGCTATGGCCGCTGCTTTTGATCCCCCGACAAGTGGAAACTTGATTTCTTTAATTTTTAATTCATTTTTTAAAAAATGCGATGCGTCAAAGGTTAGATCAGCATTTATTGTCCATCCCTAAAACGGCCTTTCAGAAGGCAGTGCTCAGCCACTGTGGTGTAGGTACACCCACAAGGCTGCTAGGGAGTTTCAGGATTTGGACCGAACGCTAGAGGAGTGAGTGAATGCTGCCTCCGCCCCCCCCCCCCCCCCCCCCCCGCCGCCGCCCCCCGAATGTTGATGGTGGGGATTGGTTTTGTTGCTTTGAATAGTTGTATTATCGGAGGGATTACATATGGAAATAAACATTGTGCGAGCATCCTCACTCTGACCTTCTGATGGAGGGAAGGTCACTGATAAAGCAGCTGAAGATAGTCCCAGTGCCTGGGACACTGAAGAAATCATGCAGCAATATCCACAGCCACAGCCAGTGTCCCTGCACTGACACTCTCAGCAGTGGAAAATGTTCTCAATGTTTCACTTCATTAGGTCATCCTTTAACTTTCTCTTGGGAATATTCGCTGCCCTTGAATCAAACCCTGAACTCAGGAAGCTGTGATAATAGCCAGAGTAACGTCAGTTTGGTATGTGAGACAGAAACTCAGTAACAGCACGTTGGAGCGGGGACTAACTTGTGTGTGAGAGGGAGAGACAAGGGCAGTGTGCAAGAGAGAGATTTGCTACCAGACTGTCCCCATTGTACAGTCACAGCAGACAGCTACCCCTATACGGTCATTCATTTGATAAACGGTAATGTCCCAGCCGATCAAAGGAAGCTCTCCCCTTTGCGTTGGAGAGCTGACTGGTGGTGATTAACTCTGAGGATCACCACACCCCAGGCGAGGGGCAAGGCTGAGAAGATGGGACCTTTGTGAATAACGATACAGGAATCTCAAATCAGCCATCCAGTCAACTGAGCGAACTGACTCCCAGGCCATTTGATACACGCACACCTTCAACACAGTGACACTGCATCACACACACACACACACACGCACACATGGGACAGTTAACACCAATCACCTCTGCACACACTGAAGACCCAGCTTCAGCAGTCACCGCTGTTTACACACAATAAACAGTTCCAGTGTGTGCAACCTGATCACTCAGGTCACAACTGTATGTTCAGCTTGTCACAACACAGTCAGGACTGTGGTCAGTCAGCAGCTGGTCTGGGAGTGGATGGTCAGTGACTGTGGAATCAGTGTGCATGCAGTTTGAGAGCAAGTGGTCAGGGAATGGATGGTCAGCAGACAATAGGTCCCATTGTACAAACCGTTTCACACCAGCCCCCAGTTTACTCCCTGCACACAAACCCTTTCAACAATAGATATTCCCAACTGAACACAATCATGTCACTATTCAGTTAGCACAGCACCATCTAAATGATACTTCACAACTGACACAAACAGTCGGTCCCCACTGTATACACACACACTGTTTCACAATAGACATTCATTACTGTATACCACACGCACAGACATTCACAACAGCCACTGTCATGTACACATCATGTACACACAGCTGCAACAACAGCCAGCACTCACTGTGGCCAGGGAGCAGGGGTGCCCGGTAAGATACTGGTCAACAGAAACTTCACAGTGTTCAATCTCCACCAACAAGTTACGTGGGTGTGTGAGGAAGCTGACAATCAGAACTTTGCAGGAAACACAGGTCGCACACGCACACATTCCCTTTGTGATGAGTGTGTGTATGGCTGTCTGTCGACACAGCGCTAATCCCCACCAAACACACAGTTTCACAACGGTCTCAGCTGGTCCGAAGACAACAGTTCCCATTTCACACGATGCACACACGCCCCCCCCTCAATATCGGCATCATTGTATACTCCTTGCACACACACCCCTGGTATCAGCATCATTGTACACTTGCTGCGCACACCCCTCAATATCAGCATCATTGTATACTCCCTGCACACACACCCCCCAATTTCGATCATCATCGCACACTCGCTTGTACACACACCTCTCGGTCATCATTGTACACGTGGTTCATGCATAAATGCACAACGTTCACCATTGCACAAATTTTCCCCTCACTGATGCCCCGTAGCCAGTTTCCCTGTAACCACTGTGCAGCGATCATCTCACACTGCTCACCACAATAACTCCACAGAACAGAGTCACCACGATGGGCACTGAGTGGGTGGGAAGGCAGAGAGAGTAGGGAGAGGGTAGTTGGAGCGGAGGGAGCGGGGAGACTTGGGCAGGATGGGGGTACTCTCCTGGAAGGTTTGTTAGGAGAGGGTAGTTGGGAAGTGGGGGGTGGGTTGGAGGGGGATTGAATAGGGGCTGTTTAGGGAGAGGGTAGTTGGAGAATTGGTGCTCAGGGAGGCAGTACTCAGGGAGGAGCTGATTGTGGAGTGGGTGTTCGAGGAGGGGAGAGGTTGTGGAGGGGATGCATGAGAGGGGGAGGTTGAGGTGGGGTCCTCAAGGAGGGGGAGGTTGGATTGGGTTGGGGTGGGGTGGGGGGGGGGGGAGTCCTCAGGGAGGAGGGTTCTTGAGTAGGGGAAGGTTTTGGAGGGGGTGCATAAGAGAGGGAGGTTGAGGTTGGGGTAAGGATCATTGGGAAGTGGGAGGTTGCAGAGGGGGCCTTTAGGGAGGGGGAGGTTGTGGAGGGGGTCTTTAGGAAGGGGTAGGTTGTGGAGAGGGCTTTAGGAAGGGGTAGGCTGGGGAGGGGAAGGTTGGGGTCGGGGTCCTTATGGGGAGTTGGAGGTTGCAGAGGGGGTCCTTGGGGAGGGGGTGCTCAGGGACAGGATAATTGGGGAACATCCGTCCAGAGCAGAGGGGGAGAACCTATGGAAGTATCTGTGGAAAATAACACTCCGTACAGTTAGTTAAAATATTTACTCTCCAGGAACAGAAGCTGAACTTTGGTTAGGACTTTTGGGAATTAAACAAAAAGTTAGTTGTGTTTATGTAGCACCTTTTATGACATCTCATAATATTCGATAAGCAACAGATCCTCTGGACAACAACTTGAAAAGTCCGACCTGTATTTGGCGGGGCGGGTGGTGAGAAGGTGACCGAGCTGAGTCACAGCTGACACACTGAGAGTTGCTACAAAGAAATGACAGGGCACAAAATACTGAGAGAAGTGACTCACCGGAGGAAGACATTCCGGCCAGTTATCGTTAGATTTGACTCCACTACACTCCAGACAGAGTTGATTTTCACCCAGTCGACCATTCTCTAGCCGGAAAGGATTTAGTTCTTCAAAAGTAAAGTCAGAGAGCTTCTGCCTTCAGCTCCAAGACACAACCTTTTATATCATTGTTGAAGCTTTTCTTCCCTCCTCTCGTCAATCAGCCAATCCAAAGCTGTCCAATAAGCCTATTTTGAGCTGCATTTCTCTACAGGTAGGATGGGGTTGGCAGCTGCTTATCAATGAGTTAATCTAGTGAGCATCAGGACCCGAGAAAGCTGCCAAACCCTCGCTCCCCAACCAGTCACCCTTTCAATTTTCAGGAGCTGAGCTTTATCTCACCCACTGCCAATAATTGTAACATTCCCTTTGACATTTTATTCCCTCTGGAATTCAGCTCACAAAGCGCTCTGAGCAGTGAAAGTGTTAGATCTCAGGGCCCAGAGTTTAATATATGGCCACTTGCACGCACAAATCCACAAACTCTCACACACTCTCACTCACACTCACTCACACACACACTCACTCACGCACACACACACACACACACACACACACACATTAACACATTCACTATCACACAAACACATTAATACATACACACATTAACCCACACACAAACTAACACACACACATACTAACACACTCTCACGCACACACTCACACACACACTCACTCACGCACACACTCACTCACGCACACACTCACACACTCACACACTCACTCACACACACACACATTAACACATTCACTATCACACAAACACATTAATACATACACACATTAACCCACACACAAACTAACACACACACATACTAACACACTCTCACTCACACACACACTCACTCACGCACACACTCACACACACACTCACACACACACTCACTCACACTCACTCACACACACACTCACTCACGCACACACTCACACACACACACACACACACACACACACTCACATTAACACATTCACTATCACACAAACACATTAATACATACACACATTAACCCACACACAAACTAACACACACACATACTAACACACTCTCACGCACACGAACACACTAATGCTCGCTCACTCACTCTCACTCTCTCTCACTCACACACTAACGCACACATACTCTCACACAAACTAACACACACACAAACACACTCTCACGTACACTAACTAATAAATTGGGTGGTGAATCTCTGGAATTCTCTGCCATTGAAGTGGTGGAGGCTACCTCGCTGAATATATTTAAGTCACGGGTAGATAGGTTTTTGATAGACAAGGGAATTAAGGGTTATGGGGAGAAAGCGGGAAAGTGGAACTGATCCACTTCAGATCAGCCATGATCTTACTGAATGGCAGGGCAGACTCGAAGGGCTAGATGGCCTACTCCTGCTCCTATTTCTTATGTTCTTATAACAAACTCTCACATACGCTAACACACACACACTAACACACTCACATACTAACACACACACACACAAACTCATTTACACTCTCACACACACACACATACTAACACACACACACACAAACTCATTTACACTCTCTCACACACACTCACACATACTAACACACATACACACACATACACACACACTCTCACACATACTAACTCACACATACTAACTCACACATATTAACTCACACATATTAACTCTCACACTCACACACTCATACACTCTCACACCCACACTTGTGCACAATGTTCTTAATAGCAGCTTTAAAACTCAGCTTTATTGAACAATTTTTAAAGCTTTCCTCAATACCATGCTGGTGACATTCTTTCCCACAACATATATTTTATTTGTAATTTTTTGGGGAAAATATGCTTTATTCACACATTTGTAAAAGTACATTACATGAACATTCAAATTTGACATTACAGAAGTCACAGTCTAGTTTATTTCCAAGCAGTACATGACACTCTGGCCTGTCTCATTCCTCTAACACACACAGATGTAAATAGTATTTATTTACATACTAACTATGTAACCTTCCCCATTCTCTGTGGTGGCTGAGTGCATTTCAGCATCAATGCCTCTTTCTCAGAAGACGAAGGAAATTTGGTATGTCCGCTCACTATCTGTTACAGCATCATAGAAAGCACTCTTTCTGGTTGCATCACAGCTTGGTCTGGGTTCCTGCTCTGCCCAAAACCACAAGAAACTACAAAAGGTTGTAAATGTAGCCCAATCCATCACACAAACCAAGGTCCCATCCACTGACTCTGTCTATGCTTCCTGCTATCTCAGCAAAGCAGGCAGCATAATTAAGGACCCCCCCCACACCCCGGACATTCTCTCTTCCACCTTCTTCCATTGGGAAAAAGATTCAAAAGTCTAGCGTCACGTACCAACTACTCAAGAACAGCTTCTTCCCTGCTGCTGTCAGACTTTTGAATGGACTTACATCCATTGCATTAAGTTGATCTTTCTCTACACCCTAGCTATTGACTGTAACACTACATTCTGCACTCTCTTGCTTCCTTCTCTATGAACGGTATATTTTGTCTGTATGGCACACAAGAAACAATACTTTTCATTGGATGTTAATACATGTGACAATAATAAATCAAATCGATAGTCCTGGACCTTGGAATGTGCCAGTCTGCAACACTCGGTCGAGGACAGTTCTTTCAGCTGGAAGATCAGCAAGTTTCGGGCGGACCAAAGTGTGTCCTTCACCGAGTTGATGACCTTCCAGCAGCAGTTGATATTTGTCTCGGTGTGCGTCCCCGGAAACAGCCCGTAGAGCACAGAGTCCTGTCACCGAGCTGCTCGGGGCGAACCTCAACAAGTACCACTGCATCTCACTCCAGACCTTCTTTGCAAAGGCACATTTCACAAGGAGGTGGACAGCGATCTTCCCCCACCCCCACAGTCACATTGAGGATAATGTTTGGTCAGAGACCTACTGAATGGAGAGTTCCACTGCAGCGTGGCCAGACCTATCCTTCACAACAGAAGGATGTGGAGGCTTTGGAGAGGGGACAGAAAAGATTTACCAGGATGTTACCTGGTGTGGAGGGCATTAGCTATGAGGAGAGGTTGGAGAAACTTGGTTTGTTCTCACTGGAGCGACGGAGGTTAAGGGGAGACCTGATAGAAGTCTACAAGATTTTGAGAGGCATGGACAGAGTGGATAGTCAGAAGCTTTATCCCAGGATGGAAGAGTAAATTACTAGGGGACACAGGTTTAAAGTATGAGGGGCAAGTTTTAAAAGAGATGTACGAGGCAGATTTTTTACACAGAGAGTAGTGGGTGCCTGGAACTTATTGCTGGGGAGTCTTGACAAGTACATGAATGAGATGGGAATGGAGGGATATGGTTCCTGGAAGCATAGGGGGCTTTAGTTCAGTCAGGCGGCATGGTCGGTGCAGGCTTGGAGGGCCAAAGGGCCTGTTCCTGTGCTATAATTTTCTTTGTTCTAACACCATGGAACTTGGTGTTTGCGTACCAAGGGTCTACACAAGTTTTACTCACCTCAGAGGACTGGACAGCCTTTGTCAGTTCATCCAGTGTTAGTGGTTTGTTCAGGCTCTCCCACTGGGATGGCACAGTAGCACAATGATTAACACTGCTGCCTCACAGCACCAGGGGCCTGGGTTCGATTCCCGGTTTGGGTCACTGTCTGTGTGGAGTTTGCACATTCTCCCCGTGTCTGTGAGGGTTTTCTCCGGGTGCTCCGGTTTCCTCCCACGTTCCAAAGATATGCGGGTTAGGTGGATTGGCCAGGATAAATTGCCCCTTAGTGTCAGGGGGGATTGACTAGGGTAAGTGCATAGGGTTATAGAAATAAGGTGGGATTGTGGTCAGTGCAGACTGGATGGGCCGAATGGCCTCCTTTTGCAATGCAGGATTCTATAGTCTATGATCTCAGTGATAGACGATAGGAAGGACAGGGTTATCTGTTAGTTTCAGGCCGTACATTCTGGCGTGGGAGGATTTGGTAATCCTCTGAGCTGTTTTCTTCCTCCTGTGTGACCTTGTGGAAGAGTGTGTGACCTTGAAATATGACACGTCCCAGAGAGCCGACAATCACTCAGTCCCAAAGCGAGGGTGACACAATGTGTGAGGGAAAGCCAGGAGCAAATGTAGATGATCAGACTGACGGCGGGGGGGGAGGCGGAGAAGGGAAAGTTCATGTTAGGTCTGATCTTCACTTTCTGTATCGGTAAAACAGATTAGCATTTACGAAGCGTCTTTCACAATCCTGGGCTGTGCCAAATCAGCCAAATGAGACACTCCTGATCTATGGTGCCAGCTGCAACATAGGAAATTTGGCAGCAAGACTTTGCACAGGAAGATCCCACAATGCAACAATGAGACAGGTAATCTGCCTCTTTAGTTGAGGGATAAATATTGTTCCAGGAAATCCAGTGAGAATTCTAACACCCCCCACCCTCTACCCCTTTCTTCTATAGATCCTGAGAGGGAAGACTATTTAACATCTCATCTGGATACTGCAGCCCTGATGGAGTAGCCCTCTCTCTGGGTGAGTGGCTTGGGGTGGGGGGGGGGGGGGGGGGTGCTGCGATGTATTACATTATCAGCCTGTATTTCACCCTTCAGTATCCAGAAATCCAAGATCTCCTGCCTCAGAGGGCAAAAACCACTTGTGCTCTCGAGGCTCCTTTCCCCATTGCTTCAGAGTGGCACAGAAGGAGGCCATTCAGCCCATTAGCAATCTGGTCAGTCTAACTCTCTTGCTCTGAGTTGTCTTGTAAGTTTACTTGGCCCGCAGTGCCTGTGCCAGCTCTGCTGCTCCACTTCCCTACTCAGTGCCCCTGCAATGTTCACCAGCTAAGATTTTTTATTCATTTGTGGGACCTGGGCATTGCTGGCTGGCCAGCAATTGCCCATCTCTCATTGCCCTTACAGGGCAGTTGCGAATCAACCACATTGCTATGGTTCTGGAGTCACAGGGAGGCCAGACCGGGTAAGGGCGGCAGATTTCCTTCCCTAAAGGACATTAGTGAACCAGATGGGTTTTTCCGATTATTGACAATGGCTTTATGGTCATCAGTAGATTCTTAATTCCAGATATTTTTTATCAAATTCAAATTCCACTGTCTGCTGTGGGGGGATTCGAACCCGGGTCCCCAGAACATTCGCTGAGTTTCTGGATTAATGTCGAGCAATAATCCCACTGGGCCATCACCTCCCCTGTCTGTGCGGAGTCTGCATGTTCTCCCTGTGGTCTGTGTGGAGGCAGGCACGCTGGAGTTGTTTAAGAGTAACTTAGACAGGCACATGAGTGGGTTCGAGATGGGAAGATATAGGAGATTGTTTTAAATAAGGTTCATTAGCATTGGGACGTCCCTGGTAATGTACAAGGATGTGGAATGATACTAATGTTTTTCTCTTTTAATTCACAGGTTTTAAGTCGGTCCGCCTTGTTGTCCAATGAGGGGCAAACACATGATGGGTCGTACTGGGGCTGCTCTTGAATGTTTGAGATTGGCCTAGTGCTTCATGTCGTTAGTGTGTGCTTAAACTGGACCAGATACTGGGCAAGACGACAGCTCAGTGACTATCCCTGTTTGATGTGCAGACACATGGATTTGGGCCGGTGTCTGTGGGAGTTTGCGCATTCTCCCCGTGCTTGCGTGGGTTTTCTCCGGGTGCTCCGGTTTCCTCCCACACCCCAAAGATGTGCTGTTAGGCTGATTGGTGTAACAAATTGTCCCTAAATTAGTTTCCCTCATAAGCATAGATAAGGGTCATGGGTGGAGGGGGAACGGGTAATGTTAAAATGGCGGTGCGGGCTCGTTGGGCCGAAGGGCCTGTTTCCTGGGCTGTTTTTGTTCTTTATTTATAAAGGTTCCTCTTTAAATTCTTTGCTTTTGAACTCTGTGCCTTTGTTTATAAAGAGCAGGATTCTGCACGCCTCGTGAACCATTTCCTCAACCTGACCTTTCCCCTTCAATCAGTTTTGCATTCTCTTCCCTTTTAATTTTTTACCTTTTACTTTACATTACCCCCTGCCCCTAAACCCCCCCCCATTCTTCCAATCAAAATGTATCAACTCACACTTCAATCTGATTAATTTTATCACCCAACCCACAGGCCGAGGACTGTCACTATCCATCTCACCATTTATATTCCTCAGTCAGAGGGTTGTGTGTTCAAAGCCCCAGCCAGAATTCTCACCATCACTCCAGAACAGTACAGAGGGAGTGCCACACTGTCAGAGGGTCAGTGCTGAGGGAGTGCCGCACTGTCAGAGGGTCAGTGCTGAGGGAGTGCCGCACTTCAGAGGGTCAGTGCTGAGAGAGTGCCGCACTGTCAGAGGGTCAGTGCTGAGGGAGTGCCGCACTGTCAGAGGGTCAGTACTGAGGGAGTGCCACACTGTCAGAGGGTCAGTGCTGAGGGAGTGCCGCACTGTCAGAGGGTCAGTGCTGAGGGAGTGCCGCACTGTCAGAGGGTCAGTGCTGAGGGAGTGCCGCACTGTCAGAAGGTCAGTGCTGAGGGAGTGCCGCACTGTCAGAGGGTCAGTGCTGAGGGAGTGCCGCACTGTCAGAGGGTCAGTGCTGAGGGAGCGCCGCACTGTCAGAGGGTCAGTGCTGAGGGAGTGCCACACTGTCAGAGGGTCAGTGCTGAGGGAGTGCCACACTGTCAGAGGGTCAGTGCTGAGGGAGTGCCGCACTGTCAGAGGGTCAGTGCTGAGGGAGTGCTGCACTGTCAGAGGGTCAGTGCTGAGGGAGTGCCGCACTGTCAGAGGGTCAGTTTTCTTGTGTCTCTCAAATTCAGCCAAACACTTTTTTTTGTTGTTTTACTCTCAGAACATTGAACAATGAAAAGATTTTTGCCTTTGAATCTTTTCATTCTCTTTCTTTTTTCTCTTGCTTCACCCTCCTCTGTCAAGTGAATAGTGAAGAAGGTTATCTCCAATTGCAACGGGATCTTGATCAATTGGGCCAATGGGCTGACAAATGGCAGATGGAGTTTAATTTAGACAAATGCAAGGTGATGCATTTTGGTAGATTGAACCAGGGCAGGACTTACTCAGTTAATGGTAGGGTGTTGGGGAGAGTTAGAGAACAAAGATATAGGGGTACAGGTTCATAGCTCCTTGAAAGTGGAGTCACTTTCAGAGTGGTGGAGAAGGCATTCGGCATGCTTGGTTTCATCGGTCAGAACATTGAATACAGGAGTTGGGACGTCTTGTTGAGGTTGTACGAGACATTGGTAAGGCCACACTTGGAATACTGTGTACAGTTCTGGTCTATTACAGAACGGATATTATTAAAATAGAAAGAGCGCAGAAAATATTTACTAGGATGCTACCGGGACTTGATGGTTTGAGTTATAAGGAGAGGCTGGATAGACTGGGACTTTTTTCTCTGGAATGTAGGAGGCTGAGGCTGAGAATGTATAGAATCTATAAAATAATGAGGGGCATAGACTAGGTGGATAGTCAATATCTTTTCCCGAAGGAAGGGGAATCTAAAACTAGAGGGCATAGGTTTAAGGTGAGAGGGGAGAGATCCAGAGGGGCAATTGTTTCACACAGAGGGTGGTGAGTGTCTGGAACAAGCTACCAGAGATAGTAGTAGAGGAGGGTACAATTCTGTCTCTTAAAAAGCATTTAGACAGTTATATGGGTAAGATGGGTATAGAGGGATATGGGCCAAATGCAGGCAATTGGGACAAGCTTAGGGTTTAGAAAAAGGGATGGCATGGACAAGTTGGGCCAAAAGGCCTGTTTCCATGCTGTAATCCTCTATAATTCTATGAGTAGGTGATTACATTTTTGGACCTTACTTTGATCTTTTCTCTCTCTGATTGCAATGTAACTTTGTTTTGGTTTCACTGTTAGCCAGATCTGTCTTCATTTTGGTTTCACTGTTAGCCAGATCTGTCTCTGGTGAAGTCTTATTTTGGAGCTGTATGTTGTGTTTTGGAGCTGCGGTTGGTGTTTTGGAGCTGTATTTGTGTTTTGGAGCTGCGGTTGGTGTTTTGGAGCTGCGGTTGGTGTTTTGGAGCTGCGGTTGGTGTTTTGGAGCTGTGGTTGGTGTTTTGGAGCTGTATTTGGTGTTTTGGAGCTGCGGTTGGTGTTTTGGAGCTGCGGTTGGTGTTTTGGAGCTGTATTTGGTGTTTTGGAGCCGCGGTTGGTGTTTTGGAGCTGCGGTTGGTGTTTTGGAGCTGTATTTGGTGTTTTGGAGCTGTATTTGGTGTTTTGGAGCTGTATTTGGTGTTTTGGAGCTGCGGTTGGTGTTTTGGAGCTGCGGTTGGTATTTTGGAGCTGCGGTTGGTGTTTTGGAGCTGCGGTTGGTATTTTGGAGCTGCGGTTGGTGTTTTGGAGCTGCGGTTGGTGTTTTGGAGCTGCGGTTGGTGTTTTGGAGCTGCGGTTGGTGTTTTGGAGCTGCGGTTGGTGTTTTGGAGCTGTGGTTGCTGTTTTGGAGCTGCGGCTGGTGTTTTGGAGCTGTATTTGGTGTTTTGGAGCTGCGGTTGGTGTTTTGGAGCTGCGGTTGGTGTTTTAGAGCTGTGGTTGGTGTTTTGGAGCTGTATTTGGTGTTTTGGAGCTGCGGTTGGTGTTTTGGAGCTGCGGTTGGTGTTTTGCAGCTGCGGTTGGTGTTTTGGAGCTGTATTTGGTGTTTTGGAGCTGCGGTTGGTGTTTTGGAGCTGCGGTTGGTGTTTTGGAGCTGTATTTGGTGTTTTGGAGCTGCGGCTGGTGTTTTGGAGCTGTATTTGGTGTTTTGGAGCTGCGGCTGGTGTTTTGGAGCTGCGGTTGGTGTTTTGGAGCTGCGGTTGGTGTTTTGGAGCTGCGGTTGGTGTTTTGGAGCTGTATTTGGTGTTTTAGAGCTGTGGTTGGTGTTTTGGAGCTGTATTTGGTGTTTTGGAGCCGCGGTTGGTGTTTTGGAGCTGCGGTTGGTGTTTTGCAGCTGCGGTTGGTGTTTTGGAGCTGTATTTGGTGTTTTGGAGCTGCGGCTGTGTTTTGGAGCTGCGGTTGGTGTTTTGGAGCTGCGGTTGGTGTTTTGGAGCTGCGGTTGGTGTTTTGGAGCTGTATTTGGTGTTTTGGAGCTGCGGCTGGTGTTTTGGAGCTGCGGTTGGTGTTTTGGAGCTGCGGTTGGTGTTTTGGAGCTGCGGTTGGTGTTTTGGAGCTGCGGCTGGTGTTTTGGAGCTGCGGCTGGTGTTTTGGAGCTGCGGCTGGTGTTTTGGAGCTGCGGTTGGTGTTTTGGAGCTGCGGCTGGTGTTTTGGAGCTGTATTTGGTGTTTTGGAGCTGCGGTTGGTGTTTTGGAGCTGCGGTTGGTGTTTTGGAGCTGTGGTTGGTGTTTTGGAGCTGCGGTTGGTGTTTTGGAGCTGCGGTTGGTGTTTTGGAGCTGTATTTGGTGTTTTGGAGCTGCGGCTGGTGTTTTGGAGCTGCGGTTGGTGTTTTGGAGCTGCGGTTGGTGTTTTGGAGCTGCGGTTGGTGTTTTGGAGCTGCGGTTGGTGTTTTGGAGCTGTATTTGGTGTTTTGGAGCTGCGGCTGGTGTTTTGGAGCTGCGTTGGTGTTTTGGAGCTGCGGCTGGTGTTTTGGAGCTGCGGTTGGTGTTTTGGAGCTGCGGTTGGTGTTTTGGAGCTGTGGTTGGTGTTTTGGAGCTGTATTTGGTGTTTTGGAGCTGTATTTGGTGTTTTGGAGCTGCGGTTGGTGTTTTGGAGCTGCGGTTGGTGTTTTGGAGCTGTATTTGGTGTTTTGGAGCTGCGGTTGGTGTTTTGGAGCTGCGGTTGGTGTTTTGGAGCTGTATTTGGTGTTTTGGAGCTGCGGTTGGTGTTTTGGAGCTGCGGTTGGTGTTTTGGAGCTGTATTTGATGTTTTGGAGCTGCGGTTGGTGTTTTGGAGCTGCGGTTGGTGTTTTGGAGCTGCGGTTGGTGTTTTGGAGCTGTATTTGGTGTTTTGGAGCTGCGGCTGGTGTTTTGGAGCTGCGGTTGGTGTTTTGGAGCTGCGGTTGG
This sequence comes from Prionace glauca, assembly GCA_037974335.1. Lineage (NCBI taxonomy): Eukaryota > Metazoa > Chordata > Chondrichthyes > Carcharhiniformes > Carcharhinidae > Prionace > Prionace glauca. The sequence continues at coordinate 1,397,764 of CM075754.1, read as the reverse complement.
TGTTTTGGAGCTGCGGTTGGTGTTTTGGAGCTGCGGTTGGTGTTTTGGAGCTGCGGTTGGTGTTTTGGAGCTGTATTTGGTGTTTTGGAGCTGCGGCTGGTGTTTTGGAGCTGCGGTTGGTGTTTTGGAGCTGCGGTTGGTGTTTTGGAGCTGCGGTTGGTGTTTTGGAGCTGCGGTTGGTGTTTTGGAGCTGCGGCTGGTGTTTTGGAGCTGCGGTTGGTGTTTTGGAGCTGCGGTTGGTGTTTTGGAGCTGTGGTTGGTGTTTTGGAGCTGTATTTGGTGTTTTGGAGCTGCGGTTGGTGTTTTGGAGCTGTATTTGGTGTTTTGGAGCTGCGGTTGGTGTTTTGGAGCTGTATTTGATGTTTTGGAGCTGCGGCTGGTGTTTTGGAGCTGCGGTTGGTGTTTGGAGCTGCGGCTGGTGTTTTGGAGCTGTGGTTGGTGTTTTGGAGCTGCGGTTGGTGTTTTGGAGCTGTATTTGGTGTTTTGGAGCTGTATTTGGTGTTTTGGAGCTGCGGTTGGTGTTTTGGAGCTGTATTTGGTGTTTTGGAGCTGTGGTTGGTGTTTTGGAGCTGTATTTGGTGTTTTGGAGCTGTATTTGGTGTTTTGGAGCTGCGGCTGGTGTTTTGGAGCTGCGGCTGGTGTTTTGGAGCTGTATTTGGTGTTTTGGAGCTGTATTTGGTGTTTTGGAGCTGCGGCTGGTGTTTTGGAGCTGCGGCTGGTGTTTTGGAGCTGCGGTTGGTGTTTTGGAGCTGTGGTTGGTGTTTTGGAGCTGTATTTGGTGTTTTGGAGCTGCGGTTGGTGTTTTGGAGCTGCGGTTGGTGTTTTGGAGCTGTATTTGGTGTTTTGGAGCTGCGGCTGGTGTTTTGGAGCTGCGGCTGGTGTTTTGGAGCTGTATTTGGTGTTTTGGAGCTGTATTTGGTGTTTTGGAGCTGCGGCTGGTGTTTTGGAGCTGCGGCTGGTGTTTTGGAGCTGCGGTTGGTGTTTTGGAGCTGTATTTGGTGTTTTGGAGCTGCGGTTGGTGTTTTGGAGCTGTATTTGGTGTTTTGGAGCTGCGGCTGGTGTTTTGGAGCTGCGGCTGGTGTTTTGGAGCTGTATTTGGTGTTTTGGATCTGTATTTGGTGTTTTGGAGCTGCGGCTGGTGTTTTGGAGCTGTATTTGGTGTTTTGGAGCTGTATTTGGTGTTTTGGAGCTGCGGCTGGTGTTTTGGAGCTGTATTTGGTGTTTTGGAGCTGCGGTTGGTGTTTTGGAGCTGTATTTGGTGTTTTGGAGCTGTATTGGTGTTTTGGAGCTGTATTTGGTGTTTTGGAGCTGTATTTGGTGTTTTGGAGCTGCGGCTGGTGTTTTGGAGCTGCGGTTGGTGTTTTGGAGCTGCGGTTGGTGTTTTAGAGCTGCGGTTGGTGTTTTTGAGCTGTATTTGGTGTTTTGGAGCTGTGGTTGCTGTTTTGGAGCTGTGGTTGGTGTTTTGGAGCTGCGGTTGGTGTTTTGGAGCTGTATTTGGTGTTTTGGAGCTGTATTTGGTGTTTTGGAGCTGCGGTTGGTGTTTTAGAGCTGCGGTTGGTGTTTTTGAGCTGCGGTTGGTGTTTTAGAGCTGCGGTTGGTGTTTTTGAGCTGTATTTGGTGTTTTGGAGCTGTGGTTGGTGTTTTGGAGCTGTGGTTGGTGTTTTGGAGCTGCGGTTGGTGTTTTGGAGCTGTATTTGGTGTTTTGGAGCTGTATTTGGTGTTTTGGAGCTGTATTTGGTGTTTTGGAGCTGTATTTGGTGTTTTGGAGCTGCGGCTGGTGTTTTGGAGCTGCGGTTGGTGTTTTGGAGCTGCGGTTGGTGTTTTAGAGCTGCGGTTGGTGTTTTTGAGCTGTATTTGGTGTTTTGGAGCTGTGGTTGCTGTTTTGGAGCTGCGGCTGGTGTTTTGGAGCTGTATTTGGTGTTTTGGAGCTGCGGTTGGTGTTTTGGAGCTGCGGTTGGTGTTTTAGAGCTGTGGTTGGTGTTTTGGAGCTGCGGTTGGTGTTTTGGAGCTGCGGTTGGTGTTTTGGAGCTGCGGTTGGTGTTTTAGAGCTGCGGTTGGTGTTTTGGAGCTGCGGTTGGTGTTTTGGAGCTGTATTTGGTGTTTTGGAGCTGTATTTGGTGTTTTGGAGCTGTATTTGGTGTTTTGGAGCTGCGGTTGGTGTTTTGGAGCTGCGGTTGGTGTTTTAGAGCTGTGGTTGGTGTTTTGGAGCTGTATTTGGTGTTTTGGAGCTGCGGTTGGTGTTTTGGAGCTGCGGTTGGTGTTTTGGAGCTGCGGTTGGTGTTTTGGAGCTGCGGTTGGTGTTTTGGAGCTGCGGTTGGTGTTTTGGAGCTGCGGTTGGTGTTTTGGAGCTGTATTTGGTGTGTTGGAGCTGTATTTGGTGTTTTGGAGCTGCGGTTGGTGTTTTGGAGCTGCGGTTGGTGTTTTGGAGCTGTGGTTGGTGTTTTGGAGCTGCGGTTGGTGTTTTGGAGCTGCGGTTGGTGTTTTGGAGCTGCGGTTGGTGTTTTGGAGCTGCGGTTGGTGTTTTGGAGCTGTATTTGGTGTTTTGGAGCTGCGGTTGGTGTTTTGGAGCTGTATTTGGTGTTTTGGAGCTGCGGTTGGTGTTTTGGAGCTGTATTTGGTGTTTTGGAGCTGCGGTTGGTGTTTTGGAGCTGTATTTGGTGTTTTGGAGCTGCGGCTGGTGTTTTGGAGCTGTATTTGGTGTTTTGGAGCTGTATTTGGTGTTTTGGAGCTGTATTTGGTGTTTTGGAGCTGCGGTTGGTGTTTTGGAGCTGTATTTGGTGTTTTGGAGCTGTATTTGGTGTTTTGGAGCTGCGGCTGGTGTTTTGGAGCTGCGGTTGGTGTTTTGGAGCTGCGGCTGGTGTTTTGGAGCTGCGGTTGGTGTTTTGGAGCATTGTTGGTGTTTTGGAGCTGCGGTTGGTGTTTTGGAGCTGTATTTGGTGTTTTGGAGCTGCGGCTGGTGTTTTGGAGCTGCGGTTGGTGTTTTGGAGCTGTATTTGGTGTTTTGGAGCTGCGGTTGGTGTTTTGGAGCTGCGGTTGGTGTTTTGGAGCTGTATTTGGTGTTTTGGAGCTGCGGCTGGTGTTTTGGAGCTGCGGTTGGTGTTTTGGAGCTGCGGTTGGTGTTTTGGAGCTGCGGTTGGTGTTTTGGAGCTGCGGTTGGTGTTTTGGAGCTGCGGTTGGTGTTTTGGAGCTGTATTTGGTGTTTTGGAGCTGCGGTTGGTGTTTTGGAGCTGCGGTTGGTGTTTTGGAGCTGCGGTTGGTGTTTTGGAGCTGCGGTTGGTGTTTTGGAGCATTGTTGGTGTTTTGGAGCTGCGGTTGGTGTTTTGGAGCTGTATTTGGTGTTTTGGAGCTGCGGCTGGTGTTTTGGAGCTGCGGTTGGTGTTTTGGAGCTGCGGTTGGTGTTTTGGAGCTGCGGTTGGTGTTTTGGAGCTGCGGTTGGTGTTTTGGAGCTGCGGTTGGTGTTTTGGAGCTGCGGTTGGTGTTTTGGAGCTGCGGTTGGTGTTTTGGAGCTGTATTTGGTGTTTTGGAGCCGCGGTTGGTGTTTTGGAGCTGTATTTGGTGTTTTGGAGCTGTGGTTGGTGTTTTGGAGCTGTATTTGGTGTTTTGGAGCTGCGGTTGGTGTTTTGGAGCTGTATTTGGTGTTTTGGAGCCGCGGTTGGTGTTTTGGAGCTGTATTTGGTGTTTTGGAGCTGTGGTTGGTGTTTTTGGAGCTGTATTTGGTGTTTTGGAGCTGTATTTGGTGTTTTGGAGCTGTATTGGTGTTTTGGAGCTGCGGTTGGTGTTTTGGAGCTGTATTTGGGTGTTTTGGAGCTGTATTTGGTGTTTTGGAGCTGTATTTGGTGTTTTGGAGCTGCGGTTGGTGTTTTGGAGCATTGTTGGTGTTTTGGAGCTGCGGTTGGTGTTTGGAGCTGTATTTGGTGTTTTGGAGCTGCGGTTGGTGTTTTGGAGCTGCGGTTGGTGTTTTAGAGCTGCGGTTGGTGTTTTTGAGCTGTATTTGGTGTTTTGGAGCTGTATTTGGTGTTTTGGAGCCGCGGTTGGTGTTTTTGGAGCTGTATTTGGTGTTTTGGAGCTGCGGTTGGTGTATTGGAGCTGCGGTTGGTGTTTTGGAGCTGCGGTTGGTGTTTTGGAGCTGTATTTGGTGTTTTGGAGCTGTATTTGGTGTTTTGGAGCTGTATTTGATGTTTTGGAGCTGCGGTTGGTGTTTTGGAGCTGTATTTGGTGTTTTGGAGCTGTATTTGGTGTTTTGGGAGCTGTATTTGATGTTTTGGAGCTGTATTTGGTGTTTTGGAGCTGTATTTGGTGTTTTGGAGCTGTATTTGGTGTTTTGGAGCTGTATTTGGTGTTTTGGAGCTGCGGTTGGTGTTTTGGAGCTGTATTTGATGTTTTGGAGCTGCGGTGGTGTTTTGGAGCTGCGGTTGGTGTTTTGGAGCTGTATTTGGTGTTCTGGAGCTGCGGTTGGTGTTTTGGAGCTGTGGTTGGTGTTTTGGAGCTGCGGTTGGTGTTTTGGAGCTGTGGTTGGTGTTTTGGAGCTGCGGTTGGTGTTTTGGAGCTGTGGTTGGTGTTTTGGAGCTGCGGTTGGTGTTTTGGAGCTGTATTTGGTGTTTTGGAGCTGTATTTGGTGTTTTGGAGCTGTGGTTGGTGTTTTGGAGCTGTATTTGATGTTTTGGAGCTGCGGTTGGTGTTTTGGAGCTGCGGTAGGTGTTTTGGAGCTGTATTTGGTGTTTTGGAGCTGCGGTTGGTGTTTTGGAGCTGCGGTTGGTGTTTTGGAGCTGCGGTTGGTGTTTGGAGCTGCATTTGGTGTTTTGGAGCTGCGGTTGGTGTTTTGGAGCTGCGGCTGGTGTTTTGGAGCTGTATTTGGTGTTTTGGAGCTGCGGTTGGTGTTTTGGAGCTGCGGCTGGTGTTTTGGAGCTGCGGTTGGTGTTTTGGAGCTGCGGTTGGTGTTTTGGAGCTGCGGTTGGTGTTTTGGAGCATTGTTGGTGTTTTGGAGCTGCGGTAGGTGTTTTGGAGCTGTATTTGGTGTTTTGGAGCTGTATTTGGTGTTTTGGAGCTGTGGTTGGTGTTTTGGAGCTGCGGTTGGTGTTTTGGAGCTGTATTTGGTGTTTGGAGCTGTATTTGGTGTTTTGGAGCTGTGGTTGGTGTTTTGGAGCTGTGGTGGTGTTTTGGAGCTGTGGTTGGTCGTTTTTGGAGCTGTATTTGGTGTTTTGGAGCTGTATTTGGTGTTTTGGAGCTGTGGTTGGTGTTTTGGAGCTGCGGTTGGTGTTTTGGAGCTGTATTTGGTGTTTGGAGCTGTGGTTGGTGTTTTGGAGCTGTGGTTGGTGTTTTGGAGCTGTATTTGGTGTTTTGGAGCTGTGGTTGGTGTTTTGGAGCTATATTGGTGTTTTGGAGCTGTGGTTGGTGTTTTGGAGCTGCGGTTGGTGTTTTGGAGCATTGTTGGTGTTTTGGAGCTGCGGTAGGTGTTTTTGGAGCTGTATTTGGTGTTTTGGAGCTGCGGCTGGTGTTTTGGAGCTGCGGTTGGTGTTTTGGAGCTGCGGTTGGTGTTTTGGAGCCGCGGCTGGTGTTTTGGAGCTGTAGTTTGGTGTTTTGGAGCTGTGGTTGGTGTTTTGGAGCTGTATTTGGTGTTTTGGAGCTGCGGTTGGTGTTTTGGAGCTGCGGTTGGTGTTTTGGAGCTGCGGTTGGTGTTTTGGAGCTGCATTTGGTGTTTTGGAGCTGCGGTTGGTGTTTTGGAGCTGCGGCTGGTGTTTTGGAGCTGTATTTGGTGTTTTGGAGCTGCGGTTGGTGTTTTGGAGCTGCGGCTGGTGTTTTGGAGCTGCGGTTGGTGTTTTGGAGCTGCGGTTGGTGTTTTGGAGCTGTATTTGGTGTTTTGGAGCTGCGGTTGGTGTTTTGGAGCTGCGGTTGGTGTTTTGGAGCTGCGGTTGGTGTTTTGGAGCTGCGGTTGGTGTTTTGGAGCATTGTTGGTGTTTTGGAGCTGCGGTTGGTGTTTTGGAGCTGTGGTTGGTGTTTTGGAGCCGCGGTTGGTGTTTTGGAGCTGTGGTTGGTGTTTTGGAGCTGCGGTTGGTGTTTTGGAGCTGTATTTGGTGTTTTGGAGCTGCGGTTGGTGTTTTGGAGCTGCGGTTGGTGTTTTGGAGCTGTATTTGGTGTTTTGGAGCTGCGGTTGGTGTTTTGGAGCTGTATTTGGTGTTTTGGAGCTGCGGTAGGTGTTTTGGAGCTGTATTTGGTGTTTTGGAGCTGCGGTTGGTGTTTTGGAGCTGCGGTTGGTGTTTTGGAGCTGTATTTGGTGTTTTAGAGCTGCGGTAGGTGTTTTGGAGCTGTATTTGGTGTTTTGGAGCTGCGGTTGGTGTTTTGGAGCTGCGGTTGGTGTTTTGGAGCTGCGGTTGGTGTTTTGGAGCATTGTTGGTGTTTTGGAGCTGCGGTTGGTGTTTTGGAGCTGTATTTGGTGTTTTGGAGCTGCGGTTGGTGTTTTGGAGCTGCGGTTGGTGTTTTAGAGCTGCGGTTGGTGTTTTTGAGCTGTATTTGGTGTTTTGGAGCTGTATTTGGTGTTTTGGAGCCGCGGTTGGTGTTTGGAGCTGTATTTGGTGTTTTGGAGCTGCGATTGGTGTTTTGGAGCTGCGGTTGGTGTTTTGGAGCTGTATTTGGTGTTTTGGAGCTGTATTTGGTGTTTTGGAGCTGTATTTGATGTTTTGGAGCTGTATTGGTGTTTTGGAGCTGTATTTGGTGTTTTGGAGCTGCGGTTGGTGTTTGGAGCTGCGGTAGGTGTTTTGGAGCTGTATTTGGTGTTTTGGAGCTGCGGTTGGTGTTTTGGAGCTGCATTTGGTGTTTTGGAGCTGCGGTTGGTGTTTTGGAGCTGCGGTTGGTGTTTTGGAGCTGTATTTGGTGTTTTGGAGCTGCGGTTGGTGTTGTTTGGAGCTGTATTTGGTGTTTTGGAGCTGCGGTTGGTGTTTTGGAGCTGCGGCTGGTGTTTTGGAGCTGTATTTGGTGTTTTGGAGCTGCGGTTGGTGTTTTGGAGCTGCGTTGGTGTTTTGGAGCTGTATTTGGTGTTTTGGAGCTGCGGCTGGTGTTTTGGAGCTGCGGTTGGTGTTTTGGAGCTGTATTTGGTGTTTTGGAGCTGCGGTTGGTGTTTTGGAGCTGTATTTGGTGTTTTGGAGCTGCGGTTGGTGTTTTGGAGCTGTATTTGGTGTTTTGGAGCTGCGGTTGGTGTTTTGGAGCTGTATTTGGTGTTTTGGAGCTGCGGTTGGTGTTTTGGAGCTGTATTTGGTGTTTTGGAGCTGCGGTTGGTGTTTTGGAGCTGCAGTTGGTGTTTTGGAGCTGCGGTTGGTGTTTTGGAGCTGCGGTTGGTGTTTGGAGCTGCGGTTGGTGTTTTGGAGCTGCAGTTGGTGTTTTGGAGCTGCAGTTGGTGTTTTGGAGCTGTATTTGGTGTTTTGGAGCTGCGGTTGGTGTTTTGGAGCTGCGGTTGGTGTTTTGGAGCTGTGGTTGGTGTTTTGGAGCTGCGGCTGGTGTTTTGGAGCTGCGGTTGGTGTTTGGAGCTGCGGTTGGTGTTTTAGTGCTGCGGTTGGTGTTTTGGAGCTGCGGTTGGTGTTTTGGAGCTGCGGTTGGTGTCTTGGAGCTGTATTGGTGTTTTTGGAGCTGCGGTTGGTGTTTGGAGCTGCGGTTGGTGTTTTGGAGCTGCGGTTGGTGTTTTGGAGCTGCGGTTGGTGTCTTGGAGCTGCGGTTGGTGTTTTGGAGCTGCGGTTGGTGTTTTGGAGCTGCGGTTGGTGTTTTGGAGCTGCAGTTGGTGTTTTGGAGCTGCGGTTGGTGTTTTGGAGCTGCGGTTGGTGTTTTGGAGCTGCGGTTGGTGTTTTGGAGCTGCGGTTGGTGTTTTGGAGCTGTATTTGGTGTTTTGGAGCTGTGGTTGGTGTTTTGGAGCTGTATTTGGTGTTTTGGAGCTGCGGTTGGTGTTTTGGAGCTGCGGCTGGTGTTTTGGAGCCGCGGTTGGTGTTTTGGAGCTGCGGTTGGTGTTTTGGAGCTGCGGTTGGTGTTTTGGAGCTGCGGCTGGTGTTTTGGAGCTGCGGTTGGTGTTTTGGAGCTGCGGTTGGTGTTTTGGAGCTGCAGTTGGTGTTTTGGAGCTGCGGTGGTGTTTTGGAGCTGCGGTTGGTGTTTTGGAGCTGCAGTTGGTGTTTTGGAGCTGCGGTTGGTGTTTTGGAGCTGCGGTTGGTGTTTTGGAGCTGCGGTTGGTGTTTTTGGAGCTGCAGTTGGTGTTTTGGAGTGTATTTGGTGTTTTGGAGCTGCGGTTGGTGTTTTGGAGCTGCAGTTGGTGTTTTGGAGTGTATTTGGTGTTTTGGAGCTGCGGTTGGTGTTTTGGAGCTGCGGTTGGTGTTTGGAGCTGTATTTGGTGTTTTGGAGCTGTATTTGGTGTTTTGGAGCTGCGGTTGGTGTTTTTGGAGCTGCGTTGGTGTTTTGGAGCTGCGGTTGGTGTTTTGGAGCTGCGGTTGGTGTTTTGGAGCTGCGGTTGGTGTTTTGGAGCTGTATTTGGTGTTTTGGAGCTGCGGTTGGTGTTTTGGAGCTGTATTTGGTGTTTTGGAGCTGCGGTTGGTGTTTTGGAGCTGCGGCTGGTGTTTGGAGCCGCGGTTGGTGCGTTTTGGAGCTGCGGTTGGTGTTTTGGAGCTGCGGTTGGTGTTTTGGAGCTGCGGCTGGTGTTTTGGAGCTGCGGCTGGTGTTTTGGAGCTGTATTTGGTGTTTTGGAGCTGCGGTTGGTGTTTTGGAGCTGCGGTTGGTGTTTTGGAGCCGCGGTTGGTGTTTTGGAGCTGCGGCTGGTGTTTTGGAGCTGTATTTGGTGTTTTGGAGCTGCGGTTGGTGTTTTGGAGCTGTATTTGGTGTTTTGGAGCCGCGGTTGGTGTTTTGGAGCTGTATTTGGTGTTTTGGAGCTGCGGTTGGTGTTTTGGAGCTGCGGTTGGTGTTTTGGAGCTGTATTTGGTGTTTTGGAGCTGCGGTTGGTGTTTTGGAGCTGCGGCTGGTGTTTTGGAGCTGCGGTTGGTGTTTTGGAGCTGTATTTGGTGTTTTGGAGCCGCGGTTGGTGTTTTGGAGCTGTATTTGGTGTTTTGGAGCTGTATTTGGTGTTTTGGAGCTGCGGTTGGTGTTTTGGAGCTGTATTTGGTGTTTTGGAGCTGTATTTGATGTTTTGGAGCTGTATTTGGTGTTTTGGAGCTGCGGTTGGTGTTTTGGAGCTGTATTTGATGTTTTGGAGCTGCGGCTGGTGTTTTGGAGCTGCGGTTGGTGTTTTGGAGCTGTATTTGGTGTTTTGGAGCTGTATTTGATGTTTTGGAGCTGCGGCTGGTGTTTTGGAGCTGTATTTGGTGTTTTGGAGCTGCGGTTGGTGTTTTGGAGCTGTATTTGGTGTTTTGGAGCTGCGGTTGGTGTTTTGGAGCTGCGGCTGGTGTTTTGGAGCTGCGGCTGGTGTTTTGGAGCTGCGGTTGGTGTTTTGGAGCTGTATTTGGTGTTTTGGAGCTGTATTTGGTGTTTTGGAGCTGCGGTTGGTGTTTTGGAGCTGCGGTTGGTGTTTTGGAGCTGCGGTTGGTGTTTTGGAGCTGTGGTTGGTGTTTTGGAGCTGTATTTGGTGTTTTGGAGCTGCGGTTGGTGTTTTGGAGCTGCGGTTGGTGTTTTGGAACTGCGGTTGGTGTTTGGAGCTGCGGTTGGTGTTTTGGAGCTGTGGTTGGTGTTTTGGAGCTGCGGTTGGTGTTTTGGAGCTGCGGTTGGTGTTTTGGAGCTGCGGTTGGTGTTTTGAGCTGCGGTTGGTGTTTTGGAGCTGTATTTGGTGTTTTGGAGCTGTGGTTGGTGTTTTGGAGCTGCGGTTGGTGTTTTGGAGCTGTATTTGGTGTTTTGGAGCTGCGGTTGGTGTTTTGGAGCTGCGGTTGGTGTTTTGGAGCTGCGGTTGGTGTTTTGGAGCTGCGGTTGGTGTTTTGGAGCTGTATTTGGTGTTTTGGAGCTGCGGTTGGTGTTTTGGAGCTGTATTTGGTGTTTTGGAGCTGCGGTTGGTGTTTTGGAGCTGCGGTTGGTGTTTTGGAGCTGTATTTGGTGTTTTGGAGCTGCGGTTGGTGTTTTGGAGCTGTGGTTGGTGTTTTGGAGCTGTATTTGGTGTTTTGGAGCTGCGGTTGGTGTTTTGGAGCTGCGGTTGGTGTTTTGGAGCTGTATTTGGTGTTTTGGAGCTGCGGTTGGTGTTTTGGAGCTGTGGTTGGTGTTTTGGAGCTGTATTTGGTGTTTTGGAGCTGCGGTTGGTGTTTTGGAGCTGCGGTTGGTGTTTTGGAGCTGTATTTGGTGTTTTGGAGCTGCGGTTGGTGTTTTGGAGCTGCGGTTGGTGTTTTGGAGCTGTGGTTGGTGTTTTGGAGCTGTATTTGGTGTTTTGGAGCTGCGGTTGGTGTTTTGGAGCTGCGGTTGGTGTTTGTGAGCTGTATTTGGTGTTTTGGAGCTGCGGTTGGTGTTTTGGAGCTGTATTTGGTGTTTTGGAGCTGCGGTTGGTGTTTTGGAGCTGTATTTGGTGTTTTGGAGCTGTGGTTGGGTGTTTTGGAGCTGCGGTTGGTGTTTTGGAGCTGTGGTTGGTGTTTTGGAGCTGTGGTTGGTGTTTTGAGCTGCGGTTGGTGTTTTGGAGCTGTATTTGGTGTTTTGGAGCTGCGGTTGGTGTTTTGGAGCTGCGGTTGGTGTTTTGGAGCTGTATTTGGTGTTTTGGAGCTGTATTTGGTGTTTTGGAGCTGCGTTGGTGTTTTGGAGCTGTATTTGGTGTTTTGGAGCTGCGGTTGGTGTTTTGGAGCTGCGGTTGGTGTTTTTGGAGCTGCGGTTGGTGTTTTGGAGCTGCGGTTGGTGTTTTGGAGCTGTGGTTGGTGTTTTGGAGCTGCGGTTGGTGTTTTGGAGCTGCGGTTGGTGTTTTGGAGCTGCGGTTGGTGTTTTGGAGCTGCGGTTGGTGTTTTGGAGCTGTATTTGGTGTTTTGGAGCTGTGGTTGGTGTTTTGGAGCTGCGGTGGTGTTTTGGAGCTGTATTTGGTGTTTTGGAGCTGCGGTTGGTGTTTTGGAGCTGCGGTTGGTGTTTTGGAGCTGCGGTTGGTGTTTTGGAGCTGCGGTTGGTGTTTTGGAGCTGTATTTGGTGTTTTGGAGCTGCGGTTGGTGTTTTGGAGCTGTATTTGGTGTTTTGGAGCTGCGGTTGGTGTTTTGGAGCTGCGGTTGGTGTTTTGGAGCTGTATTTGGTGTTTTGGAGCTGCGGTTGGTGTTTTGGAGCTGTGGTTGGTGTTTTGGAGCTGTATTTGGTGTTTTGGAGCTGCGGTTGGTGTTTTGGAGCTGCGGTTTGGTGTTTTGGAGCTGTATTTGGTGTTTTGAGCTGCGGTTGGTGTTTTGGAGCTGTGGTTGGTGTTTTGGAGCTGTATTGGTGTTTTGGAGCTGCGGTTGGTGTTTTGGAGCTGCGGTTGGTGTTTTGGAGCTGTATTTGGTGTTTTGGAGCTGCGGTTGGTGTTTTGGAGCTGCGGTTGGTGTTTTGGAGCTGTGGTTGGTGTTTTGGAGCTGTATTTGGTGTTTTGGAGCTGCGGTTGGTGTTTTGGAGCTGCGGTTGGTGTTTTGGAGCTGTATTTGGTGTTTTGGAGCTGCGGTTGGTGTTTTGGAGCTGTATTTGGTGTTTTGGAGCTGCGGTTGGTGTTTTGGAGCTGTATTTGGTGTTTTGAGCTGTGGTTGGTGTTTGGAGCTGCGGTTGGTGTTTTGGAGCTGTGGTTGGTGTTTTGGAGCTGTGGTTGGTGTTTTGGAGCTGCGGTTGGTGTTTTGGAGCTGTATTGTGTTTTGGAGCTGCGTTGGTGTTTTGGAGCTGCGGTTGGTGTTTTGGAGCTGCGGTTGGTGTTTTGGAGCTGTAGTTGGTGTTTTGGAGCTGTATTTGGTGTTTTGGAGCTGCGGTTGGTGTTTTGAGCTGCGGTTGGTGTTTTGGAGCTGTATTTGGTGTTTTGGAGCTGCGGTTGGTGTTTTGGAGCTGCGGTTGGTGTTTTGGAGCTGCGGTTGGTGTTTTGGAGCTGCGGTTGGTGTTTTGGAGCTGTATTTGGTGTTTTGGAGCTGTATTTGGTGTTTTGGAGCTGTGGTTGGTGTTTTGGAGCTGTATTTGGTGTTTTGGAGCTGTATTTGGTGTTTTGGAGCTGCGGTTGGTGTTTTGGAGCTGCGGTTGGTGTTTTGGAGCTGTATTTGGTGTTTTGGAGCTGCGGTTGGTGTTTTGGAGCTGCGGTTGGTGTTTTGGAGCTGCGGTTGGTGTTTTGGAGCTGCGGTTGGTGTTTTGGAGCTGTATTTGGTGTTTTGGAGCTGTATTTGGTGTTTTGGAGCTGCAGTTGGTGTTTTGGAGCTGCGGTAGGTGTTTGGAGCTGCGGTTGGTGTTTTGGAGCTGCGGGCTGGTGTTTTGGAGCTGCGGTTGGTGTTTTGGAGCTGCAATTGGTGTTTTGGAGCTGCGGTTGGTGTTTTGGAGCTGCGGTTGGTGTTTTGGAGCTGCGGTTGGTGTTTTGGAGCTGCGGTTGGTGTTTTGGAGCTGCGGCTGGTGTTTTGGAGCTGTATTTGGTGTTTTGGAGCTGCGGTTGGTGTTTTGGAGCTGTATTTGGTGTTTTGGAGCTGCGGCTGGTGTTTTGGAGCTGTATTTGGTGTTCGGAGCTGCGGTTGGTGTTTTGAGCCGTGGTTGGTGTTTTGGAGTGTATTTGGTGTTTGGAGCTGTATTTGGTGTTTTGGAGCTGCGGTTGATGTTTTGGAGCTGCAGTTGGTGTTTTGGAGCTGTATTTGGTGTTTTGGAGCTGCGGTTGGTGTTTTGGAGCTGCCGCTGGTGTTTTGGAGCTGCGGCTGGTGTTTTGGAGCTGCGGTTGGTGTTTTGGAGCTGTGGTTGGTGTTTTGGAGCTGCGGTTGGTGTTTTGGAGCTGTGGTTGGTGTTTTGGAGCTGCGGTTGGTGGTTTTGGAGCTGCGGTTGGTGTTTTGGAGCTGTGGTTGGTGTTTTGGAGCTGCGGTTGGTGTTTTGGAGCTGCGGTGGCGGTGTGTTTGGAGCTGTGGTTGGTGTTTTGGAGCTGCGGTTGGTGTTTTGGAGCTGCGGTTGGTGTTTTGGAGCTGTGGTTGGTGTTTTGGAGCTGCGGTTGGTGTTTTGGAGCTGCGGTTGGTGTTTTGGAGCTGTATTTGGTGTTTTGGAGCTGAGGTTGGTGTTTTGGAGCTGCGGTTGGTGTTTTGGAGCTGCGGTTGGTGTTTTGGAGCTGTATTTGGTGTTTTGGAGCTGTGGTTGGTGTTTTGGAGCTGCGGTTGGTGTTTTGGAGCTGTATTTGGTGTTTTGGAGCTGTGGTTGGTGTTTTGGAGCTGCGGTTGGTGTTTTGGAGCTGCGGTTGGTGTTTTGGAGCTGCGGTTGGTGTTTTGGAGCTGCGGTTGGTGTTTTGGAGCTGCGGTTGGTGTTTTGGAGCTGCGGTTGGTGTTTTGGAGCTGCGGTTGGTGTTTTGGAGCTGCGGTTGGTGTTTTGGAGCTGCGGTTGGTGTTTTGGAGCTGCGGTTGGTGTTTTGGAGCTGTGGTTGGTGTTTTGGAGCTGCGGTTGGTGTTTTAGAGCTGTGGTTGGTGTTTTGGAGCTGTATTTGGTGTTTGGAGCTGCGGTTGGTGTTTTGGAGCTGTGGTTGGTGTTTTGGAGCTGCGGTTGGTGTTTTGGAGCTGTATTTGGTGTTTTGGAGCTGTATTTGGTGTTTTGGAGCTGTGGTTGGTGTTTTGGAGCTGTATTTGGTGTTTTGGAGCTGTATTTGGTGTTTTGGAGCTGTGGTTGGTGTTTTGGAGCTGCGGTTGGTGTTTTGGAGCTGTGGTTGGTGTTTTGGAGCTGCGGTTGGTGTTTTGGAGCTGTATTTGGTGTTTTGGAGCTGCGGTTGGTGTTTTGGAGCTACGGCTGGTGTTTTGGAGCTGTATTTGGTGTTCTGGAGCTGTATTGGTGTTTTGGAGCTGTGGTTGGTGTTTTGGAGCTGTATTTGGTGTTTTGGAGCTGCGGTTGGTGTTTTTGGAGCTGTGGTTGGTGTTTTGGAGCTGTGGTTGGTGTTTTGGAGCTGCGGTTGGTGGTTTTGGAGCTGTATTTGGTGTTTTGGAGCTGTGGTTGGTGTTTTGGAGCTGTATTTGGTGTTTTGGAGCTGCGGTTGGTGTTTTGGAGCTGCGGTTGGTGTTTTGGAGCTGTATTTGGTGTTTTGGAGCTGCGGTTGGTGTTTGGAGCTACGGCTGGTGTTTTGGAGCTGTATTTGGTGTTCTGGAGCTGTATTTGGTGTTTTGGAGCTGTGGTTGGTGTTTTGGAGCTGTATTTGGTGTTTTGGAGCTGCGGTTGGTGTTTTGGAGCTGTGGTTGGTGTTTTGGAGCTGCGGTTGGTGTTTTGGAGCTGTGGTTGGTGTTTTGGAGCTGCGGTTGGTGTTTTGGAGCTGTATTTGGTGTTTTGGAGCTGTGGTTGGTGTTTTGGAGCTGTATTTGGTGTTTTGGAGCTGCGGGTTGGTGTTTTGGAGCTGCGGTTGGTGTTTTGGAGCTGTATTTGGTGTTTTGGAGCTGTGGTTGGTGTTTTGGAGCTGCGGTTGGTGTTTTGGAGCTGTGGTTGGTGTTTTGGAGCTGCGGTTGGTGTTTTGGAGCTGCGGTTGGTGTTTTGGAGCTGTATTTGGTGTTTTGGAGCTGTATTTGGTGTTTTGGAGCTGTATTTGGAGTTTTGGAGCTGTATTTGGTGTTTTGGAGCTGCGGTTGGTGTTTTGGAGCTGTATTTGGTGTTTTGGAGCTGCGGTTGGTGTTTTGGAGCTGCGGTTGGTGTTTTGGAGCTGTATTTGGTGTTTTGGAGCTGTATTTGGTGTTTTGGAGCTGCGGTTGGTGTTTTGGAGCTGTGGTGGTGTTTTGGAGCTGCGGTTGGTGTTTTTGGAGCTGCGGCTGGTGTTTTTGGAGCTGTATTTGGTGTTTTGGAGCTGTATTTGGTGTTTTGGAGCTGCGGTTGGTGTTTTGAGCTGCGGTTGGTGTTTTGGAGCTGTATTTGGTGTTTTGGAGCCGCGGTTGGTGTTTTGGAGCTGTATTTGGTGTTTTGGAGCTGCGGTTGGTGTTTTGGAGCTGTATTTGGTGTTTTGGAGCTGTATTTGATGTTTGGAGCTGTATTTGGTGTTTTGGAGCTGTATTTGGTGTTTTGGAGCTGTATTTGATGTTTGGAGCTGTATTGGTGTTTTGGAGCTGCGGTTGGTGTTTTGGAGCTGTATTTGATGTTTTGGAGCTGTATTTGGTGTTTTGGAGCTACGGCTGGTGTTTTGGAGCTGTATTTGGTGTTTTGGAGCTGCGGTTGGTGTTTTGGAGCTGTATTTGGTGTTTTGGAGCTGTGGTTGGTGTTTTGGAGCTGCGGTTGGTGTTTTGGAGCTGCGGTTGGTGTTTTGGAGCTACGGCTGGTGTTTTGGAGCTACGGCTGGTGTTTTGGAGCTGTATTTGGTGTTTTGGAGCTGTATTTGGTGTTTTGGAGCTGTATTTGATGTTTTGGAGCTGTATTTGGTGTTTTGGAGCTGTATTTGGTGTTTTGGAGCTGTATTTGATGTTTTGAGCTGTATTTGGTGTTTTGGAGCTGTATTTGGTGTTTTGGAGCTGTATTTGATGTTTTGGAGCTGTATTTGGTGTTTTGGAGCTGTATTTGGTGTTTTGGAGCTGCGGTTGGTGTTTTGGAGCTGCGGTTGGTGTTTTGGAGCTGTGGTTGGTGTTTTGGAGCTGCGGTTGGTGTTTTGGAGCTGTATTTGGTGTTTTGGAGCTGTGGTTGGTGTTTTGGAGCTGTATTGGTGTTTTGGAGCTGCGGTTGGTGTTTTGGAGCTGCGGTTGGTGTTTTGGAGCTGTATTTGGTGTTTTGGAGCTGTGGTTGGTGTTTTGGAGCTGCGGTTGGTGTTTTGGAGCTGTGGTTGGTGTTTTGGAGCTGCGGTTGGTGTTTTGGAGCTGCGGTTGGTGTTTTGGAGCTGTATTTGGTGTTTTGGAGCTGTATTTGGTGTTTTGGAGCTGTATTTGGAGTTTTGGAGCTGTATTTGGTGTTTTGGAGCTGCGGTTGGTGTTTTGGAGCTGTATTTGGTGTTTTGGAGCTGCGGTTGGTGTTTTGGAGCTGCGGTTGGTGTTTTGGAGCTGTATTTGGTGTTTTGGAGCTGTATTTGGTGTTTTGGAGCTGCGGTTGGTGTTTTGGAGCTGTGGTTGGTGTTTTGGAGCTGCGGTTGGTGTTTTGGAGCTGCGGCTGGTGTTTTGGAGCTGTATTTGGTGTTTTGGAGCTGTATTTGGTGTTTTGGAGCTGCGGTTGGTGTTTTGGAGCTGCGGTTGGTGTTTTGGAGCTGTATTTGGTGTTTTGGAGCCGCGGTTGGTGTTTTGGAGCTGTATTTGGTGTTTTGGAGCTGCGGTTGGTGTTTTGGAGCTGTATTTGGTGTTTTGGAGCTGTATTTGATGTTTTGGAGCTGTATTTGGTGTTTGGAGCTGTATTTGGTGTTTTGGAGCTGTATTTGATGTTTTGGAGCTGTATTTGGTGTTTTGGAGCTGCGGTTGGTGTTTTGGAGCTGTATTTGATGTTTTGGAGCTGTATTTGGTGTTTTGGAGCTACGGCTGGTGTTTTGGAGCTGTATTTGGTGTTTTGGAGCTGCGGTTGGTGTTTTGGAGCTGTATTTGGTGTTTTGGAGCTGTGGTTGGTGTTTTGGAGCTGCGGTTGGTGTTTTGGAGCTGCGGTTGGTGTTTTGGAGCTACGGCTGGTGTTTTGGAGCTACGGCTGGTGTTTTGGAGCTGTATTTGGTGTTTTGGAGCTGTATTTGGTGTTTTGGAGCTGTATTTGATGTTTTGGAGCTGTATTTGGTGTTTTGGAGCTGTATTTGGTGTTTTGGAGCTGTATTGATGTTGTTGGAGCTGTATTTGGTGTTTTGGAGCTGTATTTGGTGTTTTGGAGCTGTATTTGATGTTTTGGAGCTGTATTTGGTGTTTTGGAGCTGTATTTGGTGTTTTGGAGCTGTGGTTGGTGTTTTGGAGCTGCGGTTGGTGTTTTGGAGCTACGGCTGGTGTTTTGGAGCTGTATTTGGTGTTTTGGAGCTGTATTTGGTGTTTTGGAGCTGTATTGATGTTTTGGAGCTGTATTTGGTGTTTTGGAGCTGCGGTTGGTGTTTTGGAGCTGTATTTGATGTTTTGGAGCTGTATTTGGTGTTTTGGAGCTACGGCTGGTGTTTTGGAGCTGTATTTGGTGTTTTGGAGCTGTATTTGGTGTTTTGGAGCTGTATTTGGTGTTTTGGAGCTGCGGTTGGTGTTTTGGAGCTACGGCTGGTGTTTTGGAGCTGTATTGGTGTTCTGGAGCTGTATTTGGTGTTTTGGAGCTGTATTTGGTGTTTTGGAGCTGCGGTTGGTGTTTTGGAGCTGTATTTGGTGTTTTGGAGCTGCGGCTGGTGTTTTGGAGCTGTATTTGGTGTTTTGGAGCTGTAGTTGGTGTTTTGGAGCTGTATTTGGTGTTTGGAGCTGCGTTGGTGTTTTGGAGCTGTATTTGGTGTTTTGGAGCTGTATTTGGTGTTTTGGAGCTGCGGCTGGTGTTTTGGAGCTGCGGTTGGTGTTTTGGAGCTGCGGCTGGTGTTTTGGAGCTGCGTTGGTGTTTGAGCATTGTTGGTGTTTTGGAGCTGCGGTTGGTGTTTTGGAGCTGTATTTGGTGTTTTGGAGCTGCGGCTGGTGTTTTGGAGCTGCGGTTGGTGTTTTGGAGCTGTATTTGGTGTTTTGGAGCTGCGGTTGGTGTTTTGGAGCTGCGGTTGGTGTTTGGAGCTGTATTTGGTGTTTTGGAGCTGCGGCTGGTGTTTGAGCTGCGGTTGGTGTTTTGGAGCTGCGGTTGGTGTTTTGGAGCTGCGGTGGTGTTTTGGAGCTGCGGTTGGTGTTTTGGAGCTGCGGTTGGTGTTTTGGAGCTGTATTTGGTGTTTTGGAGCTGCGGTTGGTGTTTTGGAGCTGCGGTTGGTGTTTTGGAGCTGCGGTTGGTGTTTTGGAGCTGCGGTTGGTGTTTTGGAGCATTGTTGGTGTTTTGGAGCTGCGGTTGGTGTTTTGGAGCTGTATTTGGTGTTTTGGAGCTGCGGCTGGTGTTTTGGAGCTGCGGTTGGTGTTTTGGAGCTGCGGTTGGTGTTTTGGAGCTGCGGTTGGTGTTTTGGAGCTGCGGTTGGTGTTTTGGAGCTGCGGTTGGTGTTTTGGAGCTGCGGTTGGTGTTTTGGAGCTGCGGTGGTGTTTTGGAGCTGTATTTGGTGTTTTGGAGCCGCGGTTGGTGTTTTGGAGCTGTATTTGGTGTTTTGGAGCTGTGGTTGGTGTTTTGGAGCTGTATTTGTGTTTTGGAGCTGCGGTTGGTGTTTTGGAGCTGTATTGGTGTTTTGGAGCCGCGGTTGGTGTTTTGGAGCTGCGGTTGGTGTTTTGGAGCTGTATTTGGTGTTTTGGAGCTGCGGTTGATGTTTTGGAGCTGTATTTGGTGTTTTGGAGCTGCGGTTGGTGTTTTGGAGCTGTATTTGGTGTTTTGGAGCTGTGGTTGGTGTTTTGGAGCTGTATTTGGTGTTTTGGAGCTGTATTTGGTGTTTTGGAGCTGTATTTGGTGTTTTGGAGCTGCGGTTGGTGTTTTGGAGCTGTATTTGGTGTTTTGGAGCTGCGGCTGGTGTTTTGGAGCTGTATTTGGTGTTTTGGAGCTGTATTTGGTGTTTTGGAGCTGTATTTGGTGTTTTGGAGCTGCGGTTGGTGTTTTGGAGCATTGTTGGTGTTTTGGAGCTGCGGTTGGTGTTTTGGAGCTGTATTTGGTGTTTGGAGCTGCGGTTGGTGTTTTGGAGCTGCGGTTGGTGTTTTAGAGCTGCGGTTGGTGTTTTGAGCTGTATTTGGTGTTTTGGAGCTGTATTTGGTGTTTTGGAGCCGCGGTTGGTGTTTTGGAGCTGTATTTGGTGTTTTGGAGCTGCGGTTGGTGTTTTGGAGCTGCGGTTGGTGTTTTGGAGCTGTATTTGGTGTTTTGGAGCTGTATTTGGTGTTTTGGAGCTGTATTTGATGTTTTGGAGCTGTATTTGGTGTTTTGGAGCTGTATTTGGTGTTTTGGAGCTGCGGTTGGTGTTTTGGAGCTGCGGTTGGTGTTTTGGAGCTGTATTTGGTGTTTTGGAGCTGCGGTTGGTGTTTTGGAGCTGCGGTTGGTGTTTTGGAGCTGCGGTGGTGTTTTGGAGCTGCATTTGGTGTTTTGGAGCTGCGGTTGGTGTTTTGGAGCTGCGGCTGGTGTTTTGGAGCTGTATTTGGTGTTTTGGAGCTGCGGTTGGTGTTTTGGAGCTGCGGCTGGTGTTTTGGAGCTGCGGTTGGTGTTTTGGAGCTGCGGTTGGTGTTTTGGAGCTGCGGTTGGTGTTTTGGAGCATTGTTGGTGTTTTGGAGCTGCGGTAGGTGTTTTGGAGCTGTATTTGGTGTTTTGGAGCTGTGGTTGGTGTTTTGGAGCTGCGGTTGGTGTTTTGGAGCTGTATTTGGTGTTTTTGGAGCTGTATTTGGTGTTTTGGAGCTGTGGTTGGTGTTTTGGAGCTGCGGTTGTGTTTTGGAGCTGTATTTGGTGTTTTGGAGCTGTATTTGGTGTTTTGGAGCTGTGGTTGGTGTTTTGGAGCTGCGGCTGGTGTTTTGGAGCTGTATTTGGTGTTTTGGAGCTGTATTTGGTGTTTTGGAGCTGAGGTTGGTGTTTTGGAGCTGCGGTTGGTGTTTTGGAGCTGTATTTGGTGTTTTGGAGCTGTATTTGGTGTTTTGGAGCTGAGGTTGGTGTTTTGGAGCTGCGGTTGGTGTTTTGGAGCTGCGGTTGGTGTTTTGGAGCTGTATTTGGTGTTTTGGAGCTGTATTTGGTGTTTTGGAGCTGTATTTGGTGTTTTGGAGCTGTGGTTGGTGTTTTGGAGCTGCGGTTGGTGTTTTTGGAGCTGTATTTGGTGTTTTGGAGCTGTATTTGGTGTTTTGGAGCTGCGGTTGGTGTTTTGGAGCTGCGGTTGGTGTTTTGGAGCATTGTTGGTGTTTTGGAGCTGCGGTAGGTGTTTTGGAGCTGTATTTGGTGTTTTGAGCTGTATTGGTGTTTTGGAGCTGTATTTGGTGTTTTGGAGCTGTGGTTGGTGTTTGGAGCTGTGGTTGGTGTTTTGGAGCTGTATTTGGTGTTTGGAGCTGCGTTGGTGTTTTGGAGCTGCGGTTGGTGTTTTGGAGCTGCGGTTGGTGTTTTGGAGCTGCGGTTGGTGTTTTGGAGCTGTATTTGGTGTTTTGGAGCTGTGGTTGGTGTTTGTTGGAGCTGTATTTGGTGTTTGGAGCTGCGGTTGGTGTTTTGGAGCTGTATTTGGTGTTTTGGAGCTGTGGTTGGTGTTTGGAGCTGCGGTTGGTGTTTTGGAGCTGCGGTTGGTGTTTTGGAGCTGCGGTTGGTGTTTTGGAGCTGTATTTGGTGTTTTGGAGCTGTATTTGGTGTTTTGGAGCTGCGGTTGGTGTTTTGGAGCTGTATTTGGTGTTTTGGAGCTGTATTTGGTGTTTGGAGCTGCGGTTGGTGTTTTGGAGCTGCGGTTGGTGTTTTGGAGCTGTATTGGTGTTTTGGAGCTGTGGTTGGTGTTTTGGAGCTGCGGTTGGTGTTTTGGAGCTGTATTGGTGTTTTGGAGCTGTGGTTGGTGTTTTGGAGCTGCGGTTGGTGTTTTGGAGCTGCGGTTGGTGTTTTGGAGCATTGTTGGTGTTTTGGAGCTGCGGTAGGTGTTTTGGAGCTGTATTTGGTGTTTTGGAGCTGTGGTTGGTGTTTTGGAGCTATATTTGGTGTTTTGGAGCTGTGGTTGGTGTTTTGGAGCTGTATTTGGTGTTTTGGAGCTGCGGTTGGTGTTTTGGAGCTGTATTTGGTGTTTTGGAGCTGTGGTTGGTGTTTTGGAGCTGCGGTTGGTGTGTTTGGAGCTGCGGTTGGTGTTTTGGAGCATTGTTGGTGTTTTGGAGCTGCGGTAGGTGTTTTGGAGCTGTATTTGGTGTTTTGGGAGCTGTATTTGGTGTTTTGGAGCTGCGGTTGGTGTTTGGAGCATTGTTGGTGTTTTGGAGCTGCGGTAGGTGTTTTGGAGCTGTATTTGGTGTTTTGGAGCTGTGGTTGGTGTTTTGGAGCTGCGGTTGGTGTTTTGGAGCTGCGGTTGGTGTTTTGGAGCATTGTTGGTGTTTTGGAGCTGCGGTAGGTGTTTTGGAGCTGCGGTTGGTGTTTTGGAGCTGTATTTGGTGTTTTGGAGCTGCGGCTGGTGTTTTGGAGCTGCGGTTGGTGTTTTGGAGCTGCGGTTGTGTTTTGGAGCCGCGGCTGGTGTTTTGGAGCTGTATTTGGTGTTTTGGAGCTGTGGTTGGTGTTTTGGAGCTGTATTTGGTGTTTTGGAGCTGTATTTGGTGTTTTGGAGCTGCGGTTGTGTTTTGGAGCTGCGGTTGGTGTTTTGGAGCTGCATTTGGTGTTTTGGAGCTGTATTTGGTGTTTTGGAGCTGTATTTGGTGTTTTGGAGCTGCGGTTGGTGTTTTGGAGCTGTATTTGGTGTTTTGGAGCTGCGGTTGGTGTTTTGGAGCTGTATTTGGTGTTTTGGAGCTGCGGTTGGTGTTTTGGAGCTGCGGTTGGTGTTTTGGAGCTGCGGTTGGTGTTTGGAGCTGCGGTTGGGTGTTTTGGAGCATTGTTGGTGTTTTGGAGCTGCGGTTGGTGTTGTTGGAGCTGTGGTTGGTGTTTTGGAGCGCGGTTGGTGTTTTGGAGCTGTGGTTGGTGTTTTGGAGCTGCGGTTGGTGTTTTGGAGCTGTATTTGGTGTTTTGGAGCTGCGGTTGGTGTTTTGGAGCTGCGGTTTGGTGTTTTGGAGCTGTATTTGGTGTTTTGGAGCTGCGGTTGGTGTTTTGGAGCTGTATTTGGTGTTTTGGAGCTGCGGTAGGTGTTTTGGAGCTGTATTTGGTGTTTTGGAGCTGCGGTTGGTGTTTTGGAGCATTGTTGGTGTTTTGGAGCTGCGGTTGGTGTTTGAGCATTGTTGGTGTTTTGGAGCTGCGGTTGGTGTTTTGGAGCTGTATTTGGTGTTTGGAGCTGTATTTGGTGTTTTGGAGCTGCGGTTGGTGTTTTGGAGCTGTATTTGGTGTTTTGGAGCTGTATTTGGTGTTTTGGAGCTGCGGTTGGTGTTTTGGAGCTGCGGTTGGTGTTTTGGAGCATTGTTGGTGTTTTGGAGCTGCGGTTGGTGTTTTGGAGCTGTATTTGGTGTTTTGGAGCTGCGGTTGGTGTTTTGGAGCTGCGGTTGGTGTTTTAGAGCTGCGGTTGGTGTTTTTGAGCTGTATTTGGTGTTTTGGAGCTGTATTGGTGTTTTGGAGCCGCGGTTGGTGTTTTGGAGCTGTATTTGGTGTTTTGGAGCTGCGGTTGGGGTTTTGGAGCTGCGGTTGGTGTTTTGGAGCTGTATTTGGTGTTTTGGAGCTGTATTTGGTGTTTTGGAGCTGTATTTGATGTTTTGGAGCTGTATTTGGTGTTTTGGAGCTGTATTTGGTGTTTTGGAGCTGCGGTAGGTGTTTTGGAGCTGTATTTGGTGTTTTGGAGCTGCGGTTGTGTTTTGGAGCTGCATTTGGTGTTTTGGAGCTGCGGTTGGTGTTTTTGGAGCTTGCGGTTGGTGTTTTGGAGCTGTATTTGGTGTTTTGGAGCTGCGGGTTGGTGTTTTGGAGCTGTATTTGGTGTTTGGAGCTGCGGTTGGTGTTTTGGAGCTGCGGCTGGTGTTTTGGAGCTGTATTTGGTGTTTTGGAGCTGCGGTTGGTGTTTTGGAGCTGCGGTTGGTGTTTTGGAGCTGTATTTGGTGTTTTGGAGCTGCGGCTGGTGTTTTGGAGCTGCGGTTGGTGTTTTGGAGCTGTATTTGGTGTTTTGGAGCTGCGGTTGGTGTTTTGGAGCTGTATTTGGTGTTTTGGAGCTGCGGTTGGTGTTTTGGAGCTGTATTTGGTGTTTTGGAGCTGCGGTTGGTGTTTTGGGAGCTGCAGTGGTGTTTTGGAGCTGCGGTTGGGTGTTTTGGAGCTGCGGTTGGTGTTTTGGAGCTGCGGTTGTGTTTTGGAGCTGCAGTTGGTGTTTTGGAGCTGCAGTTTGGTGTTTGGAGCTGTATTTGGTGTTTTGGAGCTGCGGTTGGTGTTTTGGAGCTGCGGTTGGTGTTTTGGAGCTGTGGTTGGTGTTTTGGAGCTGCGGCTGGTGTTTTGGAGCTGCGGTTGGTGTTTTGGAGCTGCGGTGGTGTCTTGGAGCTGTATTTGGTGTTTTGGAGCTGCGGTTGGTGTTTTGGAGCTGCGGTTGGTGTTTTGGAGCTGCGGTTGGTGTTTTGGAGCTGCGGTTGGTGTTTTGGAGCTGCGGTTGGTGTCTTGGAGCTGCGGTTGGTGTTTTGGAGCTGCGGTTGGTGTTTTGGAGCTGCGGTTGGTGTTTTGGAGCTGCGGTTGGTGTTTTGGAGCTGCAGTTGGTGTTTTGGAGTGTATTTGGTGTTTTGGAGCTGCGGTTGGTGTTTTGGAGCTGCAGTTGGTGTTTTGGAGTGTATTTGGTGTTTTGGAGGCTGCGGTTGGTGTTTTGGAGCTGCGGTTGGTGTTTTGGAGCTGTATTTGGTGTTTTGGAGCTGTATTTGGTGTTTTGGAGCTGTATTTGGTGTTTTGGAGCTGCGTTGGTGTTTTGGAGCTGCGGTTGGTGTTTTGGAGCTGCGGTTGGTGTTTTGGAGCTGCGGTTGGTGTTTTGGAGCTGCGGTTGGTGTTTTGGAGCTGTATTTGGTGTTTTGGAGCTGCGGTTGGTGTTTTGGAGCTGTATTTGGTGTTTTGGAGCTGCGGTTGGTGTTTTGGAGCTGCGGCTGGTGTTTTGGAGCCGCGGTTGGTGTTTTGGAGCTGCGGTTGGTGTTTTGGAGCTGCATTTGGTGTTTTGGAGCTGCGGTTGGTGTTTTGGAGCTGCGGTTGGTGTTTTGGAGCTGTATTTGGTGTTTTGGAGCTGCGGTTGGTGTTTTGGAGCTGTATTTGGTGTTTTGGAGCTGCGGTTGGTGTTTTGGAGCTGCGGCTGGTGTTTTGGAGCTGTATTTGTCACGTGCTCACTGTGTGTTTTGGAGCTGCGGTTGGTGTTTTGGAGCTGCGGTTGGTGTTTTGGAGCTGTATTTGGTGTTTTGGAGCTGCGGCTGGTGTTTTGGAGCTGCGGTTGGTGTTTTGGAGCTGTATTTGGTGTTTTGGAGCTGCGGTTGGTGTTTTGGAGCTGTATTTGGTGTTTTGGAGCTGCGGTTGGTGTTTTGGAGCTGTATTTGGTGTTTTGGAGCTGCGGTTGGTGTTTTGTGGAGCTGCAGTTGGTGTTTTGGAGCTGCGGTTGGTGTTTTGGAGCTGCGGTTGGTGTTTTGGAGCTGCGGTTGGTGTTTTGGAGCTGCAGTTGGTGTTTTGGAGCTGCAGTTGGTGTTTTGGAGCTGTATTGGTGTTTTGGAGCTGCGGTTGGTGTTTTGGAGCTGCGGTTGGTGTTTTGGAGCTGTGGTTGGTGTTTTGGAGCTGCGGCTGGTGTTTTGGAGCTGCGGTTGGTGTTTTGGAGCTGCGGTTGGTGTCTTGGAGCTGTATTTGGTGTTTTGGAGCTGCGGTTGGTGTTTTGGAGCTGCGGTTGGTGTTTTGGAGCTGCGGTTGGTGTTTTGGAGCTGCGGTTGGTGTTTTGGAGCTGCGGTTGGTGTCTTGGAGCTGCGGTTGGTGTTTTGGAGCTGCGGTTGGTGTTTTGGAGCTGCGGTTGGTGTTTTGGAGCTGCGGTTGGTGTTTTGGAGCTGCAGTTGGTGTTTTGGAGTGTATTTGGTGTTTTGGAGCTGCGGTTGGTGTTTTGGAGCTGCAGTTGGTGTTTTGGAGTGTATTTGGTGTTTTGGAGCTGCGGTTGGTGTTTTGGAGCTGCGGTTGGTGTTTTGGAGCTGTATTTGGTGTTTTGGAGCTGTATTTGGTGTTTTGGAGCTGTATTTGGTGTTTTGGAGCTGCGGTTGGTGTTTTGGAGCTGCGGTTGGTGTTTTGGAGCTGCGGTTGGTGTTTTGGAGCTGCGGTTGGTGTTTTGGAGCTGCGGTTGGTGTTTTGGAGCTGTATTTGGTGTTTTGGAGCTGCGGTTGGTGTTTTGGAGCTGTATTTGGTGTTTTGGAGCTGCGGTTGGTGTTTTGGAGCTGCGGCTGGTGTTTTGGAGCCGCGGTTGGTGTTTTGGAGCTGCGGTTGGTGTTTTGGAGCTGCGGTTGGTGTTTTGGAGCTGCGGCTGGTGTTTTGGAGCTGCGGCTGGTGTTTTGGAGCTGTATTTGGTGTTTTGGAGCTGCGGTTGGTGTTTTGGAGCTGCGGTTGGTGTTTTTGGAGCCGCGGTTGGTGTTTTGGAGCTGCGGCTGGTGTTTTGGAGCTGTATTTGGTGTTTTGGAGCTGCGGTTGGTGTTTTGGAGCTGCGGTTGGTGTTTTGGAGCTGTATTTGGTGTTTTGGAGCCGCGGTTGGTGTTTTGGAGCTGTATTTGGTGTTTTGGAGCTGCGGTTGGTGTTTTGGAGCTGCGGTTGGTGTTTTGGAGCTGTATTTGGTGTTTTGGAGCTGCGGTTGGTGTTTTGGAGCTGCGGCTGGTGTTTTGGAGCTGCGGTTGGTGTTTTGGAGCTGTATTTGGTGTTTTGGAGCCGCGGTTGGTGTTTTGGAGCTGTATTTGGTGTTTGGAGCTGTATTTGGTGTTTTGGAGCTGCGGTTGGTGTTTTGGAGCTGTATTGGTGTTTTGGAGCTGTATTTGATGTTTTGGAGCTGTATTTGGTGTTTTGGAGCTGCGGTTGGTGTTTTGGAGCTGTATTTGGTGTTTTGGAGCCGCGGTTGGTGTTTTGGAGCTGTATTTGATGTTTTGGAGCTGTATTTGGTGTTTTGGAGCTGCGGTTGGTGTTTTGGAGCTGTGGTTGGTGTTTTGGAGCTGTATTTGATGTTTTGGAGCTGCGGCTGGTGTTTTGGAGCTGCGGTTGGTGTTTTGGAGCTGTATTTGGTGTTTTGGAGCTGTATTTGATGTTTTGGAGCTGCGGCTGGTGTTTTGGAGCTGTATTTGGTGTTTTGGAGCTGCGGTTGGTGTTTTGGAGCTGTATTTGGTGTTTTGGAGCTGCGGTTGGTGTTTTGGAGCTGCGGCTGGTGTTTTGGAGCTGCGGCTGGTGTTTTGGAGCTGCGGTTGGTGTTTTGGAGCTGTATTTGGTGTTTTGGAGCTGTATTTGGTGTTTTGGAGCTGCGGTTGGTGTTTTGGAGCTGCGGTTGGTGTTTTGGAGCTGCGGTTGGTGTTTTGGAGCTGTGGTTGGTGTTTTGGAGCTGTATTTGGTGTTTTGGAGCTGCGGTTGGTGTTTTGGAGCTGCGGTTGGTGTTTTGGAGCTGCGGTTGGTGTTTTGGAGCTGCGGTTGTGTTTTGGAGCTGTATTTGGTGTTTTGGAGCTGTATTTGGTGTTTTGGAGCTGCGGTTGGTGTTTTGGAGCTGCGGTTGGTGTTTTGGAGCTGTATTTGGTGTTTTGGAGCTGCGGCTGGTGTTTTGGAGCTGTGGTTGGTGTTTTGGAGCTGCGGTTGGTGTTTTGGAGCTGCGGTTGGTGTTTTGGAGCTGCGGTTGGTGTTTTGGAGCTGCGGTTGGTGTTTTGGAGCTGTATTTGGTGTTTTGGAGCTGTGGTTGGTGTTTTGGAGCTGCGGTTGGTGTTTTGGAGCTGTATTTGGTGTTTTGGAGCTGCGGTTGGTGTTTTGGAGCTGCGGTTGGTGTTTTGGAGCTGCGGTTGGTGTTTTGGAGCTGCGGTTGGTGTTTTGGAGCTGTATTTGGTGTTTTGGAGCTGCGGTTGGTGTTTTGGAGCTGTATTTGGTGTTTTGGAGCTGCGGTTGGTGTTTTGGAGCTGCGGTTGGTGTTTTGGAGCTGTATTTGGTGTTTTGGAGCTGCAGTTGGTGTTTGGAGCTGTGGTTGGTGTTTTGGAGCTGCGGTTGGTGTTTTGGAGCTGTATTTGGTGTTTTGGAGCTGCGGTTGGTGTTTTGGAGCTGTATTTGGTGTTTTGGAGCTGTGGTTGGTATTTGGAGCTGCGGTTGGTGTTTTGGAGCCGCGGTTGGTGTTTTGGAGCTGTATTTGGTGTTTTGGAGCTGCGGTTGGTGTTTTGGAGCTGCGGTTGGTGTTTTGGAGCTGTATTTGGTGTTTTGGAGCTGCGGTTGGTGTTTTGGAGCTGCGGTTGGTGTTTTGGAGCTGCGGTTGGTG
This sequence comes from Prionace glauca, assembly GCA_037974335.1. Taxonomy (NCBI): domain Eukaryota; kingdom Metazoa; phylum Chordata; class Chondrichthyes; order Carcharhiniformes; family Carcharhinidae; genus Prionace; species Prionace glauca. Next base: position 1,370,667 of record CM075754.1, on the reverse strand, counting down.
TTTTGGAGCTGTGGTTGGTGTTTTGGAGCTGCGGTTGGTGTTTTGGAGCTGTGGTTGGTGTTTTGGAGCTGTATTTGGTGTTTTGGAGCTGCGGTTGGTGTTTTGGAGCTGCGGTTGGTGTTTTGGAGCTGTATTTGGTGTTTTGGAGCTGTATTTGGTGTTTTGGAGCTGCGGTTGGTGTTTTGGAGCTGCGGTTGGTGTTTTGGAGCTGTATTTGGTGTTTTGGAGCTGTATTTGGTGTTTTGGAGCTGCGGTTGGTGTTTTGGAGCTGCGGTTGGTGTTTTGGAGCTGTATTTGGTGTTTTGGAGCTGCGGTTGGTGTTTTGGAGCTGCGGTTGGTGTTTTGGAGCTGCGGTTGGTGTTTTGGAGCTGCGGTTGGTGTTTTGGAGCTGTATTTGGTGTTTTGGAGCTGTATTTGGTGTTTTGGAGCTGTGGTTGGTGTTTTGGAGCTGTATTTGGTGTTTTGGAGCTGTATTTGGTGTTTTGGAGCTGCGGTTGGTGTTTTGGAGCTGCGGTTGGTGTTTTGGAGCTGTATTTGGTGTTTTGGAGCTGCGGTTGGTGTTTTGGAGCTGCGGTTGGTGTTTTGGAGCTGCGGTGGTGTTTTGGAGCTGCGGTTGGTGTTTTGGAGCTGTATTTGGTGTTTTGGAGCTGTATTTGGTGTTTTGGAGCTGCAGTTGGTGTTTTGGAGCTGCGGTAGGTGTTTTGGAGCTGCGGTTGGTGTTTTGGAGCTGCGGCTGGTGTTTGGAGCTGCGGTTGGTGTTTTGGAGCTGCAGTTGGTGTTTTGGAGCTGCGGTTGGTGTTTTGGAGCTGCGGTTGGTGTTTTGGAGCTGTATTTGGTGTTTTGGAGCTGTATTTGGTGTTTTGGAGCTGCGGTTGGTGTTTTGGAGCTGCGGTTGGTGTTTTGGAGCTGCGGTTGGTGTTTTGGAGCTGCGGTTGGTGTTTTGGAGCTGTATTTGGTGTTTTGGAGCTGTATTTGGTGTTTTGGAGCTGCGGTTGGTGTTTTGGAGCTGCGGTTGGTGTTTTGGAGCTGTATTTGGTGTTTTGGAGCTGTATTTGGTGTTTTGGAGCTGCAGTTGGTGTTTTGGAGCTGTGGTTGGTGTTTTGGAGCTGTGGTTGGTGTTTTGGAGCTGTATTTGGTGTTTTGGAGCTGCGGTTGGTGTTTTGGAGCTGTATTTGGTGTTTTGGAGCTGCGGTTGGTGTTTTGGAGCTGCGGTTGGTGTTTTGGAGCTGTATTTGGTGTTTTGGAGCTGTATTTGGTGTTTTGGAGCTGCAGTTGGTGTTTTGGAGCTGCGGTAGGTGTTTTGGAGCTGCGGTTGGTGTTTTGGAGCTGCGGCTGGTGTTTTGGAGCTGCGGTTGGTGTTTTGGAGCTGCAGTTGGTGTTTTGGAGCTGCGGTTGGTGTTTTGGAGCTGCGGTTGGTGTTTTGGAGCTGCGGTTGGTGTTTTGGAGCTGCGGCTGGTGTTTTGGAGCTGTATTTGGTGTTTTGGAGCTGCGGTTGGTGTTTTGGAGCTGTATTTGGTGTTTTGGAGCTGCGGCTGGTGTTTTGGAGCTGTATTGGTGTTTCGGAGCTGCGGTTGGTGTTTTGGAGCCATGGTTGGTGTTTTGGAGTGTATTTGGTGTTTTGGAGCTGTATTTGGTGTTTTGGAGCTGCGGTTGATGTTTTGGAGCTGCAGTTGGTGTTTTGGAGCTGTATTTGGTGTTTTGGAGCTGCGGTTGGTGTTTTGGAGCTGCCGCTGGTGTTTTGGAGCTGCGGCTGGTGTTTTGGAGCTGCGGTTGGTGTTTTGGAGCTGTGGTTGGTGTTTTTGGAGCTGCGGTTGGTGTTTTGGAGCTGTGGTTGGTGTTTTGGAGCTGCGGTTGGTGTTTTGGAGCTGCGGTTGGTGTTTTGGAGCTGTGGTTGGTGTTTTGGAGCTGCGGTTGGTGTTTTGGAGCTGCGGTTGGTGTTTTGGAGCTGTGGTTGGTGTTTTGGAGCTGCGGTTGGTGTTTTGGAGCTGTGGTTGGTGTTTTGGAGCTGCGGTTGGTGTTTTGGAGCTGTGGTTGGTGTTTTGGAGCTGCGGTTGGTGTTTTGGAGCTGCGGTTGGTGTTTTGGAGCTGTATTTGGTGTTTTGGAGCTGAGGTTGGTGTTTTGGAGCTGCGGTTGGTGTTTTGGAGCTGCGGTTGTGTTTTGGAGCTGTATTTGGTGTTTTGGAGCTGTGGTTGGTGTTTTGGAGCTGCGGTTGGTGTTTTGGAGCTGTATTTGGTGTTTTGGAGCTGTGGTTGGTGTTTTGGAGCTGCGGTTGGTGTTTTGGAGCTGCGGTTGGTGTTTTGGAGCTGCGGTTGGTGTTTTGGAGCTGTGGTTGGTGTTTTGGAGCTGCGGTTGGTGTTTTGAGCTGCGGTTGGTGTTTTGGAGCTGCGGTTGGTGTTTTGGAGCTGTGGTTGGTGTTTTGGAGCTGCGGTTGGTGTTTTGGAGCTGCGGTTGGTGTTTTGGAGCTGTATTTGGTGTTTTGGAGCTGTATTTGGTGTTTTGGAGCTGCGGTTGGTGTTTTGGAGCTGTGGTTGGTGTTTTGGAGCTGCGGTTGGTGTTTTGGAGCTGTATTTGGTGTTTTGGAGCTGCGGTTGGTGTTTTGGAGCTGCGGTTGGTGTTTTGGAGCTGTATTTGGTGTTTTGGAGCCGCGGTTGGTGTTTTGGAGCTGTATTTGGTGTTTTGGAGCTGCGGTTGGTGTTTTGGAGCTGTATTTGGTGTTTTGGAGCTGTATTGGTGTTTTGGAGCTGTATTTGATGTTTTGGAGCTGTATTTGGTGTTTTGGAGCTGCGGTTGGTGTTTTGGAGCTGTATTTGATGTTTTGGAGCTGCGGTTGGTGTTTTGGAGCTGCGGTTGGTGTTTTGGAGCTGTATTTGGTGTTTTGGAGCTGTATTTGGTGTTTTGGAGCTGTATTTGGTGTTTTGGAGCTGTATTTGATGTTTTGGAGCTGTATTTGGTGTTTTGGAGCTGTATTTGGTGTTTTGGAGCTGTGGTTGGTGTTTGGAGCTGCGGTTGGTGTTTTGGAGCTACGGCTGGTGTTTTGGAGCTGTATTTGGTGTTTTGGAGCTGTATTTGGTGTTTTGGAGCTGTATTTGATGTTTTGGAGCTGTATTTGGTGTTTTGGAGCTGCGGTTGGTGTTTTGGAGCTGTATTTGATGTTTTGGAGCTGTATTTGGTGTTTTGAGCTACGGCTGGTGTTTTGGAGCTGTATTTGGTGTTTTGGAGCTGTATTTGGTGTTTTGGAGCTGTATTTGGTGTTTTGGAGCTGCGGTTGGTGTTTTGGAGCTACGGCTGGTGTTTTGGAGCTGTATTTGGTGTTCTGGAGCTGTATTTGGTGTTTTGGAGCTGTATTTGGTGTTTTGGAGCTGCGGTTGGTGTTTTGGAGCTGCGGTTGGTGTTTTGAGCTGCGGTTGGTGTTTTGGAGCTGTATTTGGTGTTTTGGAGCTGCGGTTGGTGTTTTGGAGCTGTATTTGGTGTTTTGGAGCTGCGGTTGGTGTTTTGGAGCTGCGGTTGGTGTTTTGGAGCCGCGGTTGGTGTTTTGGAGCTGTATTTGGTGTTTTGGAGCTGCGGTTGGTGTTTTGGAGCTGTATTGGTGTTTTGGAGCTGCGGTTGGTGTTTTGGAGCTGCGGTTGGTGTTTTGGAGCTGTATTTGGTGTTTTGGAGCTGTGGTTGGTGTTTTGGAGCTGCGGTTGGTGTTTTGGAGCTGTGGTTGGTGTTTTGGAGCTGCGGTTGGTGTTTTGGAGCTACGGCTGGTGTTTTGGAGCTGTATTTGGTGTTTTGGAGCTGTATTTGGTGTTTTGGAGCTGTATTTGATGTTTTGGAGCTGTATTTGGTGTTTTGGAGCTGTATTTGGTGTTTTGGAGCTGCGGTTGGTGTTTTGGAGCTACGGCTGGTGTTTTGGAGCTGTATTTGGTGTTCTGGAGCTGTATTTGGTGTTTTGGAGCTGTGGTTGGTGTTTTGGAGCTGCGGTTGGTGTTTTGGAGCTGCGGTTGGTGTTTTGGAGCTGTATTTGGTGTTTTGGAGCTGCGGTTGGTGTTTTGGAGCTGTGGTTGGTGTTTTGGAGCTGCGGTTGGTGTTTTGGAGCTGCGGTTGGTGTTTTGGAGCTGCGGTTGGTGTTTTGGAGCTGTGGTTGGTGTTTTGGAGCTGTGGTTGGTGTTTTGGAGCTGCGGTTGGTGTTTTGGAGCTGCGGCTGGTGTTTTGGAGCTGCGGTTGGTGTTTTGGAGCTGTATTTGGTGTTTTGGAGCTGTATTTGGTGTTTTGGAGCTGTGGTTGGTGTTTTGGAGCTGCGGTTGGTGTTTTGGAGCTGCGGTTGTGTTTTGGAGCTGTGGTTGGTGTTTTGGAGCTGCGGTTGGTGTTTTGGAGCTGTATTTGGTGTTTTGGAGCTGCGGCTGGTGTTTTGGAGCTGCGGTTGGTGTTTTGGAGCTGTATTTGGTGTTTTGGAGCTGTATTTGGTGTTTTGGAGCTGTGGTTGGTGTTTTGGAGCTGTGGTTGGTGTTTTGGAGCTGCGGTTGGTGTTTTGGAGCTGTATTTGGTGTTTTGGAGCTGCGGCTGGTGTTTTGGAGCTGCGGTTGGTGTTTTGGAGCTGTATTTGGTGTTTTGGAGCTGTATTTGGTGTTTTGGAGCTGTATTTGGTGTTTTGGAGCTGCGGTTGGTGTTTTGGAGCTGTATTTGGTGTTTTGGAGCTGTGGTTGGTGTTTTGGAGCTGCGGTTGGTGTTTTGGAGCTGTATTTGGTGTTTTGGAGCTGTATTTGGTGTTTTGGAGCTGCGGTTGGTGTTTTGGAGCTGTGGTTGGTGTTTTGGAGCTGCGGTTGGTGTTTTGGAGCTGCGGCTGGTGTTTTGGAGCTGTATTTGGTGTTTTGGAGCTGTGGTTGGTGTTTTGGAGCTGTATTTGGTGTTTTGGAGCTGTGGTTGGTGTTTTGGAGCTGCGGTTGGTGTTTTGGAGCTGCGGTTGGTGTTTTGGAGCTGCGGCTGGTGTTTTGGAGCTGCGGTTGGTGTTTTGGAGCTGCGGTTGGTGTTTTGGAGCTGCGGCTGGTGTTTTGGAGCTGTATTTGGTGTTTTGGAGCTGTATTTGGTGTTTTGGAGCTGCGGTTGGTGTTTTGGAGCTGCGGTTGGTGTTTTGGAGCTGTGGTTGGTGTTTTGGAGCTGCGGTTGGTGTTTTGGAGCTGCGGCTGGTGTTTTGGAGCTGCGGTTGGTGTTTTGGAGCTGCGGTTGGTGTTTTGGAGCTGTATTTGGTGTTTTGGAGCTGCGGTTGGTGTTTTGGAGCTGCGGTTGGTGTTTTGGAGCTGTATTTGGTGTTTTGGAGCTGCGGTTGGTGTTTTGGAGCTGCGGCTGGTGTTTTGGAGCTGCGGTTGGTGTTTTGGAGCTGTGGTTGGTGTTTTGGAGCTGCGGTTGGTGTTTTGGAGCTGTATTTGGTGTTTTGGAGCTGCGGTTGGTGTTTTGGAGCTGTGGTTGGTGTTTTGGAGCTGCGGTTGGTGTTTTGGAGCTGTATTTGGTGTTTTGGAGCTGCGGTTGGTGTTTTGGAGCTGTGGTTGGTGTTTTGGAGCTGTATTTGGTGTTTTGGAGCTGCGGTTGGTGTTTTGGAGCTGCGGTTGGTGTTTTGGAGCTGTGGTTGGTGTTTTGGAGCTGCGGTTGGTGTTTTGGAGCTGTATTTGGTGTTTTGGAGCTGCGGTTGGTGTTTTGGAGCTGCGGTTGGTGTTTTGGAGCTGTATTTGGTGTTTTGGAGCTGTGGTTGGTGTTTTGGAGCTGTGGTTGGTGTTTTGGAGCTGCGGTTGGTGTTTTGGAGCTGTATTTGGTGTTTTGGAGCTGTGGTTGGTGTTTTGGAGCTGCGGTTGGTGTTTTGGAGCTGTATTTGGTGTTTTGGAGCTGTATTTGGTGTTTTGGAGCTGTGGTTGGTGTTTTGGAGCTGTATTTGGTGTTTTGGAGCTGTATTTGGTGTTTTGGAGCTGCGGTTGGTGTTTTGGAGCTGCGGTTGGTGTTTTGGAGCTGCGGTTGGTGTTTTGGAGCTGTATTTGGTGTTTTGGAGCTGTATTTGGTGTTTTGGAGCTGTGGTTGGTGTTTTGGAGCTGTATTTGGTGTTTTGGAGCTGTATTTGGTGTTTTGGAGCTGCGGTTGGTGTTTTGGAGCTGCGGCTGGTGTTTTGGAGCTGCGGTTGGTGTTTTGGAGCTGTGGTTGGTGTTTTGGAGCTGTATTTGGTGTTTTGGAGCTGTATTTGGTGTTTTGGAGCTGTGGTTGGTGTTTTGGAGCTGCGGTTGGTGTTTTGGAGCTGTATTTGGTGTTTTGGAGCTGTGGTTGGTGTTTTGGAGCTGCGGTTGGTGTTTTGGAGCTGTATTTGGTGTTTTGGAGCTGCGGTTGGTGTTTTGGAGCTACGGCTGGTGTTTTGGAGCTGTATTTGATGTTTTGGAGCTGCGGTTGGTGTTTTGGAGCTGTATTTGGTGTTTTGGAGCTGCGGTTGGTGTTTTGGAGCTACGGCTGGTGTTTTGGAGCTGTATTTGGTGTTTTGGAGCTGCGGTTGGTGTTTTGGAGCTGTATTTGGTGTTTTGGAGCTGTGGTTGGTGTTTTGGAGCTGCGGTTGGTGTTTTGGGAGCTGTATTTGGTGTTTTGGAGCTGCGGTTGGTGTTTTGGAGCTACGGCTGGTGTTTTGGAGCTGTATTTGGTGTTTTGGAGCTGTGGTTGGTGTTTTGGAGCTGTATTTGGTGTTTTGGAGCTGCGGTTGGTGTTTTGGAGCTGTATTTGGTGTTTTGGAGCTGCGGTTGGTGTTTTGGAGCTGTATTTGGTGTTTTGGAGCTGTATTTGGTGTTTTGGAGCTGTATTTGGTGTTTTGGAGCTGTGGTTGGTGTTTTGGAGCTGTATTTGGTGTTTTGGAGCTGCGGTTGGTGTTTTGGAGCTGTATTTGGTGTTTTGGAGCTGTGGTTGGTGTTTTGGAGCTGTATTTGGTGTTTTGGAGCTGCGGTTGGTGTTTTGGAGCTGCGGTTGGTGTTTTGGAGCTGCGGTTGGTGTTTTGGAGCTGCGGTTGATGTTTTGGAGCTGCGGTTGGTGTTTTGGAGCTGTGGTTGGTGTTTTGGAGCTGCGGTTGGTGTTTTGGAGCTGTGGTTGGTGTTTTGGAGCTGTATTTGGTGTTTTGGAGCTGCGGTTGGTGTTTTGGAGCTGTATTTGGTGTTTTGGAGCTGCGGTTGGTGTTTTGGAGCTGTATTTGGTGTTTTGGAGCTGTGGTTGGTGTTTTGGAGCTGTATTTGGTGTTTTGGAGCTGCGGTTGGTGTTTTGGAGCTATGGCTGGTGTTTTGGAGCTGTATTTGGTGTTCTGGAGCTGCGGTTGGTGTTTTGGAGCTGTATTTGGTGTTTTGGAGCTGCGGTTGGTGTTTTGGAGCTGCGGTTGGTGTTTTGGAGCTGTATTTGGTGTTTTGGAGCTGCGGTTGGTGTTTTGGAGCTGCGGTTGGTGTTTTGGAGCTGCGGTTGGTGTTTTGGAGCTGCGGTTGGTGTTTTGGAGCTGTGGTTGGTGTTTTGGAGCTGTGGTTGGTGTTTTGGAGCTGCGGTTGGTGTTTTGGAGCTGCGGTTGGTGTTTTGGAGCTGCGGTTGGTGTTTTGGAGCTGCGGTTGGTGTTTTGGAGCTGTGGCTGGTGTTTTGGAGCTGTTGTTGGTGTTTTGGAGCTGTGGTTGGTGTTTTGGAGCTGCGGCTGGTGTTTTGGAGCTGCGGTGGTGTTTTGGAGCTGTATTTGGTGTTTTGGAGCTGCGGTTGCTGTTTTGGAGCTGTATTTGGTGTTTTGGAGCTGCGGTAGGTGTTTTGGAGCTGTATTTGGTGTTTGGAGCTGTGGTTGGTGTTTTGGAGCTGCGGTTGGTGTTTTGGAGCTGCGGTTGGTGTTTTGGAGCTGCGGTTGGTGTTTTGGAGCTGCGGTTGGTGTTTTGGAGCTGCGGCTGATGTTTTGGAGCTGTGGTTGGTGTTTTGGAGCTGCGGTTGGTGTTTTGGAGCTGTATTTGGTGTTTTGGAGCTGTATTTGGTGTTTTGGAGCTGTATTTGGTGTTTTGGAGCTGCGGTTGGTGATTTGGAGCTGCGGTTGGTGTTTTGGAGCTGTATTTGGTGTTTTGGAGCTGCGGTGGTGATTTGGAGCTGCGGTTGGTGTTTTGGAGCTGTATTTGGTGTTTTGGAGCTGTGGTTGGTGTTTTGGAGCTGTATTTGGTGTTTTGGAGCTGTATTTGGTGTTTTGGAGCTGTATTTGGTGTTTTGGAGCTGTATTTGGTGTTTTGGAGCTGCGGCTGGTGTTTTGGAGCTGCGGTTGGTGTTTTGGAGCTGTATTTGGTGTTTTGGAGCTGTATTTGGTGTTTTGGAGCTGCGGTTGGTGATTTGGAGCTGCGGTTGGTGTTTTGGAGCTGTATTTGGTGTTTTGGAGCTGTGGTTGGTGTTTTGGAGCTGTATTTGGTGTTTTGGAGCTGTATTTGGTGTTTTGGAGCTGTATTTGGTGTTTTGGAGCTGTATTTGGTGTTTTGGAGCTGCGGCTGGTGTTTTGGAGCTGCGGTTGGTGTTTTGGAGCTGTATTTGGTGTTTTGGAGCTGCGGTTGGTGTTTTGGAGCTGTATTTGGTGTTTTGGAGCTGTGGTTGGTGTTTTGGAGCTGCGGTTGGTGTTTTGGGAGCTGCGGTTGGTGTTTTGGAGCTGCGGCTGATGTTTTGGAGCTGTGGTTGGTGTTTTGGAGCTGCGGTTGGTGTTTTGGAGCTGTATTTGGTGTTTTGGAGCTGCGGTTGGTGTTTTGGAGCTGCGGTTGGTGTTTTGGAGCTGTATTTGGTGTTTTGGAGCTGCGGTTGGTGTTTTGGAGCTGTATTTGGTGTTTTGGAGCTGCGGCTGGTGTTTTGGAGCTGCGGTTGGTGTTTTGGAGCTGTATTTGGTGTTTTGGAGCTGCGGTTGGTGTTTTGGAGCTGCGGTTGGTGTTTTGGAGCTGTATTTGGTGTTTTGGAGCTGCGGTTGGTGTTTTGGAGCTGCGGTTGGTGTTTTGGAGCTGCGGCTGATGTTTTGGAGCTGTGGTTGGTGTTTTGGAGCTGCGGTTGGTGTTTTGGAGCTGTATTTGGTGTTTTGGAGCTGTATTTGGTGTTTTGGAGCTGCGGTTGGTGATTTGGAGCTGCGGTTGGTGTTTTGGAGCTGTATTTGGTGTTTTGGAGCTGTATTTGGTGTTTTGGAGCTGCGGCTGGTGTTTTGGAGCTGCGGTTGGTGTTTTGGAGCTGTGGTTGGTGTTTTGGAGCTGTATTTGGTGTTTTGGAGCTGTATTTGGTGTTTTGGAGCTGTATTTGGTGTTTTGGAGCTGTATTTGGTGTTTTGGAGCTGCGGCTGGTGTTTTGGAGCTGCGGTTGGTGTTTTGGAGCTGTGGTTGGTGTTTTGGAGCTGTGGTTGGTGTTTTGGAGCTGTATTTGGTGTTTTGGAGCTGTATTTGGTGTTTTGGAGCTGCGGTTGGTGATTTGGAGCTGCGGTTGGTGTTTTGGAGCTGTATTTGGTGTTTTGGAGCTGTATTTGGTGTTTTGGAGCTGCGGCTGGTGTTTTGGAGCTGCGGTTGGTGTTTTGGAGCTGTGGTTGGTGTTTTGGAGCTGCGGTTGGTGTTTTGGAGCTGCGGCTGGTGTTTTGGAGCTGCGGTTGGTGTTTTGGAGCTGTATTTGGTGTTTTGGAGCTGCGGTTGGTGTTTTGGAGCTGTATTTGGTGTTTTGGAGCTGTGGTTGGTGTTTTGGAGCTGCGGTTGGTGTTTTGGAGCTGTGGTTGGTGTTTTGGAGCTGCGGTTGGTGTTTTGGAGCTGTATTTGGTGTTTTGGAGCTGTATTTGGTGTTTTGGAGCTGTGGTTGGTGTTTTGGAGCTGTATTTGGTGTTTTGGAGCTGTATTTGGTGTTTTGGAGCTGTATTTGGTGTTTTGGAGCTGTATTTGGTGTTTTGGAGCTGCGGTTGGTGTTTTGGAGCTGTGGTTGGTGTTTTGGAGCTGTATTTGGTGTTTTGGAGCTGTGGTTGGTGTTTTGGAGCTGCGGTTGGTGTTTTGGAGCTGTATTTGGTGTTTTGGAGCTGCGGTTGGTGTTTTGGAGCTGTGGTAGGTGTTTTGGAGCTGTATTTGGTGTTTTGGAGCTGTATTTGGTGTTTTGGAGCTGTATTTGGGTGTTTTGGAGCTGTATTTGGTGTTTTGGAGCTGTGGTTGGTGTTTTGGAGCTGCGGTTGGTGTTTTGGAGCTGTATTTGGTGTTTTGGAGCTGTATTTGGTGTTTTGGAGCTGTGGTTGGTGTTTTGGAGCTGCGGTTGGTGTTTTGGAGCTGTATTTGGTGTTTTGGAGCTGTATTTGGTGTTTTGGAGCTGCGGTTGGTGTTTTGGAGCTACGGCTGGTGTTTTGGAGCTGTATTTGGTGTTCTGGAGCTGCGGCTGGTGTTTTGGAGCTGCGGTTGGTGTTTTGGAGCTGTATTTGGTGTTTTGGAGCTGTGGTTGGTGTTTTGGAGCTGCGGTTGGTGTTTTAGAGCTGTATTTGGTGTTTTGGAGCCGCGGTTGGTGTTTTGGAGCTGTATTTGGTGTTTTGGAGCCGCGGTTGGTGTTTTGGAGCTGTATTTGGTGTTTTGGAGCTGTGGTTGGTGTTTTGGAGCTGCGGTTGGTGTTTTGGAGCTGTGGTTGGTATTTTGGAGCTGTATTTGGTGTTTTGGAGCTACGGCTGGTGTTTTGGAGCTGTATTTGGTGTTCTGGAGCTGCGGTTGGTGTTTTGGAGCTGTATTTGGTGTTTTGGAGCTGCGGTTGGTGTTTTGGAGCTGTATTTGGTGTTTTGGAGCTGTGGTTGGTGTTTTGGAGCTGTATTTGGTGTTTTGGAGCTGCGGTGGTGTTTTGGAGCTGTATTTGGTGTTTTGGAGCTGCGGTTGGTGTTTTGGAGCTGCGGTTGGTGTTTTGGAGCTGTGGTTGGTGTTTTGGAGCTGCGGTTGGTGTTTTGGAGCTGTATTTGGTGTTTTGGAGCTGCGGTTGGTGTTTTGGAGCTGCGGTTGGTGTTTTGGAGCTGTATTTGGTGTTTTGGAGTGTATTGGTGTTTTGGAGCTGTGGTTGGTGTTTTGGAGCTGTGGTTGGTGTTTTGGAGCTGCGGTTGGTGTTTTGGAGCTGCGGTTGGTGTTTTGGAGCTGTATTTGGTGTTTTGGAGCTGCGGTTGGTGTTTTGGAGCTGTATTTGGTGTTTTGGAGCTGTGGTTGGTGTTTTGGAGCTGCGGTGGTGTTTTGGAGCTGTGGTTGGTGTTTTGGAGCTGCGGTTGGTGTTTTGGAGCTGTATTTGGTGTTTTGGAGCTGTATTTGGTGTTTTGGAGCTGTGGTTGGTGTTTTGGAGCTGTGGTTGGTGTTTTGGAGCTGCGGTTGGTGTTTTGGAGCTGTATTTGGTGTTTTGGAGCTGCGGTTGGTGTTTTGGAGCTGTATTTGGTGTTTTGGAGCTGTGGTTGGTGTTTTGGAGCTGCGGTTGGTGTTTTGGAGCTGTGGTTGGTGTTTTGGAGCTGTGGTTGGTGTTTTGGAGCTGCGGTTGGTGTTTTGGAGCTGTATTTGGTGTTTTGGAGCTGTATTTGGTGTTTTGGAGCTGTGGTTGGTGTTTTGGAGCTGTATTTGGTGTTTTGGAGCTGTATTTGGTGTTTTGGAGCTGTATTTGGTGTTTTGGAGCTGTATTTGGTGTTTTGGAGCTGTATTTGGTGTTTTGGAGCTGCGGTTGTGTTTTGGAGCTACGGCTGGTGTTTTGGAGCTGTGGTTGGTGTTTTGGAGCTGTATTTGGTGTTTTGGAGCTGTATTTGGTGTTTTGGAGCTGTGGTTGGTGTTTTGGAGCTGCGGTTGGTGTTTTGGAGCTGTATTTGGTGTTTTGGAGCTGTATTTGGTGTTTTGGAGCTGCGGTTGGTGTTTTGGAGCTACGGCTGGTGTTTTGGAGCTGTATTTGGTGTTTGGAGCTGTATTTGGTGTTTTGGAGCTGTATTTGGTGTTTTGGAGCTGCGGTTGGTGTTTTGGAGCTGCGGTTGGTGTTTTGGAGCTGTGGTTGGTGTTTTGGAGCTGTATTTGGTGTTTTGGAGCTGCGGTTGGTGTTTTGGAGCTACGGCTGGTGTTTTGGAGCTGTATTTGGTGTTCTGGAGCTGCGGTTGGTGTTTTGGAGCTGTATTTGGTGTTTTGGAGCTGCGGTTGGTGTTTTGGAGCTGCGGTTGGTGTTTTGGAGCTGTATTTGGTGTTTTGGAGCTGCGGTTGGTGTTTTGGAGCTGCGGTTGGTGTTTTGGAGCTGCGGTTGGTGTTTTGGAGCTGCGGCTGATGTTTTGGAGCTGTGGTTGGTGTTTTGGAGCTGCGGTTGGTGTTTTGGAGCTGTATTTGGTGTTTTGGAGCTGTGGTTGGTGTTTTGGAGCTGTATTTGGTGTTTTGGAGCTGTATTTGGTGTTTTGGAGCTGTATTTGGTGTTTTGGAGCTGTATTTGGTGTTTTGGAGCTGTGGTTGGTGTTTTGGAGCTGCGGTTGGTGTTTTGGAGCTGTGGTTGGTGTTTTGGAGCTGCGGTTGGTGTTTTGGAGCTGTATTTGGTGTTTTGGAGCTGCGGTTGGTGTTTGGAGCTGCGGTTGGTGTTTTGGAGCTGTATTTGATGTTTTGGAGCTGTATTTGGTGTTTTGGAGCTGTATTTGGTGTTTTGGAGCTGCGGTTGGTGTTTTGGAGCTACGGCTGGTGTTTTGGAGCTGTATTTGGTGTTCTGGAGCTGCGGTTGGTGTTTTGGAGCTGTATTTGGTGTTTTGGAGCTGCGGTTGGTGTTTTGGAGCTGCGGTTGGTGTTTTGGAGCTGTATTTGGTGTTTTGGAGCTGTGGTTGGTGTTTTGGAGCTGCGGTTGGTGTTTTGGAGCTGCGGTTGGTGTTTTGGAGCTGCGGCTGATGTTTTGGAGCTGTGGTTGGTGTTTTGGAGCTGCGGTTGGTGTTTTGGAGCTGTATTTGGTGTTTTGGAGCTGCGGTTGGTGTTTTGGAGCTGCGGTTGGTGTTTTGGAGCTGTATTTGGTGTTTTGGAGCTGTGGTTGGTGTTTTGGAGCTGCGGTTGGTGTTTTGGAGCTGCGGTTGGTGTTTTGGAGCTGCGGTTGGTGTTTTGGAGCTGCGGTTGGTGTTTTGGAGCTGTATTTGGTGTTTTGGAGCTGTATTGGTGTTTTGGAGCTGTGGTTGGTGTTTTGGAGCTGCGGTTGGTGTTTTGGAGCTGTATTTGGTGTTTTGGAGCTGTATTTGGTGTTTTGGAGCTGCGGTTGGTGTTTTGGAGCTGTATTTGGTGTTTTGGAGCTGTATTTGGTGTTTTGGAGCTGTGGTTGGTGTTTTGGAGCTGCGGTTGGTGTTTTGGAGCTGTATTTGGTGTTTTGGAGCTGTATTTGGTGTTTTGGAGCTGCGGTTGGTGTTTTGGAGCTACGGCTGGTGTTTTGGAGCTGTATTTGGTGTTTTGGAGCTGTATTTGGTGTTTTGGAGCTGTATTTGGTGTTTTGGAGCTGCGGTTGGTGTTTTGGAGCTGCGGTTGGTGTTTTGGAGCTGTGGTTGGTGTTTTGGAGCTGTATTTGGTGTTTTGGAGCTGCGGTTGGTGTTTTGGAGCTACGGCTGGTGTTTTGGAGCTGTATTTGGTGTTCTGGAGCTGCGGTTGGTGTTTTGGAGCTGTATTTGGTGTTTTTGGAGCTGCGGTTGGTGTTTTGGAGCTGCGGTTGGTGTTTTGGAGCTGTATTTGGTGTTTTGGAGCTGCGGTTGGTGTTTTGGAGCTGCGGCTGATGTTTTGGAGCTGTATTTGGTGTTTTGGAGCTGCGGTTGGTGTTTTGGAGCTGTATTTGGTGTTTTGGAGCTGTATTTGGTGTTTTGGAGCTGAGGTTGGTGTTTTGGAGCTGCGGTTGGTGTTTTGGAGCTGTGGTTGGTGTTTTGGAGCTGCGGTTGGTGTTTTGGAGCTGTATTTGGTGTTTTGGAGCTGTATTTGGTGTTTTGGAGCTGCGGCTGGTGTTTTGGAGCTGTATTTGGTGTTTTGGAGCTGTGGTTGGTGTTTTGGAGCTGTATTTGGTGTTTTGGAGCTGCGGTTGGTGTTTTGGAGCTGCGGTTGGTGTTTTGGAGCTGTATTTGGTGTTTTGGAGCTGTATTTGATGTTTTGGAGCTGTGGTTGGTGTTTTGGAGCTGCGGTTGGTGTTTTACACAGTGAGCACGTGA